>JAEQBA010000970.1:0-226442 GCA_019434445.1 Phalangium opilio | reverse complement strand
GGGTATTTTAATTTATGTTAATACTTGGGCGTATATAGTAACTTCGTATTAAATTTCTGGTCATGAAATATGACGTTATTTATAAATTGATATGAAACGTAAAAATTGGTTTAAGGCGTTTGGACCCAACTGTGACTCTTAAATTAACATAGCCCTTTTCAATTATCCGTGAAAAAAAAAATATTTAGATATAGGCAATAGGTTACTTCGATTTATTTTCAAAAATTAAAATTAATACGCTTAGTGGCGAATGAAATATATTTGGAAATTGGAAAATTGTATTGAGTAAATTTTTTGGAATTTTTTAATTTTTGGTAGCATCGTTATTGAATTTTACGTACGTTACGTTACGTTTGGCTGGATAGCTTTTGAAATATTACGCTTTATTACGGTAACGTTTTTTAAATATGAAATAACAAATTAAACCTCAAAATTAAAAAAATAAATAAATGAATGAATATAAATTAATTTTTATTTATTTATTATTTATTTATTAGAAACTTTGAGTAATAGTGTTTGGACTTTACGCTTCAGATCCTAAATGAAAATTTTGACTATTTCATTTCCAATCAAAGGTATCGAAAAATAAATAAGTAACCCTGAAAAATACTTGCTAAAACACGTTTACCTAATTTACTCTAAAATTAATACTAGAAAAGTGACTTCACGTAACCATTTTCAATTCCTCAACTGAGTAGTACTCAATTAACAGTCAAAAAAAGCAAACAATAATTTGATCAGATCAAGGCGATAAAAGCCATTTAGCTCACAGAAAAACCCGCAATAAATAAATTGCGTATTAATCAATATATAATCAAAAAGCAATTTGCGTCTAGTGTGGTCTTTTCAAGGGGGATTAAGCGGGGGAGTCTTGTGACCGAGTCGAAACTAATTTGCGAATGACTGAGTCACCACCGTAAGCATCGACCCCCTCGGACAAGGGAAGCAACCACCAGAAGAAAAACCAATTAAATATGATATAGCTTGGTGGTGCATACGAAAAATATAGCGAAATTAATGCCTAAATTCTATTTCAATAAATGTGGCTAACCTTCCCGGATTGTGGGGTGATACGGACTTAAGAGCAAGCGTTCTCTATAACCTCATTTAATAATTTAACCCTTTTCAAAAGTCAGGGGTGAACCAGTGTCTGTTGTTTTGACTACCTTGTTTTATTAAATCAGAACATTCGAACGGTATGTGGAAAAACAAAGACTTCAAAGTTATGGCTTCAAACAGAAGGACTTGGTACAGGTCGTTCCCCAGTGTTGCCAGGACGTTTGCGAGTCAATATATTGTACAGAGAGTTTTCAGTTTGACTGAGTACTTAGCCAACTTCACTCAAAACATAGGGCCTGACAACTCTGTACCCGAGAAATGCAGGGGGAGGAGGTTTCTGTAGCCCATCGCACTTTATAATAATAAACACTGATCAAAATAGACTTTTATTAAATTTTAATTAATGTCACCATTTCAATGTGATCGCGACTTAATTTCTCTTCCTCCCCCCCCCAAATTCATTTCATGCCCCCCCCCCTCCTATTCTCGTCCGGGGGTCCCCCGGTTCTTTCGTTGCCAATTCCCGAGCCCCATCTGAAACTTAACTCCCCCAAACCAATCTCCCGTCCATTTTGGGCCGCGCTCGGCAAAAGAGAGAGAGAGAGAGAAAGAGAGTGAGTGGGCACCATTTAATTATATTTTCCCGCCACACGAATCATGTAGAATTGTAGATGGTGCACTGTGCCTTGCCTAGCATGCCTGGCCTTACATTACAAGCAGCCTGATTCTAATAACTATTCGGTATAGGATGGACCTGACGAATAAAAGAAGACTTCAGTTCTCCTTGGTGCGGGATACGAAAATTGGGGAATATAAAAAAGCTATTTTTGAGAGAGAAAGAGAGGAGAGAGCGCCCGAGAGATGGGGCCCTAATCTGAACGTAATTTACCCGGCTAGGAATATTCTATTTCCTTTTCTTTATTATATTAGTTTCTATTTCTTTTTAGGGTTGGTCCTTTTTCTTAACTATTTTTTATTTATTCTATAAAAATACCCCACGTGTCTGATCTGAGTTTGACACGTGACTTGAAATAATATTGGTAACCATGGTTTGATTTATTAAATAATTATTCGCTTTGATAAAATTCGTAATACATGATTAGTCCATAGCTCCTCCCACAAAATACGCCTACAGATACGTTGAGTGAAAAAGGAATGGATACATTATTCCTAGTAGCTGTATTTATTACTAGTAAAATTCGTCATGTACATAATGATTAGTCCATAGCTCCTCCCACAAACCTCCTAGATAAGTTGAGTGAAAACGGATTGGATACACAATTATTCCTAGTAGCTGTATTATATTCCTGGTAAAACTCGTGATTTAACTAGCTCCTCCCACAAAACACGCCTACAAATACGTTGAGTGAAACCGGAATGGATACGTAATTATTCCTGGCAACTATATGCGTTCCCGGTTAAACTTCTATAAAACTTTCTTAACTATCTTTAAAAATACGTTTAACACTTTCACCCCAACCCAAACACGGTTGCAGTTGCAGTTGAGACAGTTAAACGTTTCACACTCTTATTAAAAGATATCTTCTAATCTAGAATGAATTGCTTTGCCAGCACCCGATCCAGTACTGTTATCCTCTTTCTCGCTCTATAAAAACAGTCTCTTTTTTCTGTCACTCGTAAAGAAAAACCTAGTAAATGAAAAAAAAAGAGGAAGAAAAGGAAAAAGGCTCTTCTGCCGAAAAGGAAACTGTAAAATAGATTGCTATTAGTCTTAACTTCTTTATTGCTAGTGACTAAGAACATGTAGGCACGGAGTAACGGGGGGGGGACCCGAGCTATATAGAGTAGATATCGTCGTAAAGGTGTAGTAGTAGCGAAAGTAACAATTAACTATAAGTATGACACTTTCCTTCATTGTAAGTATTAGTAATGCCTTGTTCCATAAGTATGACACTCATTATGCTTCGTAATGCTATGGACTTACAGCTCGAGTTAGTTCAAGAACGACGGAAGCGAGAATTAATTGGCTATGCACTCTGTGGTTAATTTTGTAGGACTTCCATCTCCCCCTATTTAGTAATTTGTATTAAGCCTTTGATGCAGCACCTCACCAGGCGTCGCTTTACCCTGAATCTATGACCTACCTACTTCAATCACTTCATGACAAGCTCCAGTTTCTAAGTTACCAGTGACAAACTTATGGAAGGAACAAATCTTATGCTTATATTTTCTTGGGCATAAAATCATCATTATTGCATAAAAAAGGGGTTAGAATAACCCTCAAATTTGCATCTATAATTATTAATTTATAATAACTAGCAGCCTTAATCTTCTGCAATTACCCAAGCGAATTTAAAACTATTATTTATCGATTAAACCATTTTTAGGAGTTAATGAATGACTTAAACCTAAGAAAATATTTCCTTGAAATTCCCACGTTTACTTAAAAATGAAATGGACAAGTTAATTTATAGGGACTCCTCTAAAATATTCATATTACTCCATACCCATTAGCTCTCCCTGCCTTCTATAAGAATTTTTAACTAAACAAACTGATTGACAGATATCATGTTTTGAACCGAAAAAAACATCTTCATTAACGTGTCATACTTATCAATGTTAAGTTACTTATATTACTAGTGAAAGAATAGAGCTTTTCTCTTCTGGTTTATCGATTGGTCGATGGATGGCGCTTCGATTACGATTCCTTAATCAATTTCCTAACGTCGGGACTTAAGGTCAATAAACAATCGGCAGTAATTAACGATTAGACCTTATCTGTATTTGCGCCGCCTATTCTATTTGGGCGAAATTAGATTTTCAAATAAGGAATTTTCCTCGGGAACGTGATAATGGTAAAGCTCTCAGACGACGATAATTAAAATATATGGGATTGATTAATACTTCTAATAATCAAAGTTTGCCTATATTTTTATTATTATATTGGTTTAAGGCTTACGTAGATATTGGGGGGAGGAGAAAATAATTAATTTGCATTATCAAGGATTTCGTCTCATTTTTATTTTTTTATATGTATATTTATTTAGCTTGAGAACTTACTAATTGGGTTATTTCATTTATGGTGGGTGGTTGCTATTTAAATTGATTAACGTTATCAGCAATTTGCGCAACGAATTAGTTAATTTCATCGTACGAGGGGGGGGGAATTGCGTTTTCTCTAATTAATTTTAATCATCGTTGTTTAGTTACTGACTCACGTTCTATTTTAAATCCAAACTTTGTCAATTCCAGGAGGAAGGTGCAGATATTATTCATTTTTTCAAATAACTAACTATTAAACTAGAAAATTTGAATATGATAAGTCACTTACGTGAAGATAAACGTTACAACGCGATAGTGTCGACCAAAACCACATGTGGTGCAACTCCTAATCCATATTAAACATTTACACTTGTTTCGAAGTCTAATCCGTATCTTTTCGGCAACCAGGAAACCATATTTCAATTGATTGTAGAGCAATTTCAATTACGATAAACGTTGCGATAAATTAAAACGAATATTTAGATTTGGAACTTTCCATGCAGCATGTGGTTTTTTAAAAGGTCTAATCCACAAAACAACTGCCTCTATTCTTAAATTAAGAGTAAAACTATAAAATTTATGGCTTACTATCTTACGTTACGTAACGCATGGTGCACACGTGTATCACACGCGCCAATTCCGACATACATATCCCGTTAAAGGCTCGACAGTGACACTAACCACGCACTGTACGCGAGAGCGCAAAAACAGACAACCTCTCCCGACCGTGGTTAGAGGTAGACTGAAGCCAGTGCCTTGCCTAGCCTACATCCAAACGCGATCGTAGTTCGAGACCGTTATAAGTCTCAAAGTAATCTACCTCCGGCCACGGCGAACGGAAAAAAAAATATTGAGGCGTAAAAAAAGATCACGCACGCGCAAAAGATCAGTGACGTCATCGTTTAACGCAAAAAAAAAAAAGAGAGAGGAGCAGGGATGAGTAAAGCGCGCGGGACAATTTAAACGTGATTAGGATCCACGCGGGAACGAACTACACCCACCTCTACATCTACACCTACACCTACACCCGTCGCGCAGTATGTTTCGTGATATTATGGGTTTGCGTTTCCGGGACTAAAATTTTAGGCAATGTTATATTTAAAGCAACGTAGTAATCACAAATTTTCACATACATTCCTCTAAAGGATTTAACAATTACTAATAAACATTTTTTGGCAGTATTATAAGGAGTTTTCATCTGGCAAGGTTAAAGGTTAGGTTATAGATTAGGAAACCACAAGTTTTAATGAGAGAGTATTTTGTTTATAAACGATCATTTAATTTAAACATAATTCACGGGACTCTTATTTATTAAACACCAACCTGGGTAAAATTTCATGCCGGGGTTAAACTTTATTGAGTGAGTAAGATTTTTAGTTTGGAATGACGCGTTGATGGGACGAAATGTTGAATGGGGAAAAAAGAAAGGCCCAAAAGAAAAAAATAATAATATTAAAAAAATCTCGGGATATTTTTTAAAGGGAGGGAGAGAGAGAGAGTATGGTATGGAGTCTAGATATAAAGGGGTGGTGGGTTAGTTCCATCGGGATTGGAAGATGGGTGGAAGTTATCATTGGCAAGTGGATCTAAAAAAGAACTAGGCGCGAGGCGAGCGGAGCTGGCTGGCTGGGATAGATTCCACGTTCTTCTTTCTACCAGATAGAAAACGAAAACTGGGTGGGGGTCGACATACAGGAGGGGGGATAGAAGGGGGAAGAGGCGATACTCAATTCCATTTGTGCAATGAGATGTTCATCGATTTTTGGCAGTTTCTCTTCCTAGCCTTCAACTTCCTTTCCTTTCCTTCCATCTCTCTCTCTCTCTCGCTCCCTTCCGAACTTTTGCCTCGTTTCGGGGGCCCACCCTAGAGTCCATTCTGCTCGCCCGAAACGATAGGTCCGTGTGTAATAATATCATAGATGTAATATAAAAGCGATCTTTTTCTCTCTCTCTCTTCTATATATACAGGGTGTTTGTGAAAGGTCCATCAATAATGAAAGGGCGTATTTATTGGGCCATTTTGAGTCGAAAATGTTCTATGACATTTTTCCGTTCGGGCCACTGTTTTCAAGTTATGATTGGAGTAATTTACGGATGACCCCTTAAATTTAATTAAGAAATTGAAAGACAGCGCTAATTTAATGAAGGGGTCATCCCTAAAATATTCAAATCATAACTCGAAAACCGTGGCTCGGACGGCAAAATGTCATAGAACATTTTCGACTCAAAATGGCCCAATAAATACGCCCTTTCATTATTGATGGACTTTTCACAAACACCCTGTATATATATGTGTATATACATAGAGAGACAGGGTACCGATATATACATGTATATACATGTATATACATTGATAGCCAATATGTCGTAACTGACGTAATAATTCATTAAAATAAATTATTTCTTTTTGTTTCTCATATTTATTTATGTTAATTTACGTATTTAAAAAATAACATGTAATTAAGTTAATTAAAATGGGGCTAAATTAGCGCTACGCTTCTGGAATGGAACCCTTTCTTTCCTTGATTGGTCCGGACCATTCATGCGTGAAATAATTTATGTTAAATTGAAATATACGCCATTTAATTTAAGGTTTTTAATTTCTGTATTTTCAGTTTTTATTAGTACCATCTCCTCGCGTATTATGATGAAGCAAGGTCAGATTAAGATTCTAGAGAAGTATATCAACTTATCAAGGTCATTTCAAACTGACCAGAATTGGAATTAAGCTTTAGAAGCATTCCTTCAATTTGACAGTTAGGTTTTGCTTATTGTCTTTAATATTACAAGTCCAAAATCATGGTCGAAACAATTTTCAAAATATAAAAGACAAGTTATAACGTTATTACACTCAACTTTACCAATACCCTGGTACTATCTTTACCCCCTTTTGCCTACCGTTCGTAATTCGATGATACTACGATACCATATCCTGGCCATGGAAGGGCCAGCCAAACCAATTTTTTGGTGGTAAATTATAAATTTCGTTTTGTTCATGATGGTTCCTTCATTCTCCTACCACCACTCTCTTAGTCATAGGCTCCGTGTCATGTGAAAATTGAAAGATGGGTGTACAGAGTTTTTTTCATAGAGTATGAGAATATGGTATTATATCGTGTAAGGTGGCATAGTGGTATTTTCGTATAGGGGGGGGGAGAGAAGGGTATATACACTTGGGGTGGTAATAATACGCTATTGAACAGCGACTCAGAGCAGAGGAACGGGGGAATTTATTAGATTGATTCATGATGTATTTTGGAGCCAGGGATGCTGGGATGAGAGAGAGAGATGAATGGGGATGCCAGTAATTTGATTGGATGCTGATCAAAGTGACGTGACGTGTGGTAAAGTTGAAACTGACAGAATGGATGGCATCTTGATCGTCGTTCATTGTTTGATGGAAACGATTTAAATTAGGTCGTATTCGTACATTTTTTAGTTGAAAGTTTTAAATTGTTAAAATTCATTTTTTTTATTTTTTTAAAGGGAATGCAGACAAAAACCAATACCAAGCTCAACCCGCTTTATCTAGAAGGTTGAAATTTTGCGGGGACATTATTCTTAAGTAGTAGGTACTATCCACGAAAGATTTTTCCAATCCACCGCCATTTTTTGGCGGCCAAAAATGTAAAATACCTTTATGGAATAATTTCGGTGCATTTCAAAAGATTTCTTTAATATTTAGTACACTGGCTACCTATATCCTATAGACGGGTTTTATGGAAAGCTTTTGGGGTTAAATTTCCCGCCGCCATTTTTTAAAATGGCCACCCGAAAACTGAAGCAACGCCGGGTGCCTTTGCTACAAATTATAGGTATTAAACTAAAATAGTTCTCTATATTCGATTTAAAGTGCTTTAATCCCCAATTCAAATCTTTTCTATTTACTTTTCGCTAAGTCCCTCCCCATAAAACAAAACACCAATCTATACGATAACATTGCAAATATCCAACCTCTTACAAGCACCACATATACTACAAATCACCTATACGCTACATGTATAAAACGTGATTAAATCCCCTATGATAATAATAATAAAAAAATGCGTGTATCACTAGAAAAACAAAGAGTAACTCGAATGCCGAGTTTAATACTTGGAAACAAATTAGGTAGGGTACATCTACGCGTATCAATTTCTAATTTGGAATATGAAACTATATTAGGGACGCGTGTTTGAGAACAATTCAAAGCGGTTGCTGCTATAAACGCAACACGCAACTTCCAAAGCAATCACGTTCAAGGATTTTAGAAATGACAATGTACCCCATTAGGGTTTTGGCGCGTATAGCTCGCAATCAGTAGAAGTCAGAAGTTGAATAATCCGAAACAACCAATGAACGTATAGTTCAAACCACATCACCTAGGAAGCTCTTATTACAAAATAATTAGCATTTAATTAGAATTAAAAACGATGACTATTGCCTCGCCATGTTTAGAGGCGTCTGCTAGATAGAACCCCTTACGCCTATGGGATTGGTTGAAGCTACCTCGTGCTGGTTCTGGCTAGTAGACGCATAGCTATGTTTAGAGGCTTCTGCTAGATAGAACCCCTTACCCATACGGGATTGGTTGAAGCTACCTCGTGCTGGTTCTGGCTAGTAGACGCATAGCCATGTTTAGAGGCTTCTGCTAGATAGAACCCCTTACACATACGGGATTGGTTGAAGCTACCTCGTGCTGGTTCTGGCTAGTAGACGCATAGCCATGTTTAGAGGCTTCTGCTAGATAGAACCCCTTACCCATACGGGATTGGTTGAAGCTACCTCGTGCTGGTTCTGGCTAGTAGACGCATAGCCATGTTTAGAGGCTTCTGCTAGATAGAAACCCTTACCCATACGGGATTGGTTGAAGCTATCTCGTGCGGGTTCTAACTAGCAGACACCTCTAAACATGGCGAGGCAGTACTCAGCCAAATGCTAAATACTTTTAAATAAGAGAATTTTTTTTTTTTAATATTTTCCCTTCTATTTCTAGAAAAAAAGGCCATTATTTAAGCCAATCCCGTGCGCGTTCTGGCTAGCAGACGCCTCTAAACTGACTACTGAGTTAGCTAAATGCTATTTAGAAAAAGGCCGTTCTTTTAAGGTATTATGTTATGTTGCCTGAACCCCTCCTTTAAAACAACAGTTGATGTAGTAAAAGTAGTTGTAGGCCTAGTAGTACCCGCGGATCCCACGAAAAACGGGTCACAACCTCAAATTAATCAATTTCAGTTGACGTAAAGACTCCTAATAGAAGCTTGTTGGACTAATAGAGACGCCACAGAGTATACGCCTGCATGCATGCATACACTGGCCTTTACTCTTTGCTTAGAGTTAATTAAAGGACCAAAATTTCTGTTGACCAAAATTACGGATCGGATGGTGTCGTAAGCCAAAATTTCTCTCCTCTCATGCACGTCTTTAAGCTTATAGAGAAGAGAAGCCATACAGTTTATAAGTAAATCTAATTAAAAATAGGCATAAAAATATATACATATAGCTTATAACGACTATCCCATATAGTCTTTGTATACCTTAACGTAAAGTGTTAATAGTTAAATGGATAAACGAGATTAAAGTCAAAAACAGTAGTAAGTGCCCGTCATATTTGTTACTTAATACATTGCAACACATTTTCTATACAATAGTCTATTCTCAAAACTATTTTAAATTATCTATCTTAATATTCTAATCAAATTTCAATTAAAAGTAAATATATACTTCATCGCTTCCCATATTTTTTTCTAATATTAATTATAAACCCACCAAAGTAACCGGTAATACAATAAAATAAAATTAAATTGTTTGAAGCATACGTATTAAGTAATTCGGTAACGACGCCCCGCAAACAGTCGGTTAGTCGCCATTAAAAATTCGTAAATTGATCTCAAGGCTTCGGATGCGATATTTCAATAACCCAGTTGCGTAAATTAAATTCCAGAGTCTCCCGAAAACGGAACGGGTTCCCGAAGAGGTTCCTATAGCTGCTACATTTATCTATCTGTTAGCCGACGCCGCTAACGCCACCACAGCGAGAACCCAATTTATTTTACCAATTAAGTCAGCACTCGATCGAATACGATTAGACATACGTGGCAGGTGGAAAATGGAATCAAAAATTGAAACTAGTTTCAATGGCTAGCAAATACTTACAAGAGATATAAAATAAATTTCCCTGCTTGGCCAAGTACTAATGACAAATTTTGTCGAAGACGAATTTATTGAGCCACCCCCTCTCTTTTCGACCGAAAGCTCGAGCCACCCCCTCTCTTTTCGACCGAAAGCTCGAGCCACCCCCTCTCTTTTCGACCGAAAGCTCGAGCCACCCCCTCTTTTTCGACCGAAAGCCCGAGTCCCCCCCCCCTCTTTTTCCGACCGAAAGCTCGAGCCCCCCTCTTTGTACTCGATATAAATATATTACGAGTATTAAAGTATATTAATAAAAATAAAAATAAAAATAAAAATAAATAAGATGCAACTTCGTCAAAATATAAAAACTAACACCTAATTTTAAAATAGCACAAGGTCCTAAGGAAGAAAGTTGCCTGAAGAATAATTTTTGCCGGCATCTTCCCAATAATTTAAAAGAGAAGATAAAATAAGCTATAGGTACGTACATCCATCGCAATTTTCTATTAATTTGAAACTAGTTTTTATAACAAGTTGTCCGGGCACCTGGTTGTTATTTAATTAAAGAGGAAACTCGAATTAATTGAAGAAAGAAATAAAAACTATACCAAAGAAAAAAAAATTATCCACGTCATTTCCTCAACCCACTTAATGTATTCGCACTTAAGTTTTAAAATTAATTTTTTAAATCCCCTACAAGAGTTATTTATGACTCGAGTAAATTCTAACTAAACTGAAATAACTTTTAAACTTGAATCAATTGCCGAAATATAGTCTTCCTGAATGGTTTCGAGATTCTTGGAATAATTCGAGTAT
Organism: Phalangium opilio; assembly: GCA_019434445.1. Taxonomy (NCBI): domain Eukaryota; kingdom Metazoa; phylum Arthropoda; class Arachnida; order Opiliones; family Phalangiidae; genus Phalangium; species Phalangium opilio. The sequence continues at coordinate 215,453 of JAEQBA010000970.1, read as the reverse complement.
TGATTAATTGCTTTTTTGAATATACAGGGTGTCTTAAAAAGGGTAATTATAGGATCAAAGTACAGTGCAATCGAGTTTGAGTCGAAAATGTAACTTCTATCGCCACTTTGCCCTAAGAACAACCGTTTACAAGTTATGTTTAGAGTGTTTTATGGATGACCCCTTAATGAAATGAGGATTGAATTTCAGTTTTTTTAAATTAAATTTAAGAGGTCATCCTTATAGCCTTTTTGTAACACCCTGTATACTATAATACGTTTCTAAGAGCCGATTTTAATTGAAAATCAGTACGCGTTTAGGATCTTTAACCTTCGAAGAAAATTAAATAAAATTTCATCTTTGTTAAATGGATATTCAAGTTTTCATTAATATAACCGCACAAGGAAATACTACAAACTTAAAAAAAAAAATAAAAAACTAATTGAATTAAACGGGGAATTTTCAAGTTTCATTGAATGGAAAATTTTGCGTTACGTACAGGGTGTTTCTGATAAATTAATGGAAGTCAAAATGAGTGTGAAAGTGTCGAAGAACATGCGTAAGGTCTAAAACATTTATTTAAAAGATATGGGCTCAAAAAACACTGCCCAATAAAAATACTAAGTAGTTATTTAAAATGTACAGGTATTGTTCAGCTAATTAATCAAAATTAACCTATATTGTGTTTACTGGTCAAATATAACGTAATATGAATAATTTTGAAGCTGACAAATAACGTAATATGAATAATTTTGAAGCTGACAAATAACGTAATATGAATAATTTTGAAGCTGACAAATAACGTAATATGAATAATTTTGAAGCTGACAAACAAACAAACTCTAATAAAAACCTTTGACACACTAAAAAAAAAATAAATTAATTAATTTCCAATTCAAATTAGCTCACCAGCTAGCACAACCTCGAAGTAAAAGCACAACCCGGTGGTTCGATATATTAACAAATTTGATGTTGATTAATTATTTCCATTTTAATCTTTTATTTCCAAGGAAGGATATTGAGGCCAAAAATTAATTAATTTTCAAAACGTAATTATAAAATCTATTAATTTCGTAGTACGTATTAAATCAATCCAAAGAAAAAGAATAAAAAAAACCCCCATAATAATAATAAGAGAGCCGGTGGGAGGGAGAGAAGGAAAACACCGTACTGGAATGGGTTAGGATATAAAAGTGTGGAGCGCCTAGAAAAATATTGATTAAAACAGCTAGCGCGGGAGTTCAATACCTCGATAAATTAAACGGCAAAAAGGATAGGGAGGGAAGGGGAGATTGTTGGGGAGGGGGGGCAACAATATCTCATACGTTACAAACCCTAATTACCGACTGGGCTTAGTCGAAAGACCGCGGCGACCAGAGGAGAGTCGGCGGACAAGTGTGTCGTATCAGAAGTCAATGACACGAAGTTCAATTTTGATTATTTGATTATTTATTTAATAAATTAATTTATTATCGATTCTTCTAATAATTAATAATGAGACTAATCTGCATAGGGAATTACCTCCGTATGATTTCAAAATTCAAATTAGATTGGGAGACTGGGAGTTTTATAGGTAATTTGAAATTTGCACCTTCGACCAATGACGTAACGACCTCGTGCCAAGTCTTCTTCTCAAAGAAATTTACGTTGCACGTGCGCTCTCTGTCACATCGCGCGCACCCAAGTCCACGTACGCATCCCTGATAATAAGGACTTAAGTATAATGTTTTTTAGTCTTATTAAGCCTCTTTAATTCTACTCCCTCGCATAACGTGGCGCTGGTTAGGTTACCCCCCCCCTTTCATCCCCTTGCTATCCCCCTCGTGAGCCCGGTTTTCGCTTTTGTCTAAAACCCCGAAGCAGCTGTTGCCTTTTCAAGGAAATTTCCAACGTCTCTGCCCCCCTCCCTCTTATGTAAGCCTCTGCCCCCCCCCAAGCTTGTGTCCACGCTTGGCTGGTTGTTTCTATTTGACGACCTTCATCCCCCCCTTTACTTCACATTGAAACCCCCCACTGGCTATTATGAAAATTTCGGACGGAGAGGTTATACGATGATGGTCTCATGGACATAGTGCTGTATGGATGGCAAGCTTGAGGACCTTACCAGCGTCAACTTTTGGGATTTTAAAATCGTTATGAACGTTTCCTAAGTTACTTCAAAAACGTTTTCAAAAAACCATTCGGTAGGTTAAAATCGTGAAAATTAATTTATCTAATGATTTAACGAGAGGTTCTTAACCATTCGTGGTAATTGAACGAGAAATTTCACTTTTAAAGACATTATATGATGATTTAATTTTCATGGATTTATCCAAGAGTTCAAGGGACTTCCAGAAGACACTGTTTGTTGTTCCACGATAAGGATACCGAGCTTTGCGTTCAGAGTCCTCATATATGCATAGTTTTCAGACTGGTGGGATTGATACCATTTACACCAGGAGACCAGGTGCTGCACTTTGTCCTCTAAGTAGCCTGGATAGGCTGGTCCTCCAAGTGTAAATGATATCAATCCTCCTAGTTCGAGAACGATGTTTATCCTTCAATATCCCTTTAAAAATCTTGTCGAGGGGCTGTTAACTTCGTTGCAGTATCCATAGAACCATACTGCAAACTCATAATGAGATAGTTGGCACAAGCGATCCCGGGCTTTCTCTTAACTCCAGTCTCTTCAATTTCGGTTTTGGGGAGTGGGTGGGAAATGGGGGGGGGCAAGAACGGGGGTGGGATTGCTTGGTTTAGAGCCAAATTATAATGATTGGATGATTTGTGCGAGAGAAAAGAGTGGCGGCTCTAGCTCGACTGCTCGAGCTCATGTCGGACCTATTATTATCTAAGAACTAATTAAGTTAATGACGTTGGTTTTTATCGATAATTGCGTTTTTCCGTCACCCCCCCCCCCCTCCTCCCCTGCATCAGCACCACCCTTTGCCATTCCCGCCCAAAAGCCTTACCCGCTTTTACAACTGTAATACTTTTTTTTTTTAATCATTGGGCGCTGGCATTGGCGCGTTCTTGAAATACGCCACAGATGGCGACAAATAATTTTAATGGCGGTATACTGGGAATTTTCCCGCGCTTTCTCTAAACACGAGGGGTCCAACATAACGCGCGAAATAAATACTTTTATAGACGGATGTAGTCACAATGCTACGGAAAATTGTAGAGAAAAGCAGACGAAGTGTAAGGTATTGGGCTCCCCCTGTTGAACGACAACGTAAAATGTCACAAATTCACAATGTTGCTATTGAAGACACTTAGCAAGTTATAATGGTAACAACATACGCTCCCCCTGTTGAACAAAAAGGCCTAATTTTATTTTATCAAGGGGTTGTACCAAAGTTTTGATAACAGACAGCGCCACTACCGTGGAAATTCAGAACTAGAGGTGACAGTAAGTTTGAAAGGAGAAGGCACTGGGCGTTACGGGCTTCTACACGATTCCCTTACTCCTAAAAACGATGCACTCTTGGTAAACTTCACGAATCGAAATAATTAAATTCTATTGTCTAACCCCACGTATTAATTCTTTTCTGCGTAACTGACTCTCCCCTCAGTTTCCATTTTTGGCTTATTGCTTGGTAGAGTAAAAGTTTCGCGCTAGTAAAGGTTTAATTAGAAAATGATGTAGGAGAAACTAAAAGGGGGAGGGAAGGAGCGAGGACAAGGGAGGGAGGAATAGAAATCGATTTTAATTACTACTAAATTTGTTTCGAGCTAATTAAGATTGTTATTAACGTTGGAGAAAAGGAAGAACACCACACAACCGTTCGTTGAGATGAAAGTGAACGGGGGAGAAGTTGTAAAAAGACGGAGGGGGGAGGCGATGGGGGTGTTAGTTTCCTAATGTTCGCCAGTTTGATTTCGGTCTAATTAAAGAGTAATAAGCCGAGCACCACCAGATCGACGACGAAAACTTTTAATTTATTTTATGGTTGTATGGCTAGTTTGGGGTGAAATGTACACAAAAAAAACTAATAGAAAAAAGGAAACGAATGGTCAGCAGCGTGAAATACGAATTCATGCTTTACAAACCACCAAATAAGCTTGATGACCTCAAGGCTGAAATATTTGAATTGTTTCTCCATTAGGAGATTTTCGTAACTCATAAGTTTCGGTCTACCGTAAGGGCACAATCCATGCTGGGCAAAAATGAGATACTGTAACGCCATCTTCCTTTAATCCTTTTTGCTAAAAACCGACTATAGCTTTCACGTCGTCTGCTTTGTCATTCCTTTGATTAATATCATAAGTTCATAAGATATGTTCTTTCCATAAGTTTGTCACTGGTAACTTAGAAACTGGAGCTTGTCATGAAGTGAGGGAGGTAGGTCATAGATTCAAGGTAAAGCGAGGGAGGCCTGGTGAGGCGGTGTCAGTCTTATTAATGCAGACTAAATAGGGGGAGATGGAAGTCCTGCAAAATTAATTAACCGAGTGTAGGACTTCAATTCTCGCTTGTCGTTCTCGAACTAGCTCGAGCTGTAAGCCTAAGTCTCCAGCATTACGAACTTGTATAGGAAGTATTTTACTTATGGAAGGAACATATCTCATAAACTTTTGTTAATATTAAAGTAAGATTGAGTTATTTTCCATCAAAGTTAACTAACTATTCCCAAGATGAAAATATATAGAAGATATAAATAAATTGCCGCCAAATGGTGTAAATTATTTTTCTAATTAAAAATGTTATCTTAATTTTCTTCTTTCGATTTTAGAAGATTGCGACAGACTAGGCTAGTGGGAGCGGTTCTGTTAGTTTTAATTTTTTCCCTCTCTATCCATTCCTCATGAGAACATTTCATTAGAGAGGAAATAAAAGTTCATGGGTACCTCTTGACCTTTTTGCAGTAATGAGAAAAATCCAAGGGAAACATATTCCGCGATATAATTGAAGTGTATAGTTATTTATATAATATAAAAGGTCCGCATTGCTCGAGGGACTTGGGAGTTGTCCCGATTCAAGTGTGTTTTTCGCTATGGCGTATATGTATAGTAAGACTATTTAGGAAAGTCGAAAAAAGATCATCTCGTTTTGACGGTAAAAGCGATTAAAACTTAAGACCTTGGCCAATTAGCTTTGTTAATTGCCTTATTATAAATATCCCTTGTTAATTAAGTGAAATTAGAAAAGTAAAACTATTACACAATCGATAACCGGAAGTTTCCTACTAAATTTTGCTAATTAATTCGGTGTTAAAATAATTAAGAACGTTCAATTTAAATTTAAGAGAAGTCAATTAAGTTATTCATTTTTAAATCAAGGAAGATTGAAGTTCATATAGTGTAAAATTATTACATCCATCGGTAACCGTATCGTACTAAATTTTGAATACTTATTTTGGTAATTAAAATAACTAATAACAATTATAATTTAACACCTTTTTCCAATTAAGGTTTGTTGAGTACTTCATTAAAACTATAAATTATTTATTAATAATTAACTAAATTTCAAAGTTCATTTAGTGTAAAATAGAGTCACCAATAGATTTATTGAATTATTAGAAATATTTCGATTGAAATAATTTAATAAAGCTAACTTATTAGTCTCAATTTACATATCATTAAAAATCTTTATATAGCAACGTTAAGGAAGTCGAAATTAAAATTCTACAATCCAATAAATCTAATTAAAATCACTGATATTATCTTTCTACATCTCAATTTAAACGACATTTAATAAACCAGTTAATTTAATAAATTGTTTAATGTCGAATTTGTCAAATTATATCAAAACGAGAACCGAAATCAGGAATTTTTTTAATAATACCAGCAGTAAGCATTGCACAACTGTATTATCAGACCAATATCGGCTGGCGAGTTTGAAATTCGTAATAGAGTGTACGATATGTATATATTTAATCATAATGAGACAGTTTTTTTAATAAATAATAATAGATATCTTAAATAATTATGAACTTAAGATATTGAAACTTTATTAAAGAGGTTCGTTTTAATGTCTAGGGGATAATAGAAATAATAAAATAAAATAAAGCTTAATGCTTTTTATAATATAATAAACTGTCGTCATTGAAATAGACATAATAATAATGGTTTTAATGAATTAAATAAAAAGAGAATATCGTAACCCTGGCTGGGTTTAATTTAAATAAAAATAGTTTATAGAGTTTATAATTACGAATTGATGAAACCCGCACAAAAGCGTCCGGCGCGAAATTGTAGCATCGTCCAGGTTACCGGCGCGTAGTTTTAAGTCCGGGGACTTCACGAGAAAACCGCGGCGTGGCCCCGAAGGGTCCACGCCCGAGGGCGTCGAGCCCGAGGGCTGCAGCGACAGAATGTCCGACCAAGCAGGACCAAGGTGAAAGTCAGAGAGAGCGAGAGTTAACAAAGGTCGGGGACCCTTTATATAGCGCGAGCGCGTTATTATTTTCGCGCACAAACACGTGGACCACTCGTGGGTCCATCTTCACGATGTTTACGTTGTTCGGGTTTTTCGTCGACGTCATCATTGACGTCATGGGTAGAATTTTTTAAAACCACCAGCCAGGTAGGTTAGAAAAATAAAGGGAGAGTGCCAGTTTAAGGGACAGTCCATAAAATATTGTTACACTCTTCCCCACTTAATTTCGAACGTCCTCGTTCGAGAACTATACATAAAAACATAACTGAGACCAAAAAAAAAATTCAAAACAAGGTTTTGTTACAGCAAAAACAAAAATAAAATACAAGTGGCAAAACTGGGGCCAAAAATACTAAAACAGTTAAACATCAGCGCTTGGCATAATGAAACCAAACAAAAAAAAACTCAATTGTTGTCAATGAAAAAAAAATTATTAATGTAGTCATTTGGACTATAAATAAAAATAAAACACAAAAATTTTACAAAAATATTACAAAGCTAGCTAAATAGTAAATAAAGTCAGGTATACACGCGGACTATATATCCAAATCATAAGAGTTAACCTAATACTCCAAGGCTTAAATTACAATAGAGGTCCCTCCTCTAAAACAAAATAAATACAGTCGGTTTACACGCGGACTATATGTTCAAATCATAACCTGGTACACCAAGGTTTAAAATATACTAGAGGTCCCTCCTCTAAACAAAAACATGTGGGTTCCCTACCCAAAAGTTATTCAATGGCCAATTGAAAACAAATATATCACTAAGTAACTTGGCCAACGTTAAAGAGGTGGTCACGCATAATAACGGGCTTCACAAATATAAACTTAGGATAAAAAAAAATAAACTCACAACCCGTGTTGGCACAGGCGGAAAAATTAAGGGAAATAGTGGGATGCTCGTTTAGACTAAAGCATTGCCTAATAATTAACCCTGACAAATAAATAAACACTAAGAGATCACTAATTAAAGTACTCTACAAAAAAAATAATTCAACCCAAATTTTTGATTATCATATCTATGCCTGCCTACTGCGATGGGTCTGTACAGAGGTATACACGCTCCTGAGATAAAAGCTTGAGGTCAGAACAATTAAATAGTGAATAACCATCAGGGGAAAAACTAAAAACTAAAAAGTTTAACTGGAATTATATCCATTGAAAATTATATTGCTAAAGGTGAAATAACTAAACGGGCTGGTCAGAGGCTAACTAAAAATTACAAAATAATTTAACTTAGAAAACTCCATATTATGGACATCTATAAAAGATTTAGCAAACACCAAGAAAAACAAATTTTAGGAACCGCATGGAAAAACCCTTCCTCGCACCGACCAGCGGGCGAGTTGAGTTCAACGGCTTAGGGTGACAATGCGTCCACCATCACACTATAAAACCTAACTCCGGGTGGTACTGAACTTGGAAAAATATTTGTGTGGAAAATTTTGAAACTTATTGAGCAGCTAGCTAGGCCTAACCCTTTTCTCTGGCGGTACTGGTGACTAATTGATTCATGCCCCTTTCTATAAAAAAAATAGTCCTTTCCACGACCAAAAAAATTTTAGGGTATACTAATCTCATCGAGCACAATACTTTAACTGGGGAGAGCGTGACCAACACTAAAAACGTTATTTCAAAAACAAATCTTAACTTTAAATAACATAAAGAAAAATTAACACAATATTTAAGTGAACATTAACTAAAAACATTTTCACTAACGTAATTAACAAATTACGGAATTTAAATTTAAAAACAGAAATAATTTCTGCCGTACTAGAACCCATTTTACAATACATTTAGGCATATTTACCTCAAAAACTAGGGATCATAAAAATTACAACTAAATAACTTATGGCCATATTGCAACCAATATATTAACAAAAAAAAATCGTCCATTTTTAACTAAAGGACTTAAACAAAGAAAATTACTAATCATGGGCACATAGACTGAAACAGTTTATATAATGCGAGTGGTTCTAGGGAATCGAATCCCGGACGGACCCCCAAAATGAGACAGTTTTTTAATAAATAATAATAGATATCTTAAATAATTATGAACTTAAGATATTGAAACTTTATTAAAGAGGTTCGTTTTAATGTCTAGGGGATAATAGAAATAATAAAATAAAATAAAGCTTAATGCTTTTTATAATATAATAAACTGTCGTCATTGAAATAGACATAATAATAATGGTTTTAATGAATTAAATAAAAAGAGAATATCGTAACCCTGGCTGGGTTTAATTTAAATAAAAATAGTTTATAGAGTTTATAATTACGAATTGATGAAACCCGCACAAAAGCGTCCGGCGCGAAATTGTAGCATCGTCCAGGTTACCGGCGCGTAGTTTTAAGTCCGGGGACTTCACGAGAAAACCGCGGCGTGGCCCCGAAGGGTCCACGCCCGAGGGCGTCGAGCCCGAGGGCTGCAGCGACAGAATGTCCGACCAAGCAGGACCAAGGTGAAAGTCAGAGAGAGCGAGAGTTAACAAAGGTCGGGGACCCTTTATATAGCGCGAGCGCGTTATTATTTTCGCGCACAAACACGTGGACCACTCGTGGGTCCATCTTCACGATGTTTACGTTGTTCGGGTTTTTCGTCGACGTCATCATTGACGTCATGGGTAGAATTTTTTAAAACCACCAGCCAGGTAGGTTAGAAAAATAAAGGGAGAGTGCCAGTTTAAGGGACAGTCCATAAAATATTGTTACAATAAGTTCATAAAATACGTTCTATAAGTATGAGACTTCCTATACTTCGTAATGCTTGAGACTTGCGGCTCGAACTAGTTCGAGAATTGAAGTTCTACACTCGGTGGTTAATTTTGCAGGACTTGCATCTAATCCTATTTAGTCTGTACTAAGCCACCTTTGACAGCGCCTCACCAGGCGTCGCTTTACCTCGAATCTATGACCTATACTTCATTCACTTCATGACAAGCTCCAGTTTGTAACCAGTGACAAACTTATGAAACATATCCTATAAACTTATGATTTAATCAATGTCAAAGTGAAAACGCACGTGGTGAATTGTCCAAGGCCGCGTTATTAAAACTGTCAACCGCTTTTAATTTCGTCGTTTTACGTTGACAAGACAAGCTTAATTCAAATTAATTTAGGAAATGGATTTTATAATAAATTTAACGTATACACAAACCGCAATTACGAGCTTTTAAACGATAATAATCCGGTTCCCTTTTTTTAATTAAGCTTTATAAATTAAAAAGTAGTAATTTTTATACAGCGAGCGAACGAGCGGTCGTGGGTTACTTTTGTAACGAGTTGAACCCGTTATAATAATATCCCAAAAGCAAAAGAAAAATTTTTCTAAATTATTATTTCTTTTTTATTTGAAAAAAAATTTAGGACAAGAATCGTGGCGCGTGACGTCGTTTCGGGTAATAAGGATAAAATTAATCATAGTTTTAAGTAACTCATGTCACGTGGGTTATCGAGTAAATAGTGTGGGTTGGTTTTAATTTTGATTGCAATGTCAAAGATAAAAGAGGGATTACGCTTTTTTTTTACCAAACTGTGTTGAATCGATTACAAAGCCCCAGGTGATTTTTCTTAATTAAGCTTTATATTTGAAGGATTAATTTCACGCGTTTGATCGATCTTGTTTATTTTTAATCGGCAAAACCGATTATTACGTTTAATTGGAATAGATTAATTTAAAGCCGTTATGATTATAATGTGATGTTGAAGTATAGTGTTAGGTGAAAAAATTCCCTGATCGGTTGTAATGTAACGCGTTGAAGTTGGGTTATTTTAACCAGTGCATTGATCGATTTTAACTTGATGTTTATGATCGATTCTACCGTTATTTTGAAGTCAGGTTATTTCAAAACTGCATAGATCGATTTTAACCTTATCTGAAGGCGCTAAGCTACAATGATCGATTCTACCGTTAGTTTAAGTCAGATTATTACAACACTGCACTGATCGATTGAATCGTTACACTGACGTCAGGTTACATCATTACTGCACTGATCGATTATAATTAACTTTGAACTTGTTTGAAGTCAGGTTAGTTCAATATTACATTGATCGATTTAACTTCATGTTGAAGTCAGGTTATTACAAAATTGCATTGATCGATTATATATATTGCAATGGACAAAAGCAGAGTTATAACCTTGCACAATCGTCATAATTTTCCCACTAAAAATCGATCAATGTCTAAAACAATCGATTTAAATGATACGTGAGATCAAAGCGAGATATAAATTCACACACAATCGAGTATATAAATCGTCACAAACTACTACTACTACATGTCACAAAAGAACTCAAGATTACGAACATCTATTTTTGGAACTCGGATCTAATTAGACCTAAGCAATGATACGTGAGATCAAAGCGAGATATAAATTCACACACAATCGAGTATATAAATCGTCACAAACTACTACTACTACATGTCACAAAAGAACTCAAGATTACGAACATCTATTTTTGGAACTCGGATCTAATTAGACCTAAGCAAAACAATTACTTATCGATATCCGTATGACCCCAGTTGTACCTTTACACAATGCACCTTTACACGAAGACCAATCGATCAAGGAAAATTACAAATCGATCCATTATTACCCTGACAATTTAAAAGCGATTAGCGCAGTTCAATACGTTATAGGTGCAGGCAACTCAGATCCAAAACATAGCAACTCACCTAAACCCAATAACTCATGTTTACCTTTACTCAAATTACGTATGCAAAAGTTCATGGACAATTACACGAGAAAGAGAGAAATGAAAGAGGGGGAAAAATAATATTTGAAATGAGGCTCCTTAAGGTTCTAATTATTATTCTTTTTTCTTCTCTTAATTCAACTCACGACGTGTCCCAAGATGCATCGCGATGCAAAGGCGTTTTTAATTTCCTGTTGAGTTAGTTTTCAGGGTTGACCCAGAAAATTTTAATTGATTGTCCGCTACTTGGGCCTCTCTGTATATTAACAACTACTTATAAATAAACTTGTAGTATAAAATTATTTCTTAAAAAAAAAATAACTTTTTATTTTTTACTCAATCTTTAGGACGAGAAAGAATAAAACTTCTAAAACTTTTAGAGTTCCAAAAACAAGTTCCGCTTACAGGTAATGGTGTCTATAATAATTTTCGCGACTAAGGGAAACAAAGCTACAGCCATGGCACGTGTAATGAAAGACCATTTAAGTTCAGTCACCTCGACGTAATTTGAGAATGAATTTGTTTCAATGACGTTGCTGTATTTGGGTTTTTTGTGACCTTGTGTTATGTAATAGGCTATTTACCTTAATTCATGTAGGTTTGCGGAACTAATTAGATGGATTTTAATTAATTTTAATTAGATGGATTACTTAATGTAATCGAGATTAATAATATAACGTAGTTCGAAAGGGCATAAAAAATAATGAATATTTCAAACTGGAACCATGTATCTATCTACAATATTAAAGAAAATACGAGCTATTAATCTAATCTTAAGCAGACGACGTTGGGCCATCAAATTCTATTGGACCACAAGTACCCCCTGACAAAGGCCTAACACGTGGGTCTCCCATAACTTAATTGCTTGTATCTTCTTAAATATTATAGATAGAAACATGGTTCCAATTTGAAATATTCATTATTTTATACGCTCTTATTGTTCAACGTTTAAAAGGACCCTAATTTAAATACTAAATTGCAATTAATGTCTAATCTAAACTTTAAACAATACGGAAACGGAATCAACTAGGAATGGACACCAACTTTTAAGGTCCATTAAATAAAACGCGATCAGAGCGAGAGAGGGGGGGGATGAAAAACAAATTACGGGAAACTGGTTTCACGGTGGCGTTATCATTCCGCCAAACAAGTTTTTCACCATTGGCTTCTTCTATCTCCCCCACCAGGCTTTCTCTATCGGAGCTGTTTTAATTTTAATTTCGGGAAGTAGGGCAGAAGCTGCCACTTTTATCAGCTAAGGGGAGAGGGGGGGTAGGGAATAAAAAGCAGCTAGCGCTGGCCAATTTAGTCGGTGTCATTTCGACCTCGCACTAAGGTGGATTTATCGCACCAATTATTTTTCCTACTGAAAAAAAAATACCCCCCACTAAAAAGTTAAAAAACCCTCCGTCGTGTACTTTAATTATTTACAGAATTAGTAGTGTTAAGGCAGCAATTGAAAGTTAATTTGCTTTTAAACTAATCAATATTTCAATTAAAGGGGTAATGAAATGATTTTAGAAAAGGTTTAGGGGTCAATAAATGTTTGGGACTCAATATTATTTGACCTTTTCCACTTAGTTGACCCTAAGGGCACGCCCCCTTTATTTTTATTCAGACTTATCAGAATCAGAAGCAAAGAGAACCTAGCGTTGCATATAAATGTAGGTAATTAATAATAATTAGAAATAGTAAAATAAAAATATATGTTCAAAGGTTTGTAATTTTGGTACAGGTAAAAAAATGCATGGCATATTAGCCCTTTAAACAATCAGCGATCGAAGTTAGTTATTAGCAGGTTCCTTGAATGAGAACAGGATTAATTTACGAGACGCTAATTTAAAATGAGCTAATTGGATAGCTTCTGGGGGTTTTAACGGTGAAGGCTCTATAATTATTTAAACGCAGACTTTGGTCTAGTTAATTACATTAATCTTACTGACATTAATATTATATTTATATTTAAAGAAGATCCAAAACCTGCCGCGGGTTGTTTAATTATATGCAAATTCTGACTAAGTTTAATTGCAGCCTTAACTCACTTATTAGCGATATTAATTAGGTTATACTCTGAAGTAATCAGTTATTTAAATATTTATTTAACAAAGTAGGAAGTTTAATTATTATCTTTAAAACGTAAATCTTACGGAAAAAAATTTTCCTTCTAAAAACTTTTCAATTTTAAAGGGAAGATCGGTTCCCAATTTAAAACACCATTTTCCTAAATAACCAGTAAGGAAAGTGGTAAATGGGTGATACTCCCTTTAAATTAGCAGTTAAAATGCCTGAAGCGATATAATATTAACAATGTACATGGTTTTCTTAACTTTCGAAATACCGCTTTTTCTTAATTCCAAGAACCTTTATTTTAATATAATAATCCGAGGGTTTTAAAACAATATAGGGTGGTGGTTATTTAAGAAAATATTTTTTATTTGATAAAGTGGGCCTAACCGGTTCGATTAAGTGTATACTTGAATGATTTTACAATATTTCCCACTTAACCTTTAAAGGAATTTCTTAAACTTATATTCATTAAAACTTGGGGGTGCTTAAGTTTGCGTATCCAAGAAGTGATATCTAGTTTATTAGGGAGAAGATATAAGATTCCTAAGTATTCGCGGGCCATAAGTCCCAGTCCCCCCTTTTAAAATACAAAAGGAGGCCGAACTATTTCGCAGCCTCTCCTCAGTCGGAAAATACGTAATTTTAGTCATTCGCGTTGCGCTGACGTGAGTTTTCAATAACCAATGAGATGCTGGTTGAATTTGGAGGCGGGAATTATGTTCGGACTGTAGATAAAGCTGGAAATGTGTGGCGAATTTATACCTTCTCCCTAATAAACTAGATATCACTTCTTGGCAGATATCTTTCAACATACCAACACTCCAATTAAACACGTTTACATATCCCTAGCAATTAATGATTAATGAAGCGTAGAAATACCTCAAAATATACTAAGTTCGAACAAGGCTTCAAAAATTACGTAATTTCATCATAGGCATTTATAGGGGGATCGTCAAAAAAGGCGCCAAACATGACATGGGACCCAAAGCATTCACTATATAACAGACAGGGGACCCAAGTGAAATTCTTACTGGAAAGTGCATCAAACCGATTGATTTTGTTTGAAGAATAAAAAAACAAAAAAAAAACAGAAAACAATCCAGTAAAGAAAAGAAAAGAAAAGACAGAGAAAGAAAAACAATTTTTCTCATACTTTTTCTTCCTGCTTTCAAAGTAAGGATTACAAAAAATATCGGGTGATGGTTTGAGTGGGCTTCTTGTATATTGTACCTTTAATAAAGCAAAGTGAGACTTCATACCCTTACCTATAATAATCTAAAAAGGTCTAGAAACTAGTTGGGGAAGAGGCAAGGAACCAAGCAAAGTCTATACCCAATCTCGCTGATAGCTCGTGGTTTGTTTTTAGGCGAATTGAATCTCCCATATACATTATAAAAGGGGGGGGTTCGGGATTGGGGGGAAGGGTCCCGGGCAGTAAGGCGACGACGATATGTTCAGGTTTAAAGTATTGTAAGTCAATATTTGAATGAAGTTTCCGATAATTATTCAATGGGTTTCAAAAAGGGTTGGTAGAACCCAAAGTACAGCAGTGGGATTATTCTATGGGGAAATCATTTTAAGTCGAAAGTGTTAATTAAATTTCTATGATATTTTTTGTCCGAGCCATCGTAAACAATATACGATTGAATTGTTTTACGGATGGCCCCTTGAGTTTAATTAATAAAATTTATTTAAAAAATGCTAATTTATTAAGGGGTCATCCCCAAAACAATCTAATCATAAGTTGTTTACTGTGTCCCTTCGGATAAAATGCCATCCCAAAAGAAACCAACTGTACTTAGTTAGGCTCTACCACCATTTATAGCCGCCATTTTCCAAGATGGCCACGTATTTGAATCTGGAAAATAACATTATTAGGGATAACTAAAGTACCAGCTTATGTGGTAAAACAAAACGGTTTGGGCCATCAACAATTAGTTGTTCAGTCTATGATCTTAGCTGAAAACACGTTAATTACAACTTAAGATGGCGTACAACTAACTAATAAAGTTATTAACGTTTTCCGATACAACTAAACGTTTAATCGCAGGATAAAACAGACGTAAGTAACAGTTCATCAGCTCTGAATGCGCCGCGCCTATGGTCACGTAAGTGAAAATGATCTATAATATCCGTTATCAAAGCGGAGATATTCCTAAAAGAAATCTCACATTTCAAAGATACGATATTTTGATCCTGCTTTTCTTTCTATCAACTACGATAGCATTAGGAAATAGAGAGCGAGAGAGAGCCAGTACGGAGGCATATATACGAAATTTTCCATCAGAATGATTGGTTGACCGTATCTTCGCTTTTGCCTGGACTCTAGCCGAGCTAGAGTTCCCGGGTTTCGGCACCAAAAACGTAAAATGCTGTTACTTTATAGTATTTCCTATATATATATATATATATAATAGTCGCGAGACTACAATGAACTTCAATTCGCCTAATGCGTCCCATATAGAGGATTAGGACCATCCCCCTATTTCCAACCCCCCCCCTTTACTTACAACGGCCGCCACTGTCTAAATTTCGGTACATTTCGGAGCGGCATAGAGTACCTTGAAAGTTATTTTTCTATCAAAATCGCGTGTAAGGCGCTCGCTGGATAAATTTAAGTGGTCATATTTTTGACTCCTTCCAGGGACCTTTTAAATTTGATTGAAATAAAGGCTCTACCGAATTGGTTCTCCTAGCGGAAGTACATTAGCGGAAGTAAACCAAACAATATAATGTCCTAAAACCATATTTACATTTCGATCTCCGTACATTTATAGTTGTAACTTTGGAATGAAACTAAATTTTACACCAACTACTGGACTTCTGTTTGTTTCCCAGAGAAGGAAAAGGGAGAAGTGAGGTGGGGGTCTGCACTCTGCAGTATAAGTTCTTGTTTGTGAATAATTTTGCTAAATGCACCACTTTGGTAATGAGGCTACTATACTCCGGCTGGTCTTGGCCTTACGCAATTGCAGGGCTGACTCTCTAGCGCAACCACCCGCTTTATGAGCTTTATCCGCAGCTCTTTTCTAGGCCTAAAATGCTCTCCCTCTGATTGAAAACGTGCATTTGCGGGTGAAATGAATGTCCTTTTACTGCATGCATTTGCCCTAACTACATATACTTTTCTAATAATGTATAAATCTTGACCTCGTGATGTTGTTGTCTTTTATAGACTTTACAAGGTTTTTTGACTCCTTTTCGGGTGATGACTTCTGACCTTGCACGTGATTGTTGGCAGTTTCAAAGAACTACGTTTACGTTTGAGTTGACATTTCGTTAAATGTTAAACGTTAATTGACCTTTGACCTAAACATCATTGTTCAACATGATAAATAATCAGAGATTATTTAATCTAGATTACTCCTTAAATTATCTGTTTATTTTTCTATGGGTCAGGCGTCTGCAACTTATCACAAAACCCCAACTACCCATGGTTACCTTCTTTTAACAAAACAAAAATTTAAATGACAAAGGGTCTAAATTTCGACTCCTAATGAGAAAATAATACTTTACTAATTAAATTCGATAATTCTTGTCTCAAATTAAGACTTTCTCATAAGATTGCGTGCGTTTCAAATCACTTCCGCTGCCTAATTACTCAAAAAGATCTTATGCTTTTTATTTCTCTAAAATTCTTTAAAGGAATGCCGATACACCAAGCAAAAATACCCATGAAAATTGATGATCCTCTTATTAGCAGCGTAGGGTATATAGTATAAGGCGTTTACATTAGCGGTCGACTAAGCAAAGAGCTCAGCAACGCGACGTATTCAGTGAACCTCCTAATGATAGGGTAACTAGCGAGTCCAAATCTCATTCACCGTGGTCGTATAAACACCCCCGTAAGACTCATATAGGCACTATTATGTTTAAGCCTAACCCGAAATACGAACGAAACACAACAGTACCACGAATTTTTCTTTTTTACGACACACACACACAGGAAGATATAAAACGTCGCCGACCTGTAATTTGGGGACAGTCGGAATCAAGTTAGAGTTACACCCCAAAAAAACAAAATTATCCCGAATGCACTCTGTTCTTCTGGAGTTTATTGCACTTTTGCGCCTTTATTTTATACTTATTTGCAATAACACTTAAACTAGGTTAGAAGGTGTTTGTACTTTAGAGGTTAAAATAGTTTAAAATGCAAAACTAAAGCAAATTAAAATTTTAGCAATAGAAATTAGTTTTTTTTTTTTTTTGGTTACACCATAAGGTTATCATATTCTCTATGAGTATAGGTCGATTTTAAGGATAGATAGTGTGCATACAAGTGTTGCCAGTCTTCATTTGTGAGTGCAATACATAGGCTATCTACAAAGTTTGTAGTTCTGTTCGATTCAGATCATACAGTTCCAAAGCTGAAGCAACCCTTTAGCGAAGTTAAAGTTAAGAAACAGGGGGGGGGCAAATTTCTCTAGCCCCTTTAGTAAGCACTATCTATACGATATACTTTATAAAAGGGTATGAAGGGGCGTGTCATGGCGATATTATAATCCCGCCTTAACGTCATTATTACACATCATACATACCGCACTCCAAACTAATACAACTAAACTATAACTATCATTAATTTAGAACATTTCAACATTAATTTAACAATACGCAGGAACAAGGGCACTCGCGTTAAGATAATGATCATGCCACGCGAAAAACTTGAGCTCAAAGTAAACACGCCTTTTGGAAACGCGGTAGAGTTAAATAAAGGATAGTAACACCATAACCATATCACTTTTTCCATAAGTGTCTGTGTGTGTTTCGAAAGGATATTTGGTACGAGCTAACATCTTCTTTAGAAAATAGAGGGGGTGATAGTGTATTTATAGAAGAGGAGCATCTTCTATTGGCTGATTTGACTGAAACAGAAACCATAGCCTACTGTGATGCAACTCGCCCAAGGACGGAAAAAAATTACACTAGTTTACGTCTATATTTTGTTCCAGTTTGGTTTATAAACTTTTAAACGAATAAGTCGCGGCAGTCTCTTTGATTAAGTCTCGCATGGAAAAGTGCCTTTCGACAGTCCTATACTTCTGCACTATAGGGTTACGCTATCACGTATATCCTAATAGTGAAGTTCTAAGGCATGGTGATTAGACGATGGCTTAACTGCAGCAACCAATAATTAGGTTCACTTCATCTAGTGTTTATATCGCTAACAAGCGTTGGAACTCGTAAAAATAAGAGAGTTCGTGTAGCTGAGTGTGTACAGTGAAAACATTCGGTCAAAGGTTGGTTGATATGGAAGCAGCAAAAAGAGCAACGTTCAACTTTCCACCAGGGAATAACGGTAAACCGCTTTAATGAACTTCAGACACGAATCACTTTCAATAGAGTTTTGGCCAGTGGCGAATATTGTTTCTTAAAACCTACCTACAAGTTGGGGGCTGGAAAATTTATGTTCTGAAATATTCTAAAGGTGTTTTTAACGTCGTTTTTATCAGTTTAAAACTAGAGCTAGACACTGTGGATTCGGAGCAAGATGAACTTCAAGTCTGCTTACTTTATGTATTTAAAACTACCTACTGTTTGACAGGATAAATCTTATTACAGAGTTGGTCATATAACTGAAACTTAAAGTTTAACAATTACTAAAGGTACTTTCTACGAGTTTTTTTTAGCTCCAAACCAATTTCCATGAAATGTTTTAGCTCCAAATCAATTTCCATGAGCTTTTTGCCCAAACCCATATCCACGAGCTGTTTTTGCATTAAACCAATTCCCCTGAAATATCTGAGTCTTCCCTAATTCTTGCATTTTTATGAACTCTGTTGAATCTTCTACAACATCAACTACAACACCATAAAACTTAAGATACACCATGATTTTCAGGGGGGCAGCAAACTAAAAACCTGACCCAAAGTATCATCAACGCCTCCTAGCGGCTAAAATGAGAAATACTAATTGATTGCGTTTCGCTATAGACTCGTAGAGGGAGAGAAAAAAAGAAGGTAAAGCTTAAAAAAAGAGCGCGCTAGGTGGATGTTGTGATAATTAAAAGATTAACGTCGCCATTGTTAAGGAGTCTTAAGATAACTAAAGAAACTCCCGCCGAAACACTCTCGGGAAGAGCAGCGCGGAGCGGGAACCGAATTTGTGGGATGGTGGTGGAGAGAAGAGCGGGCTCCAGAAGAAATAATAATCGGGAAAAGACGCTCGCCCGTTCGTCGGCGCTGCTACCACCGCACATGGACAAATAAACCGGAAAAAGGACACACGTAATAAAACATAACCAGGGATAGATTTAATTTTAGAAGTTGGAATGGAGAACAGAGTAATATCTGGGCGCGCGTCAAAGTCCCGGACCCCTTCCACGAGACGGAGGGGTATGAAAGAAGAGGCGGGTCATAGCGACAGAGGTAAAAAGGAACTGCGTATTTTTAGCCGTCCCCGTCAGCAACGTCATCAAAACGTAGTTTAAGTGAGCCAATAAGATAATTTAAAATTTTCGTTACGTGTTGGAGGGAGGGGTTCTATACTGGGTCGGCTATGATTCGGATTGAAGTAAATACTAACCGTTCTCCATTCCTACTTCAACCCTCATGTTTTGATACCGAGGGTTGCCTACAATTACATTGAAATGGTCTATATGGAGTCCAAGGTGACTGAATCGATTTCGTTAGGTTAGGTTAGGTTACGCTTCTCTGATGACGTAAAAGGGCATCACTTTGAAGCAAATTAATTTCCACAGTACTCGTAAAAGACTCTAATCGGTAGTCCCGTTATTTCGTAATTAGTCCATGATTCACGGGATGGTTGGAAACTCCGTGGTTGCTAGGGGCAACCAATCTATCTCCCTCCCAAACAAGAGAAGGGAAAAAACACAATGAAATTCCCTTTAGGACCAGAGAAGGGGGGATGAAATTCTCCTGATGATAGTTCAAACCCCCTCCACACACCCATCCCCTTTTCACTTTTATTTAAATTAAATAAAAAATAAATGTCAAATACTTTTTGGTTTTTAAATTAAAATTCCACTCCAGGGTACAGAAGGGAAATTAATTTGTTAACTTTTGGTAGCTGTCATTTTAGTAAAATTAATTTCACCTTCGTTGTTTTGGGGTTTTTTTTTTAATACAGAGACCCTGTACAGTTGCATAACCCTTTCATTACCAGTTTTATTGTTATTATAATTTTTGTGTTTTTATCTTGATTGGGTGAAATTAATTTTGAAATTAATTTCGAAATTAAAGCTTAATTGGTTGATTAATTAATTTTTCTTAATTATGGTACGTAATTAATTTAGCCCGATTGCTAATTGCACTGAATTAATGCGCTATTAATTTATATAAGTGTTTAATAATAAATATAGCATAATAATAATAGTTGAGCCGGGCGCCAAGTACTTGCTGACCTAACTTCGTCCTTGACACCCTCGGTTATCTGGCCGATGGTAATGCAGCAGCAGTAGGGGATTTGAATTGCATCTAATTAGTATCGATTTAAAGGGAATTTTTTTTTCTCCGCCGGCTTCGTTCGTCATTGAACGCCGCGTGTAATTAGAATTTAAGCAATTACACCACACTGACTTCAATCAAGCAATAAGCGGATTCCCGCTGGTGCTAAAGCCGACCTATACTTTCGCTTATAGTGTGTTTTTCCCTCTTATCAAGTTACGAATGTCTTATGGTTTTGCAGGGTTTGTATGTCATGCAGGGGTTAATTAAAAATAACAAGAACTAATACCTACTATGAAAATTATAGAAGCAAAATTAGATTCCTTGAGTTTTAACGGGAATTTCACATCCATTTTCAAAATCCCTAACTTTCCCTGATATTTCATACCCCATTTTCACAAAATTAGCGTCTTTTCCCTGATAACTAATCCTAAATTTTCAAAATCCCTAACTTTCCCTAATATTTTACACTCCATTTTCAAAAATCCCTAGCATTTTACACCCCATTTTCAAAAATCTCTACCTTTCCCAAATAATCCACACCCCATTTTCAAAAATCCCCAACATTTCCCAAATAATCCACACCCCATTTTCAAAAATCCCCAACATTTCCCTAACAATCCACACCCCACTTTCAAAATCCCTAACGTTCCTAGCTTTTTAAGGATTTTCAAGTACGGTAACAACCCCCAACACATCAAGTCCGTGTTAACATAAAAAAAAACTCCCTAACATTTTAAATAATTCCAATATGATCCCAGGCTACATCTTGTTTGTTAATATGTCCCGACGGAGGATTTAAAGACGAGTTTGGTTAGAGAAACGAAGTTGCAATTGAACGAGAGGAGGACGAGGAGAGGAGAGGTGTATATGAAGGGGGTCCGGGCCTGAGAGATGATTGCTTTCACGCAACCAATTACAGTTTGAAAATCGTGATTCCACGGAATTATTTTGAAGGTTTTAAATTACAGTGTCTTGGGCCAAAATAGAAACACGAATTTTATAATTATACTCTTTCGGAAGGGGAATCAGCCAGAGAGAGAAAGAGAGGAGAGAATTTAGCCAAGTATGAAAAATATAAATTTTAATTAATGAAAATTCGTTAATTTAAGTTTTCGTTCGTTGTGAAAACCAAAAATTTTTCTGGCCAGACTGCCACACGATAACGCTAACGGGAAACCTCTAAATATTTAAAGGCATCATTAGTAGAAAATTATTTCGCAAAAGCGGATGTAACACTAGGAGATAATGACCCCTTTAATTTATTTTGCAAAATTATTTTTTTACTTTTTTTTAAAAAAAAAGATAGAAACAGGTGCCTATCATATGTTCGATAAATTGGAAAATCTTTCGTGTTAAAGTGAGAATGAAGTTATACTACTTATCAGTTCTGAGTGTCGTTAATTATCCAAAAACAGCTGTAAAAAACCCATCTATATTTATATTTTATTCTGACACCGATGATAATTTTAATTATTTAACTAAACTATAATTAGTGGATTTTATTTTAAAACTAATTGTCAGAAACGTTCTTCATTATGCCTTTAACTTCCTCTGATTGGAGGATATGTTGTCCCCACTCCCTCGTCCTCTATTTTAGCTTTTTATCACAAAAGAAAGCACTTGAAGCTCTTTTTCCCTCTCTCTCACTCTGAGATAATGGGTTTGTAATTATACCAGTTTTTACTTTAGTATACGGAAAGATTTTTTTCAACTACAAAAACAATTTAATTGGAACAATGGTTTTCTCCACCCTTAAATATATCAGCGACAGCTTCAAGTATACTGAATGATTTACTTTGCATCATAGCCCCATATTCTTTTAAGTATGGGACAATTGGCTTTGTCTATGCGAGACAATATTTAATACTACTGTCGCCATCTACGTTTAAAACATTGTACTTCAAACCTTAACAGAATGAAGGCATAACCTACTGTGATCTAGGGATAGATATCAGAGTAGGTCATGGTTTGTTTATAGCAAATCGGTCACCAGGAGACGCGCCTATAGAATTTCATAAAGGGATGTGTCACGTGTGCTCCTAGCAAATATCCTTTCTAATCATGGCCTACTGTTATTTTCCTTTCTTGGTCGAGTAGGGTTACGGATAGAGCTAGAGTTCACAGTACGCCATGGTTCGTTCCAGATAAATCCTCCACCAGGTGACGCCCCTGTACGATTTTACAAATAATACGCGCTCGTGGTAAGTATTCTTTTGACCTACTAGTATTTCTCTCGCTTAATCGAGTCGGGTTACGGGTTTGTTTACGACAAATCCGCCACCAGAAGACACCTCTCTACATTTTTTATAAATAATGGGTACCTCATCGCAGTAAGCATCCTTTAGACCCATACTTATGGAGAATAACATGGAGTTATGATATAATTCAAATTCGATTTTTTTGGAGTAGATTTTTTTTCCTTTTTCTTTTTGTAGGATTATAATAATTATTAATAATGGGTCAAGGTTTTCTTTAAAAGAGAGACGATTTACAATAAATTAGATATTATATTGGAAAGGTCCCTTCAATATTTTCTTTTATTATTTTTATAGCCCCCAAAAAATATATATATAATTTTCTGATTTTAATATTTAATTTTGTTTTTCTTTTATCAAATTGAAGAGAAATTAGAATATTTCAAGAAAAGTTGTAAAAGAAAGTGAAGATTCTTTTAAGACGAAATATATAATAACATATCGATGGGAAACTACATTCGGGTCTTTTCAAAGGGAATAACGTATGACGCGTATCCGAATTCAAAACAGAATCAATATTTAATTCGAATCTTCAAAGGAATCGAAAATATATTTTGAAAACAGTACCCAGGCGTAGAACTAAACTTTAAAAGCCTTTTATATACAGTCATTCGAATTAAGAGATTTTTCACTTAAGTTTAAAGATATCTTCGAGTCATTGATGTTACTATATTGCCAAGTATGTATTTAATTATTCGTTTGAATTCAAATTAAATTATTTAAACCTTTGAAGCGTCTATATAAATTTCACTTACGATTGAAGGGTTGATTTCTCAATAATATTTAATTAATTAGACGATAGTAGTCATTGATCAATTCAGTTCATTTTCGCTGGGGATTATGGGTAATAACTACAAAGGTTTCTTTGTAGTTATTACAAGTCTTTATGATTGGAACGTGTGTTTACGTATTACACCTTAAATTTAATTAATAAATTTAAAGACAGTAAGCACTAATTAAATTTTGAAAACGCCCAACTGTAGACCTTACAGAAACACTCTGTATACTTAACATATCATTATCGATATTTCAAATTTAATTAATTAGTGTTTGAGTGCCTTAGAAGATATCAAAATTTCCATTATGAAAAATATAACTTTTTTTACGATATCATACTAAATTCTAGAAGCCCCCTTCATAATTAATTTGAAACTAACTAACTACTAATTGGTTCAAAGACTACAGTCAAGGTGCTATGTGGTGAAACGTCAAGCCTCTGCCATTATCATAAACCTATGACAGCCTCAATGACCTTCCCTAAAAAAATATACGAACATTTTAATACTTAAATGCCATCTTAAATGACGCGTTCCTTTTATTTTTACAACTTAATAAATCCGGTATAGAGAGCGCATGCGTATCATCTTGCAAAAAATAAGAACCAGAGTTTAAGGTAACACTTAGTAATTATGGAATAATGGGGAGGAATAATCAGGATTAATACGTAGCTATTATTCAAGCTTGAGAAGTCACGTTGAAATGCAGGAAATAGAGAAAAGATGCCTTTGCTCCCTAAATCTTAGAATGGTTAAATAACAAACCCATACAGCTGTTGCTTCTTGTATTTGATTCATGCTTCTAAATTATTTTTTTTGGAAACTTTTCCAGGAAAATTAATTGCGATAAATTAAGCTAAAAGTTGTTTACTAAGTAAAGTTTAACTCAAGGATCATATAACTAGTGATTGGCACAAATCGATGTGATATTGGTATCTGTGATCGATATGGCACTTTAACTTGTATATCTCGGTTCAAGCTTAATTTACCGTAGTTAATTATCGGTCGATAATGGTTAATTAGCGGTTGATAACGATTGATTATCGGTAAAAATTGGTCGATATCGGTTCGTAGTTAATTATCGGTCGATAACGGTTAATTAGCGGTTGATAACGATTGATTATCGGTAAAAATTGGTCGATATCGGTTCGTAGTTAATTATCGGTCGATAACGGTTAATTAGCGGTTGATAACGATTGATTATCGGTAAAAATTGGTCGATATCGGTTCGAAGTTAATTATCGGTCGATAACGGTTAATTAGCGGTTGATAACGATTGATTATCGGTAAAAATTGGTCGATATCGGTTCGAAGTTAATTATCGGTCGATAACGGTTAATTAGCGGTTGATAACGATTGATTATCGGTAAAAATTGGTCGATATCGGTTCGAAGTTAATTATCGGTCGATAACGGTTAATTAGCGGTTGATAACGATTGATTATCGGTAATAATTGGTGGATATCGGTTAATTAACGGTTGATATCGATTAATTATCGGTAATAATTGGTGGATATCGGTTAATTAACGGTTGATATCGATTAATTATCGGTAATAATTGGTTGATATCGATTAATTAACGGTTGATATCGATTAATTATCGGTAATAATTGGTGGATATCGGTTAATTAACGGTTGATATCGATTAATTATCGGTAATAATTGGTGGATATCGGTTAATTAACGGTTGATATCGATTAATTATCGGTAATAATTGGTGGATATCGGTTAATTAACGGTTAATATCGATTAATTATCGGTAATAATTGGTGGATATCGGTTAATTATGGGTTGATATCGATAAAAACCGTCCGATAATCGATCTATTATAAATAATTAATACTAAAATTAATTCTTCCTAAACAAATTAACCGGTTGGCTTAGAAATTAGAATGAAGTTATCCATTTACGTTTATCACGGTTTACATTGGAAGGAGTCTTACGCCTTGGTTTTAAAATTATCAATCAGATTGTTCGTCGTGCACGGCGTTATTGCAATTAAGAGTTGAGAGGCATTTTATAAAAGTATATAAAAAAGCAATCAACGTCTGGCAAATCTAATAGCTAAATAAGGGCAAATTCGTGACTGATATCCCAAGCCGGGTTAAGTGTTTTCCCATCTCTTATAGAGTTGCTATCCAATGAACCGAACCTTAATTATTCTCTCTCACTCTATTCGAGCGCTAAACCTATTTTCTCGTGAGAGTTGTTCTACAGTACAATGGCGGCTAGGTGGTGGTAGTGGTGGTGGTGGTAATATTGCAATTAGCCTCGACCCTATCTAGACTATACAGGGTGTTTGTGAAAGGTCCATCAATAATGAAAGGGCGTATTTATTGGGCCATTTTGAGTCGAAAATGTTCTATGACATTTTTCCGTTCGGGCCACTGTTTTCAAGTTATGATTGGAGTAATTTACGGATGACCCCTTAAATTTAATTAAGAAATTGAAAGACAGCGCTAATTTAATGAAGGGGTCATCCCTAAAATATTCAAATCATAACTCGAAAACCGTGGCTCGGACGGCAAAATGTCATAGAACATTTTCGACTCAAAATGGCCCAATAAATACGCCCTTTCATTATTGATGGACTTTTCACAAACACCCTGTATACCCTCCCTAATATTTTCGCCACATGCTCGCCTATATACATATACGTTATTATAACATGCCATATTCCAGACTTATATGAAGTCTTTGTTATACCTATATGAAATTACAAAATTTTAAACAAGTTGTAGCTTAGTTAAAAGCAACACATAAATACCAAAAGAAAGGGTTGAGCTAAATGGAAGGAAAAAAATTTACTATCTCTTATTTTAACAGGGTGTATAATTTAAGGGATGATAATTTAAGGGATGTTAATTTAATTAATTTTAATTTTAATTACCGTGGGAAAATTAAGGAATTCTATAAATGAGTAACTTAACAGACATATTTGTTAGATTAAACAATTATAGATTATGTCAAGAAGCGATATAAGGGAGAAGGTATAAATTCGCCACATTTCCAGCTTTATCTCCAGTCCAAACGTAGGTCCGGAGTTAATACCCGCCTCTAAATTACAACCATCATCTCATTGGTTCTTGAAAACTCACGTCAGCGCGTCTACGCGAATGACGAAAATTACAATCATATTTTCCGACTGAGGAGAGGCTGCATAAATAGCCCGGCCTCCTTTTTCGTCCCCCCTTATATTTTGAAAGGGGGACTGGAACTATGGTGCGCGAATACTTAGGCATCTTATACCAACTCCCTAGTAAACTAGATATCACTTCTTGATACTCTCTATAAACCTAACTTACTCAAAAATCGTGAATACGGCAAGCACTGTTGCTAATCGCGTAAGTCTGAAATTATTTATTAAATTTTAATATCGGGGCAGGGTGAAGTGAAAAAATATAATAAAAATGAAGGGGAAAAGAAGATTGCACGATTAAAGGTGGTTGGCCATTTCATAATTGGGGGTAGCGCCGAATACATATGGATAGACATACAAGATGGAAGCCCGAAGCCGTGTGTTGGAAAGGGGGGGGTGGCATGAGAGAAACGGGGGTTTGCAGGGCCAACCTATCAATCACGCTCGCCATCCCCGGCCAAAGATAGGCAAGTCATACAAGCATTCACGATTTCAGACGCTAATTGGCTCGTCGCGTGAGTAAAACATAATAGCTTTTTCTTCCTCCCCCAAAAATATCTAGCTCCTTCGATCTTTCTCTGGAGATCCCTTATCCCCAAAGTGCACCTGACACGATTTAATTCTAATAGCATTAAATATTACTTTTAGATATCACAACGTCGTCTGCAAGTGCAATGACGTCAGTGCCTAATTAAAACGTCAAAGGCTTCGCTTTGGCAGAGGGCGGCCATGTTTGGTACCGCCTTGGTTATATGGGAGAACACTAAGGCTTCTGATATAGCTCTTTTAAAAGCCTATTGGAAGTACTGGAATTATCGAAGAACAAACAGGGATGTCACATATTTTTCATTAGAAATTTCCCTGACTTTTAAAATGTTCCCTTAATTAACCAGTCAAAAGTGACACTTTCCCTGACCAAATTTACCATCTTTAATTTCTGCAGAAAAGTCAAATGACTGGCAGCACTTATCACCCAACCAATCTGAATTAATTTCCCCTGGTTTTTGTGACAAATTTAAAATTCTCTAAATTATCCATGAAATTTCACACCCATTTTTCAAACTCCCTGACTTTCCCTTCAGTTCAATGTTCGCTTAAACTCTTCCAAAAATTCCAATATCCCAATTAGGAAACAATATTAAACTGGTAAATATGTTACAGACACTTTAAATAAAATCTCCAGGCTTAATCTCTCCAATCCCAGTTGGTAATACAATTGAAATTCTTTTTTTTTTAAAAAAAAAAAAATCCGGCGACGCAACCAGCAAAAGCTAAATTATAATATTTATTTGGGGTCAAAGGTGAGAAACGCTATATACGGGCATTACACGATTTTCTATTTCTCTATATTCTTTAGTCCTATCAAAGGCCACCCCCCAAACTACGGCCTTTGAACAAGCAAGATGAATGTATCTGATCATAAAATACACTATGGCTATATTTTACAGACAGTGAGTGAGTGTCATTATGGAATTCATCAAAAACGTGACTGCTAGACGCGAATAGCTCCCCCAGTTTTTACACGCATTATATAACAAAATTTTCCGCGGGGTTCAAATTTAGTTCGCCCCTCCAGAGCAGGTCTAGACAATAATGGCTCGACAATATTAAATACTAAATAAATTGCAATATTAAACTTGCAAGGGAAGATTTGGTAACGGATAATATGGCTGTATCAACGGTAATATAAACTTAATTTTCTTGACCAATGAATGACCAAAAATGCGTAATTTGCGTAATTGCAAGCTAAACGTTGTAAGAGCGTTACTAACAGACAGACATGCAAATTCTTTAAAACCTCTTAACTATATATATGGAACAGTTAAGCCTAGTCAAGAAACAATATTTTAATACGACTTACCAGAATGTTCTTTATTGAAAAACTGATATCTGTAATCCTGAATGACACTCGTCTCACCAATTCCTAAAAATAAATAAATCAAAAAACATTAATTAGTAAAAATTAAATAGACCAAAATAGGCTAAACACATTTAAATATAATATATAAAATAGTTCCACCATAAAGGTTGTTTTAAAAATACATTCTTGGTTAAATGAAGCGGACTATGTTTATATTCAAAACAAAAAAATAAATAAAAATAATAATTTCTTCTTGAATTTAATTAATAATTAAAAGAGGCAATTAAAATATAAAGTACGTACGTCATTAAATAGTCTTATATTAATGGGCTAACAAAAAATAATAATAATAAATATTAATACACCCTCGATTAAATTAAAAAAACACCCGTGGAAATGAAATTAAAAAATTCCAAATCATTTGTTATGCGAGATTGAAAAAAAAAAAAAAAAAAAAAAACAGATTCTCTTATATGGAAAACCCCCCGAGGCGAAACATATTAATACACCTGGAAGACACGAACTACAACGACATCATTTCATTTCGGAACAAAATAAAAAATACTTTCTTCCCCCCCCCCGCCCTCCTAAATTACTTCTGTCTTAATTACATCCTTCCAAAAAAATTTACTTATGGAAACTCGATGGTCAAGTGCATAATTACTTTACTATCGTTCGAGGTAATTTAATTTCACTAAACAATTAAATTTACCCCTGCTTTTTAAATGAATTTTACATAACCACAACTTTCAGTAACTTTTACCGAACAAATTTAAATATCCCAGAATTTTCAAATAAATTTCACTACACCATATTTCGTGCGGAAATATCCCTGAATTTGTTATGAATTTTACTTGAAAATTTCTAAATATCCCTGAATTTTCAATGAATTCCATTGAAAACTTCTAAACATATCTAAAATTCCCAAAATGAATTTCCCTTAAAACATCTAAAAATATCTAAAATTTACAATAAATTTCACTGAAAACATGTAAAAATACCTAAAATTTTCAATAATTTCACGATTTATTTCCTCTTATGCAAATTTCCCCAACTTTTCCGATAAAAACAGAGAGTATGGAAATACTACTATCAAACACGATATTTATCAATACACAAACTTATAAGTACTAGTAACCAACAAACCAAGCAAAACGGAGGGAATCTAAAACGGAGATGTACCAGTCCATAACGAGAACAAGTCTTCCAAACCAATATACAAAATTTCCAGTGAATCGAGGGGGGGGGGGTTGGCTTTGAATGAAACTATTTTGATATCGGAGATGCCATTTCCGGCCATTGAAGAACTGAACGGGAGCGCGGGGGTGTTTACCATATTACCATCGGGATTTTGAAGAACTTGAGAAATGTTGGACCAATCCTTAGATGGTAAGTAAGAGAGTGCGTTCGACCTTCGGACCTTTGGTGCAGGGATGCACTTGGATTCTATCCGCCATTAAAAAGGGCAACGGGGGGTTCCATCGTGAGAAAAGGGACGCCAAACCACATGGGGATGAAACCAGGGACAATCTAGGACTGTTTAATACATGGATAGGACAAGCTCTCACAACTTTCTACCGACACTGAAGTAAAGTTAAAGTTAAGAAACGTGGCGAGGAAATTGTACACTCCTATTTCTTGAAGTCCTGTCCATATGGTAGAGATATTTGGGTTACAACAACAAATAAGCCATGAACATTATTGTACTATGCGAACTGGCCTCATGACCGCCCACCCCCCGCTCTCTTGTTTTTTTCATTTTCACGGACTTTCTTGAGTGAGAAAGTAAAATCTCGCTAAAATACAAAGTAAACAAGAGAATCTAATGGTTTCTCTCTTTAGCCCATAGATTTTTATAAGGGTTGGTTCTACCTAGGAGGATGCATTGGAATGAGACGAAAAGGTTTTTAAACGTGGGATGATCGGAGAGATCTGGGAACGCAGTACTACCACGTAAAAGTGGCGCGCAAGTCCGTCAGAGGGAATGAAAACCGCGCAAGCGCGTTAAGGGATAAATAGTCATCTCTTGTTGATCTCGGTAAGCGGTACCGCTAACCCAAAAGCACTGCGGGAATTCTCTCTAGCTTTTCAGAAGAGCTACCGACATCTCCATCAATTGATCCTCCATGGTTCTACAATGGTCCTCCAGGAGAATGAAAAGCTATGATTTCTTAAATTAGGGGGTTTTGTGTGGTTTTTACAGGATGGGAGAGAATTGCTTTCTAGCTTTCGTTTATGGCGGCAGGCAAACTCTAGTCACACCTGATGATGGTACTATTGTTGATTTAACATTGAAGCTAGTACTATCAATAAATCACTGGATCCTTACTTGTTGTAACCCTTTAGTTTAAGGGTAATAAACCGATTTAAAATTAAGATTATGGAATTGAAAACCAGTGGTAACCTTCTAGGGCCATGTTTCACACGGATATTCATCCATAAATTTGAAATATGGTCAAGTGTATCATAATGGAACGTTGCTTGGCCATAATTCAAGATATTTGCTTAGAATTGCACATGACATTCAAAAGTATAATCCTGAAACTTGCGCATTAATAACAAGCTTCCAAAATGGCGGCTTCCTTCTCTTATCTTTTAAAACTACTTTAAAACAGCCAAATCGACTAAATTGCACGAGAATAATTGAAGCCCACGTTTTTCCATTCTGCATGCCCGAGATGGAGTCGATAGCGCACGATTACCCTGTCGTGAATCAAGACTGTCGACTGACGTCACCCTATCACATCCCTCCCATTGTCGGTGGGATGTACTATAGTACTAGTAGTACCTGGGAAAACAAGACGTCAAAATTTCCCGCCATTTTGATCAAAACGCGGGTATAAATCGTGGTGCACCCACCCCTTTCCACCGAATGAAGAAACGAAACTGGGTCCAATAGGAATGAGGAGGCAACTATATCTTTGGCGTCAGCATTTTAGAGCTAAAATTACAAGCCTGATTATTCTGCTCCAACTAATAGAGGGAGCTCGATACGTAGCGATAAGCTTCGCGGTTCAAATTTAAGCGCGCCCAGACGGGGGGAGAGTATAAGGGTTGGAAATAAGAAAAGGGGAATAGGCAAAGGGGGTTGGCAAAGAGATTAGAGATTGGAGTATGTGTCTGCAAATTGCGTCTCTGGTGATTAGCCGCGAGCTTCGAAAACGCGCGCTTGTCGGAGACGGGGGTGGGAAATAAACGTAGCGTACGCCACCTATGGGTGGAAGTGAGAGGTATCCTCTATCCTAATGCGCTACAAACCTTTTAAAGGGGACTGTTCCCTAAAAGGGTCGCAATTAGCGGAAAGCGTCGCGGGTTTGTAAAGGGTCCAGAAGGTAGTGCGCGCCTTGATCTTTCCTCCTCTCTCTCCCTCCTCCAGTCTTAACCCTATTCGCTAACTAACGTAAGGAGACTAGCTAGGTAGCACTTGGCGTCTTGTCCGAAAGCCGATAGCGGTTGACGGGTTCGATAGATTAAAACCTTTTCGAAACTAATCACCTTTCCGCGACGTTATTTTTACGAGCAAATATGGCAACCTAAAACTTTTCTCTCTAATTAAAAACTATAACAGTTAAAAACTTCCAAATTGGCGAGACTTTGAAAAATCGTTAAGACGTTTCAAAACGACTTTATTTTCCAAAACTTTAATTTCTTGGCTTGCTAGATTTGTATGTAACAAAATTCTTAAGATCTTAAATATTTAGAGTATAGGCTAGGTCTAATGGAAATATGGTTTCGAAGATTGTACATTAGTTGGCCTTTGAAGTGGTGGATTGCATTTTGGGTTTATACAGGTTTTGATGCGTTACAAGTCGCGAAGATGTTACAGATTTCGAGGCGTCAAAGATTAAATTTCACTGTAGGTTGTGAACTTTAACCTCACCGAAAATGGTCTACTCAAGACAATCTAACCTATTACGTCGTTTAAAAGGTGCCAAAGGTTAAATTAATACTTTCACACAAGGGTTAAAATTTTCATAGGTGCAACGAAGGTATCCAACAAATAAGCCCCTTGTTATTTTGTGACATGTCCAGTTGGCAACTAACAGAACCCTTATTAACCACTGTCCCCCCCACCAGCCCACGAGACTTGACCCACAGTCATAATAGGAGAGACACGCATGTAGTTACTAACATAAAACAAAAAGTACCTACCCATACCTACCACCCACGCGAAGGTTGTTTAGGTTTACTGGTTTAGAGCCTAAATAATGCACTAACAATGTAAGTCTCGTCACTCACTAATACAGGGTTTCCATAAGCTATAAGGTTAAGTTTTAGCAACAGCTCTCAAGGGGAGGGGAGGGGGGCTAAGAAAGCGCGAGGCATTATGGGAGGATGGAGGAATTGGCAGGCAAGCCTAGCATCCACCCCATTTCATATTAGCCCTCCCACCACTATTTTCCTCCCGCTCCTAATTGGGAGCGAGTGACCGTCGCCATTTGACAACAGTCTTCTTCTTCCTCTTCTTCTTGTACGTAACTTATATACCTAACCTCGTTCTATTTTTCAGAGATCCCTGGCTGGCGCACCAAGATGCTTTCATAAAGGCTTTTAGCTAGCCACTCTTTTTCCTTTTTCTACAATGGTTGTAGATACAGAAGCGCAATGATAGAAGTGAATTAAGTCTTGTCTTGCTTGAATGACACAAACGGACGTCGATAATCAATAATTCGTACGCTATTAGGAGTTTCTTTCCGAGATTTATGGGGTCAAAATGTTAAATAGCTTATGGTAGGTGTGTATTTATCAATCATATTGTTTGTAGTGTGGTTTTGGTTAATTTGAGGGGCTTCGATTTTTATTAGTAATGGTCTCTAATAGATCGAAGACCGTAGAGTTTTGTCTATCATAGATATCAATTAAGAGCTGGAATTTTGGTTTATTGGAGGTAGAAAAAGTCGAAAAGCTTAGAAAAATTGTCCCTCAGAGATAAAAAGAGCAGAAAAACCTTAGAAAAAATGTCCCACAGAGATAAAAAGAGCCGAAAAAGCTTAGAAAAATGTCCCTCAGAGATAAAAAGAGCCGAAAAACCTTAGAAAAAATGTCCCTCGGAGATAAAAAGAGCCGAAAAACCTTAGAAAAAATGTCCCTCGGAGATAAAAAGAGCCGAAAAACCTTAGAAAAAAATGTCCCTCGGAGATAAAAAGAGGCCAAAAAGCTTAGAAAAATGTCCCTTGGAGATAAAAAGAAACCGAAAATGTTAGAAAAATGTCCCCCGGAGATAAAAAGAGCCGAAAAATCTTAGAAAAATGTCCCTCAGAGATGAAAACAGCCCAAAAAGCTTAAAATGTCCCTTAGAGATTGTATGAAGTCGAAGAGCTTCGAAATACTAACAGTTCTAAAGTTGTTCGGAATTTTGTTCACCTTTATATTTTCTTTATTATAACAAAAGACTTCTAAAATCACTTTCCACAATCAACTTCTGTTTTCCCTTCCATCCATATGAAAGCTTACCCATTCTCGGTCACTAACCCAATACTTGGTGTTGTTCTTAGTATAGAAAGAAAGAGAGAAAAAAATCGATGATGGCCAAGACAGATACATATAACCCCGCCTGAACCCGTCACATATAGAAATAAATAAGTTTGTAATGGACGAATGGTAAAAATGTAATAGGGTTTTAGCACCTGCGGACAAAAAGAGTAGTTTTCAAAATCGTTTAACACGTTATACCGCTGGTACCAGATAGTTTAATAATAGTAAACGGTACATCAATTCAATGAGATAATTATCTAGAATGGATTATTATTGTACTACGGGGTCAAACTCGTGTGTTTTCAGATATAGAACGATTATGCTTCAGATTTCCTAAAAGATTTGTTAAATGGGCATTCTTTTTTAAGAGAGGATATAAATAAGAAAGATTCAATACGATTAGAAATATGTTGTAAAGTTTTGG
Organism: Phalangium opilio; assembly: GCA_019434445.1. Taxonomy (NCBI): domain Eukaryota; kingdom Metazoa; phylum Arthropoda; class Arachnida; order Opiliones; family Phalangiidae; genus Phalangium; species Phalangium opilio. Next base: position 181,014 of record JAEQBA010000970.1, on the reverse strand, counting down.
AATTGCCCAAAATTACGCGCTTTGGTTAGATGCAATTTAGATTATTTAAAACACGTAGAATCATGTTTAAGCGAAGATAAAAAACCCTCAAAATTCGCTTCTAACAAAGCTATTTAGAATTTTAAAAGAATGTAGCTATCGTGAACTGTTTTTTGTGTTTTTACAAATAGCGTATAAAAATAGATAAATTTATATTTCGAATTATGTCACAAGAATATTAAAGAAAATATGAGAAATTATGTTATGTGAAGCGGATGTCACAGTTGTGACGTTGAAGTATAAAATTCTATTGGACAATTAGTACCACCTGACTAGCTTTTATAGGAAGACCTACGTTTAATTGCCATCATATTTACATAAAAAATACTAACAATTTAAAATATATATTAATTACTTTTCTAATAAAAAAATAGTGCAAGGCCCATCCAATTAAATCTAGGCACCCACAAACAGCTCAAAATCAAAACCCACCAAAATTCTTCGACAAATATAGCCAACACCTTCGTTTAAAGTCAAATTTTGCCCAAAAATGCATACCAAAGTGAATGAACGTCCCCAAAGTCAAACTAGATGGCGCAAAAAAGTTAAGTAAAACCAATCATTAATCAAATAGGTAACACGAAAGCGTGTGTTATGCACCTTAGCAGCTTCAACCATATATCATTAAAGAAACCGGAAACAAATACCGTAACAAACGATCAAAGTTATTTTTTTGGGGGGGGAAGGGATATTTCTTCGATAAATTACCCCAAAGTTTGACATTTGGGCTTCAAATTAGCGAGGGCGCAATAGCGAACCCCGCCCTTGAATTAGCAGGCTCCCCTACAGATTGGCGGATAACGAACCCTGGGGTATACAAGGCATCATTATAAGTAAAAGAAATTGTTTAGTTGAGTCATGATAGAACGGTTTCTTTCATTTTTTGTGTGTTCCTCTTACTCCTACGCCACAATTATCTTTTCCCTTCAAAATATTTCATTATACACCCACAGATGGCACGAAATATGAGTAGGGGATGCAACAGAAGTGGGGGCCCCCGAGTACAATTTGACCGCAGTTGATTAATATTATCAATTTCTAATATTACAAAATCAAGATATTATTGCTTCATATTGATGTAATGTGAATTTCCCAATAAAAGGTATCAGGAATTTCTTTATTTAAAGGAGTAGGAATGAATAGCGGATATCATATTGGGCGAGCATCATAGTTAACAACCCCATCTAGAGGTACGAAGACATTTTCCAAAGTGATGGAGGTAATAAACGTCATCAAAATGTATATTTAAGATAGCCAATAAGATGTTTTTAAAAATATGGCTGCGCTATGAAGAGTGGAGCTCTTTGATTGGTTACGAGTTGAGGTGTAGTAAGGCACGACATCTGGCGAGGCTATTATTCAAGCAGGAAAGGTTAACTGTTATTCATTCTCGCTTCATTTAAATATATAAATTCCTGATTGAAGACTTTTATCGAAATGTTCTAAGGTTTATTATCAAATTAATGGTTGGTTTGAGAAACTTTTTAATTCATTTATTTTGTATTATCTTGAGTATAATTCTTCAAATTTTTACTTTTGAAACTCGAGAAGTCTTAATGCCTTTCGTTAGCGAAAGGTCGAATAATTGTCAGTACACTCTATTACGGGGTGTTATTAACAGATCCCTTAATTGTCCTACCCCTCAACGATTTCCTAATTTAATAATTATCAGGAATCCAAAATTTTCGGAGAGCGAGTTCGTTCTAAAAATACTTCAGTAACATTTCGAAATGAGATTCCAATTAATGAATACGTGAAAATTCCAATAAAGCTTTGCCGGTAATTAATTCTCGGACTAAATTAGAAAGAGAAGGGTTTGATTACAGGTCGAGTATTGGGAATCAAATATCACCGACAATAATTACTGCGCAAGCGCCGGTTCATCAAAAAAGCGGCTACTAATTGAACGAGACCTTAAAACCCAATCATAAGGTGAAACAAAACAAACATCAAATTAAAGAATATTTAAGGATGAAATTAGAAAATATTTTAAAAACTAACTATAATAGAACACTAGCCTTAGGAGTGCAAATTAACAGATTTCCACGTGAATAATGCATACAGGGTGTGACTGAAAAGTCTGTCAGAAATTTAGGGGGGTGTTCTTTGAGCAATTTTGAGTGGAAAATGTAATTTTTATGGCGTTTATAAGTTAAGATTGATTGGAGTATTTTAGGGGTGATCCCTCAAACTGAAACTTCTGAAAGACAATGCTAGTTAAGATAATTAAGAGATCATCCGTAAAACACTCCCTTAGGGACTAAAATGCCATAAAAATTACATTTTTGAATCAAAAACCCCCAAAGAACATCATCCCATTCTCTGATACGGACATTTCAGAAACACCCCTGTTGGATTAAATAATTTAATAAATTGGCCAAACCATAATATAATTTTCGAGGCTAAATATACATAAATATAAGTATTTTAATGAATGTTATTATCACAACCAAACGATGCAGGAAAACACCAATTGTCCATGGTCGTACTCGTCGTGGTTATTGTTAAAGGTCTCAAATCAAAGTAAAACCCTGCGCAAACAAACGATCATACAGTAATGACCTTAAATCACGAAATCGAAATAAACGAATACCGCTGATCGTGCGAAACCAACAAATTACAGTTAAGTATCAGTCCAAGTTTGCACTACAGCCGAAACCGCGTCTAAGCTTACGGTATTCTTCGGTGCAAATTCAACAACAAGAGTTACAGCACCCATACTATTTTCCCTAAGGCCTTTTCCTAGTCAAAGCCAAGAATCTGCTGTATCTCTGAGGATACATAGAATACAAAGCCACCCATAAATATTTCAGTTTGAATTTTGACGGATTTATAACATTGCATTTTCAAAATGCCACGGGTATAGGTTTGGTTTTTGCTAGAAATTAAAGTTGAAATTAGGGGGTCCCATATGGGTGGTCTGCACTTTACAACAAGTTACAAGTACCATCTCACAGCGTGCGCCCTATTAGAAAATTGTAAAAGTTATCGAGGGATTGGACAATTGCAATCGTCAAGTGTAAATTATTGAAGATATATGTGTGCAAGTCTTCAGTGTGTGGTCCACTTATACGAAACGTACGGGAAACGGACCCCAATTAGTATCGTAAAATTGGTTAAGTGTTCGAACCCTTACAAACATTTTTTTGACCTACTCCTCAATATGAAAAAAATTATAAAAGCGTTGATTATTCGTGATCTGAACATGCCCGTCGTTATAAATAAAAATTGCTTTTAATAAGTTTTAATCTTGAAATATGTTTTTCTTTTTTTTTCACCCCCAACAAGGATGGTAGGTGACCTCCCACCGTGTTTTCCTGGTAGGTGTTTTCCAAAACCGCAATTTTCGCAAAGTTAAAATAACAACAAAAATTATTACGATACTAAATATTAATATCTACATTAAACCTCACAGAAATTTTGATGAAATAAATAAATAAATAAATAAAATTATAAACCCAATTATATTACGTCATAAATTAACTACATACAAGGTAACACCTTATGGGCGTGGCAACCCAAATTCTAAATTAAATGATAAATATAAAAAAATTGGGTTTAAAAAAAATAATATAAATTTCAATTAAAATCAAATTTCCCAATCACCTATAAAAGTATAAATGACAGGATATCAAATTTTAATTAAAAGACCTGTCGAAAACATTATTTCTTATTAAATTTCGGAAACAGTATTAAAATTATAACTCATTCAAAAGAAGTAGAAGCAAAAACTAATTAAATTTAATCTAACTAAACTCAATTAATATTTAAGGATAAAAACTAATTAAAAAATAAGTACTTTTACAATTCACGCGATTGTTAATTAACCCTAATTGGGAACTACAAAACGAGAAGTGAAAAAAAAACTTAAAACTAATTGGATTTTGTACAACGCAATTACGACTTTTGAGTTTTTCAATTCCAGCATAGTAGCTAGCCAGCAATCAAAGTTATCCCACTTTATTTGCCATGTGTCGACCGACCTTAAAACTGAAAACCCACTAAGAGATTCTTTCACGCTAACGACATAGGTGTAAAAATTAATTTGGGAAACCTGTCCAAAGAAGAAAAAAATACACGTTCCAACAATTTGTAAGCGTTGAGAGGCCAAAAGTTAAGAAAAAATAAATTGAATAAAAACAAAATGCCTTCTTCTTCTCCGAATGAAGCAAAGCTTGCCAACTGACTTGACTTATATTAGTAGATTACAAGTTAAATATTCTATTAGACATTTTTATACTCGGTCGTGAATCGCGTGAATATTTATATGCCATGTAGTTGGTGTTAGGTAATATATTTTTAACTTAATTGGGGAGGTAACTTTAATTCCTTAAAATTCTATAAAAAAGACAGTTTATACCTGGTTCTACAACTTATTATTACATTTATTAAGTAACAAGATGAAAAACTGCCAGTATATTATTTTACTAATGTCTTTCAATATGCCAAGTCTCTGAGGGCTTTCCCCATTTAGCCCGCATGTTTTTCCCTAATCTCTAAAGGTTATGCCTATGTAGTTTGCGTGTTCTCCCCAAATCTCTAAAGGTTATCCCCATGTAGTTTGCGTGTTCTCCCCAAATCTCTAAAGGTTATCCCTATGTAGTTTGCGTGTTCTCCCCAAATCTCTAAAGGTTATCCCTATGTAGTTTGCGTGTTCTCCCCAAATCTCTAAAGGTTATCCCTATGTAGTTTGCGTGTTCTCCCCAAATCTCTAAAGGTTATCCCTATGTAGTTTGCGTGTTCTCCCCAAATCTCTAAAGGTTATCCCTATGTAGTTTGCGTGTTCTCCCCAAATCTCTAAAGGTTATCCCTATGTAGTTTGCGTGTTCTCCCCAAATCTCTAAAGGTTATCCCTATGTAGTTTGCGTGTTCTCCCCAAATCTCTAAAGGTTATCCCTATGTAGTTTGCGTGTTCTCCCCATATCTCTAAAGGTTATCCCTATGCAGTTTGCGTGTTCTCCCCAAATCTCTAAAGGTTATCCCTATGCAGTTTGCGTGTTCTCCCCAAATCTCTAAAGGTTATCCCTATGCAGTTTGCGTGTTCTCCCCAAATCTCTAAAGGTTATCCCTATGTAGTTTGCGTGTTCTCCCCAAATCTCTAAAGGTTATCCCTATGTTGTTTGCGTGTTCTCCCCAAATCTCTAAAGGTTATCCCTATGTAGTTTGCGTGTTCTCCCCAAATCTCTAAAGGTTATCCCTATGTAGTTTGCCTGTTCTCCCCAAATCTCTAAAGGTTATCCCTATGTAGTCTGCCTGTTCTCCCCAAATCTCTGAAGTTTATCCCTATCTATTTTCCCTGTTCTCCCCAAATCTCTGAAGCTTATCCCTATGTAGTTTCCCTGTTCTCCCCAAACCTCCGAAACTTATCCCTATCTAGTTTGCGTGTTCTCCCCAAACCTCCGAAACTTATCCCTATCTAGTTTGCGTGTTCTCCCCAAACCTCCGAAACTTATCCCTATCTAGTTTGCGTGTTCTCCCCAAACCTCCGAAACTTATCCCTACCAATTTTTGCTTGTTCTCCCCAAACCTCCGAAACTTATCCGTACCAATTTTTGTGTGTTCTCCCCAAACCTCTTTTGGTTACCCCTACATACCCCCATGATCCCCACAATGTAAATAAATCCCATCTAGAACTCTTCACAACTATGGTGTCAAAACACTTAAAAAATAAAACAGGCCCAAATACAATAATCATACAATTAATACCTAAAAACATTTCCGCGACTAAAATAACGAGAGAGAAAAAAAACCTACATTAAACATTTAGTCTTTCAAGGGCAGCAATATTTGGCGAAAGAAAAAGAAATAAAAAAAAATAAAACAAGAAAAAAAAGACCTTCGTGCAAGTAGGGCTAATCTTTGAGGATTTTTTTTTTCGTCTGCTAAAGAAATCTTCGCGCGGGAGGCTGTTAACATTTTCACTGGGAATAAAAAGGGACGGGGACGCTTGGCTAAGAGATCCGGAGTCCCCAAGAAAACGGGAGAGTGGGGCGAGAAATTTACAGGGCGAGGGATGGAAAAAGAGGAGTAAAACTTACTTATAAAACGTAATAGGCTAGCCAAAACGTCTTAGGAGTTGCCCGGCATTCTCGTATGTTTTGCTATTAAGAGGACGAATCCATTATAACCATCTCTCAGGTGATGGGGGGTGTCCGGGGGTCTCTTTTCCGCTTGCAAAGTGATGGGCTTAACAATAGGGAACCACTCTTCTACTTATAGGGGGGGACATCTATTTTTCGGACGTTGAGGAACCGCAACCCAACCAACCCTCCTCCTATTTTTATTTTCATGCCTCAACCATATGAAAGAGACGGACGGAGAAGAACAGGCTCTTGCTTTTTTGGCAGTCACCGAAGAAAAAGTGGCCCATATTGGGATGGTAAACGAAGGAAATATTCATCATGGAACAAGGCGTCCCATGTTGAACTGTTAGGAGATTGTAAACAAAGTACTAGCGGTAACAGATAAAGAGAAGTTGTCCAAAAACTTCAAAAGTAATCTAATAACAGCATTGCCTGGTACCTCAGTTGCGACCTACAGATCCTTCTCAACAAACTAGAAGACGCCACCATAATAGACGTCTTGACCCACGTGGCACCCGTTTTCTTATTACACTAAATTTCCCACGCTTTACATTATTAAAACCCCCAATACGCAATTACTAATTGTTTCACCCAAATTTTAAAGTTTCGGACAGACAACGATCCCAATATGTACCATACGCCCCATCAACGCGGGCTTGTAAAAGAGCAGTCTCCACCAAAAAATGGGGAGTAAAATGCCCAAAATGGTGGACAGGTCCCAGGCGCTATAGCCCCAGTCCTTTGTGTGTGTTTCGTATGGTTACGTTATAGAAGGTTTCCCTCTCCCGTTAAGTGCTTCTTCTTTTATGTTTTTAGGGGATTCAGAAAGCTCCCAGAGAGCCACGCCGTCCGTCCGTCCGTTGATGGAGGTCTTACAATGATAGCCTAGCCTCGGGGCTCTCTTCAAAATTCGTTAACATCAGGCTCATTCTTCGAAGAAAAGTTCTACCACCAAACTTCGACTCGCGAGAAAAATTAAGTCTCAAAATAAGTAAATTAACAACTTAAAGTATGCCAATTATTTATCAAAATTTTCATAAATGTCTCACTGGTGAAGCAGTTTCACCTTTCTCCTCCAAGCTTTAACCCTCCTAAGTCTTAATTAACACTGTTCTGTCTATGCTTGGCAGGTACATAAGTGTGTTTCAGCTACCCAAGGAGTAATAATTATGGATGGAAAATTTTACTAAGTATGGTTTTCAAGCAAGAAATTTAGTATTACAAATATCAATTGATGTGCCATACTTATTCCCATTACTTTACCTATACGGTCTCAAAGACCGAGATAAAACGAACAAAAAATAAAACTAGTTTTAAATATTATACGATAGAATTAATTTAATTTAATATATTACGCGTTTTATTATTCGTACAATTAATTAAATTCTTATAGTTAATCAGCAATCACAATCTGAATTTAATTAAGAGAAAACTTGACAAGGAGGTGTTGACGTAACACTGGGAAACGTGTACAATATATATTGAGAATTCCAGCGTTAAGATGCACCGCGACAAAAGCTACCATAACCCCATAATACACTTCGTAAGTATTGGTTCAAAGGCTATTTACATTCTTAAATGTGTTGTGCTAGCAGTTTATCTTCCATAAAATAGAGCTTAAATGCGCATGCGTGATTTTCATAGCATTATTAGTGCATTACGTAGTCACGTGACATTGTCCAATCATTAATTTAGGAAATAATAACAGTACAACTTCAAAATACAGTACCTGACACGCCCCCATACATGTACATAAAGCATTGTAAATCCCTTTAGGAGAAGTTATGTTTAAAGTTTTATATGTTTGTTTGAAAAGATTCAAGGCTTCAATTTAAAATTTAACACTTTCCTTTATAGCAGTACTTTAGCTTGATTAGAAACATCAAGTACCACCAACCAACATTAATCCGCTTCGAGAGTTTAAGTAACGTTGATATCAAAGTATATCTAACACGTATACAGGGTGTTAAAAAACAAAGGATGATAGGGACCCGAGTCAAAAATTTTATGTCATTTCTATGAAATCTTGACCTATAAGGACCATGTACAGCTTACAAGAATCATAACTTGTAAACTTTCATCATGAAGCGATACCTAGTTTATTAGGGAGAAGGTATAAGTTGCCTAAGTATTCGCGCGCCATAGTCCTAGTCCCCCTTTCAAAATACAAGGGGGGGGGGGGACGTAAAAGGAGGCCGGGCTATTTCGCCTCTCCTAAGTTGGAAAATATGATTGTAATTTTCGTCATTCGCGTCGCGCTGACGTGAGTTTTCAAGAAAAAATGAGATGCTGGTTGTAATTTAGTAGCGGGGATTAACACCGGACCTACGTTTGGACTGGAGATAAGGCTGGAAATGTGGCGAATTTATACCTTCTCGCTAATAAACTAGATATTACTTCTTGGTCCTTCTGGCAAAAATGTATAATAGAAATTACATAATTTTCGATTCAGAATCTGTCACTGTATACTTCGGGGGTTCTAATAAATACTATCACCCTGTATTACGAAGACGCCTTTCGGGCTCGCTTAATATAAAAGGATCGTTAGATTCATATTTTCCGGTTTTCATTAAATGGCATAGCGACACCCTTTTTTTTACATTTCGTTTTTTTTAAAAAAAAAAACATGGATAAAAAGGCCCGAAGCAACGTGTCAGCTTGAACGTCCCCCGCCCCTACTGAGTATTAATATTTATTGTATTTTAGAGCCTGTATTCTCTATTAAACGAATCATTAAGTCTTACAAGTCATTACATTTTAAAGTCAAATATCGCGGCTGCCGCAAAATTAATATCTTTAAATATACGCGGCGGCGGTTGCTTTCGATTATTACGATTCCTTGAACGCCAGAATAAGTGGTTGAGAAAATTGATGTTATTGCATGCGCTATGTATATATATATGTAGATTATCCTTAGGTTATATATAAATTAATGAATTGTATCATGTATTTATTTGGGGACCACCCTTTGAAGAAAGAGTTTCTTAGTTTACTATAAACTTCATACATAGCTAGGTCACGTGAACGATAACTATTTTTTTCTTATAATTTTCTTCAAGGTGATAACGGCAACAAATTGTACTAATTTTATGGAAAGGCAAGGAGTAAACGCTCACAAAATCTTACTAATTTCATGGAAAGGCAAGAAATAAACGCTCACAAAATCTTACTAATTTCATGGAAAGGCAAGAAATAAACGCTCACAAAATCTTACTAATTTCATGGAAAGGCAAGAAATAAACGCTCACAAAATCTTACTAATTTCATGGAAAGGCAAGAAATAAACGCTCACAAAATCTTACTAATTTCATGGAAAGGCAAGAAATAAACGCTCACAAAATCTTACTAATTTCATGGAAAGGCAAGAAATAAACGCTCACAAAATCTTACTAATTTCATGGAAAGGCAAGAAATAAACGCTCACAAAATCTTGCTAATTTCATGGAAAGGCAAGGAATAAAGGCTCAAAATCTTACTAATTTCATGGAAATATCATTGAAAATGTCATTGAAAATCTGCTTTCGTCTCCAACATAGACATAATTATGCATCTCTACTTTTAGTGTATCTAGAGTTGGAATATTACCTCCAATTTAAAACATACCAACCACACCGACAGATTAAAATGCCCTATTAATTGCCAATTAAATTAATGGTTTCTACGAACACTACAGCTACAGTCCATCTTAATTAAGTTTAATTTCTCTGAATCCATTAATTCCCCTTATTATACGAGGAGTGAGAAAGAAGAAAAATTATACTTAATTTTGGGCCTAAGAATTAAGAACGAGAACGAAACTGCGTAATTAATATTAATAAAGGAGCAACCCGAAAGTATTTATCTCCTTTCAATTAAATTTAAACATTTAACTAATGAGGCAATCGTATAATCCTTATATCAGGAGTGTCCAAATTGATTGTTAAGTAATCTAAAAGATTCAATGGTTCTTAATGGGGGGGGGGGGGTTATCCTTGGTTGTTCTTTCTTTATCGCTAATGAAAGAAAAGTTTAAGAGGTTCGTGAGAAACGAGATAAAGAATAAAAAGCTATTTTAATTGCTCGCTCATTAAAAACATTTATTTACACTAAGCTCGGTTGGTTAGTGAGCCGCTGCTGTATACGTTGTAGATATATAGAAGGAGTCAAGTATTAATTGACGTTTTAAAATAATGACCACCATAATTGGCAAAAATAGTTTCGGTTAATCCGCCACCGCGTCAACCGATAAAAATAAGAGACAATTTTTTTTCTTAATTTTTCTTTTGCTTTCGCGTATGAGATAACGCGACCTTTATAAGAAGCAACGTTCAAGGTTTAGGAAGGATCAAGACGAAAGGGTGAAGGTTGTGAAATTAAGCATGTTGTCGTCGTCGTCGTTGTGAAATAAACTTCTCTTCATAGCTAACTTTTAGTTTAAGTTATTTATACTAGAACGGCTGATATCTTTAACAAATTCGAAGACCCATTTATACTTTATGCCATGTTATGTCCCCATAAAATTAAAACCCAACAAATTCGACCCTTTTATACTATAAGACAAGTTATAACCCAAGAAACTAAAGTCATTTATACTACAAGTCATGTTATAGCCCAACAAACTCAAGTCATTTATACTACAAGTCATGTTATAGCCCAACAAACTCAAGTCATTCATACTACAAGTCATGTTATAGCCTAACAAACTCAAGTCATTTATACTACAAGTCATGTTATAGCCCAACAAACTCAAGTCATTTAACTAAAAGTCATGTTATAGCCCAACAAACTCAAGTCATTTATACTACAAGTCATGTTATAGCCCAACAAATTCAAGTCATTTAACTAAAAGTCATGTTATAGCCCAACAAACTCAAGTCATTTATACTACAACCCATGTTACAGCCCAACAAACTAGTCATTTATACTACAACCCATGTTACAGCCCAACAAACTAGTCATTTATACTACAACCCATGCTACAGCCCAACAAACTCAAAATTCATTTAAACTTTCAAGTCACAATGTTATTCGAGTTAAGCTAAACCTGCCCCACATCCTAGACTACCCCAACTTGTTTCTGTTGAGACCGACGCAAGAAACTTCTGGCGCGATAAGGGCAAAAACCCTTTCAAGCATCTTAAGAGTTTTAATCACTTTATTAATTAGTTAAGCCTTAACCCCCCCCCCATCGAACGATCCTTCCCCCCCCCCATTCCCCCTTCCCGTCGCCGATAGTTCCTTCTTGATATTCGGTACAAGATAAGCATCCACTTTCATCTAAAAATGACGTATCGATGCAATACAATCCTCTTGGAGAGACAGATTTGGATGAAAGTAAAGAAAAAAGGGGGTTCTTTAAGGCTGAGTCCGAGCAATCAGATAGAGTGGCGGTAAGCAGAAGCAGGCTAACCAAGGCAAGGCTTCGGGAAAGAGTAGGGGGGAGGGAAGAGGGAGAAGAAATTCCCTTAATGGCTTATATATACTGCACCCCCCTCTACTTTCGGTAAAAGCAGGCCCTGATTGCTTATGACAGGTACAAGAACTGTATATAAAGCAAGCAAGGCTCACAGACCTCCTTTCCCCGCTCTCTTTGCTAACATGTGTGGGTAGATGTTCATCATTAGAAGTCTATAACTAGAGTACATTATGGAAATCGACTCGTCTACAATTATTCGCGCCTGCGCCGTTGTACAATAGGTTCCGCGATGTTTCAATTTTCAAATGCCAAGGGGTATTATATTCCCCCTTTAAATTTAGCTTACGAGTCAGTTCTATAACAAACAGCCAAAATATCGAGGATTCCAGGTATCGTATTTTAGCCGAAAGGCAATTGACTTGAATTATTCAAGTCAATTGCCTTTCGTAATAAGACCAACTTACCATATTCAATGGCCCATTCAACATCGGTAACCTCCTCAACCCATTTCGGCGGCAACTAAGAAAGGGTATAAACCAAAATAACACAATAACTAAACTTAGCAATAAATGCCGATTAAATCTAAAATTGTAAGGTTTTAATACAACTATTTCTAAATATAAAGCTACAAGACTTCCTAAACATATTTAATGCATCAAATGGCCGAAAACCCACTAAGGTTAAGGTGTAATTAACACCTAGAATTTATTTCCGGTGATGAACTTCCGATATAGATAAAGAGGACCAAGATCTCGAATAGGGAAGGGGATGACAGGAAAAGGGGAAAGGGACATTTGAAAGACCTTTCCGCTAATGCCTAATGGAAGAACGGGGGTATGAAGGTCTTGTACCCCCTTAACCCCCCTCCCTCTCCCCCACACTTTCTTTCAAGCTTTTCTGGGCTAAAAACCACTCATTTCGTAAAGTGACTTTACACAAAGAAATTTTGAACATTAAAAATTGGAAAAATTTCTCTTTACTTAAATTCTTTTTATGATAAAGAGATTTAAATTAATTATATAACTACTTTATAAGTGCTTTTTATCTTAAGTTTTAAGTCGTCTGAATGAGATTTAAGATTTAAGAAGAGTTCAAACAAGATTATAAAATTATGATAAGAACGTATTTAAGCTACTAATTTAAGAACATACAGCAGATATTCCCATTGAGTTGAGAAAATTACCAACTCAATGGATATTCCGACCCCATCCTGGCTGCATACTTGGTATGGGTGCGCGAAACTTCATCACGCCATCTATAATGGTCCGAAGCATTACAAAAAAATATATATAATGTTACCAGAGGTTGAACCTGATATGGCAAAATGTTCTTAATGGCTTAATACGTTCTTGGTTGTGGTTAATTCCCTTGAAGACTTCTTGCTCTAAACAAAGGGTTACACCCTTTAAACATAAATTAATTTTAAAAACGTATAATTATTAGTTAATTAAATACGTTAATTTTAATTGTCAGTAATCTCAAAGTCCCACCCATTTTCATTTCACTTGAAACTTAATGGACTTAAAAATTTCGGGATTTATTTCGAGTTCTTTATAATTTATCTTGGAAAAGATTGAAGTTAAACAGGAGAGATCTAACAGTATAACGAGTATTTTACAAGCCCTTAACAACTATATTAATTTAAAAAATTGGATAGCCCCAGCCAGCCAGCCAGCCTGGTGAGAGAGAGAGAGTCAAGTTTAGTACATTTTGAAGCCGACCAAGGTCAACATCGCATTATCCTGTTTCACTATATTACTTAACGTTGAAGGTCTCTTACAATTGCTTAAATAAGGATGGATTTTTTGGGTAAAATAAGACGAGGGGATCCAATTAAATACTTTTCATAATCGCAAGGTCAAAACGCTCCTGAAGTTGAAGCAAAAAAATTATTCAACGATTAACCAGAGCTATAAATTAGGCGTTCTTCATTTTGACGGTTCGTATTCGTGGAATAATCGCAAGTATTTCATGGAAATTCGCAATTATTTGTAACTTCATGGAAATTCGCAATTATTCGTAGATTATTCGCAAGTATTTGTAATTTCATGGAAATTCGCAATTATTCGCGGAAAAATGGCAAATATACGAGGATAAATTCGCAAGTATTTATAATTTCATGGAAATTCGCAATTATTCCTGGAAAAATCGCAAATATACGTGGAAAATTCGAGGTACAAGTGGAAAATTAGCAACTATTCGCCTTGCATTTTATGATATCGTAACACTGGTAAAACTTTCAGTTTGAAATTATAGAACCCTTTTTTTCAAATGGAACTGCACAATTTATAGTAATATGACATAGCAGATCTGACACTACAACTGTAGCAAAGCGGATCTCTAGGTTTTAAAATTTCAAAAGACCACTCACTAAAAGGGGGCGGAAATTGGGCTTCTTTAATAAAAAGTACAGGAGGATGTAGTTCATCCACTCCCGGGTCCGGAGTGCTTGGTACAGAGTGAAAAATATATATAGAAATATAGACGGATTTGGGAGCGAGAGAGAGATGGCGAAGTGATAGGATTGTACATATAAGAAGCTGCAGAGTCATCCCTAAATATACAGGGTGTTCCTTCCAAAAAGGGAAGTACCACAATGTGATGGTTCTATAGGCAATAAATTTTTGAGTCGTAAATGTAATTTCTATGGAATTTTGAAGTAAGGGTTACAGTTTTCAAGTTATGATTGGAGTGCTATAAGGATGACTCCTCAAATTTAAGCAAGACGTTGAAAGACGACGCTAATTCAGGGTTCGTACAAATCCTGTCACTGTACTTTAGGGTCCGTACCACCCTGTACAAATAAGCGAGGACCCAAAAAGGTTTTTATATCGAATGAGAATTTTATACAGCCAATGGGGGAGTCTATAGTATACTATAGTCGGGAGTGTGTGTACTCTGCCGCTCTGCAGACAGGAGGAGACCCATCTTCGCTAAAAGCTCGAGCTTAAAGCTTAGTGCTTTGATTTCCAGCTTATAGCAAAAGAATATACCCACCACCCCTATACTACAATTCTATGGTAAGGTTTTTTTAGTGGTAAAACACACACAGTATTCAAGGAACGTTTTTGGAATTCAAGTTTTTGAGAGAGAGGGAGAGGGTGATATATCCGTTTGGGATTAAATGTGGTTTTAAGTGATCCTCAAGTGTCACTCACTCAACTTTAATGCACAGTGATTTAAATTCGCTTTTAATGTAATTCAAAATTAGTCTATACAGGGTTCGTACGAAATTTTTACATTGAAAATCCCTGACTTTTCCAGGTTATCCCTGACCATTTTAACGTGTTTACCAGAGTCAACTTCATCACACCTGGCTCATATTTATCATTGCATGAAGAATGGTTTGATATGCCAAACAAAATCCCTGACTTTTTAGGAAAATGTTTTAAATCCCTGACTTATCCCTTATTTTCCATATCCCTGACTTATCCAGGTTATCAAGGTTCCGTACGAACCCTGCTATAGAATAGTGTGAGAATGTTTTGGACAGTTTGCTTACAATCGAGCCCAACACCTAAAATTATTTAGTATATCGTTTGGAAAGGTAAGGCTTAGGGTTGTCACGTGATACTGATTAAGGATTTTCATTAATCTCTGACACTCCATTCAAAGAGGTCATGGCTCCTATTATGACACCAGAGTTCTGACGCTTCAAATTTAGGAGCTGTTCCTAACATTGGACCTGACCAATTCAACCTCAACCGAAATATTTCTTAACTTAAATTTTCAATGTTTGACAAAATGTCTACGTACATTGGGTTTTTTTCTTATATTATTTACATAAACAGATGGTATAAAGACATTATTTCTAATGCCATTCGACCATCTTACTTAGGGTATTAGGACCATTAGAGGAAATATAACCAAACCAACCACACCTCAAAACAAAACACAGAGCAATGGGAAAATGTATGTTCTAGCAGCCGATATTAAGGCTATGCGGCGGGGTCGTCGTCAATCACGAAAATGGACGTCTGGACTTTAAAATAAAAAGCTTTTTTTCTTTCTTGACTCTCTCTTCTTCGTTTTGTGTCTGTTTATGTTTGTTTTTAAAATGAAAGTAGAGAGAGAAAGTGGTTGTGAGTGAACCGTGCCACTTTCCAAATGTCCACCACCACTACCACCACCCATATCCCTGGTACGAAGAAGAAGTAATATTTACAGGAATATGAGTCAAGAAAAAAAGACGCTAGTAAGACTATGTCATAAGTTTATAAGATATGTTCCTTCCATAAGTTTGTGTCACTGGTTACAAACTGCATGGAGCTTATCATGAAGTTACTGAATGAGGTAGGTCATAGATTCGAGGAAAAGCGAGGGAGGCCTGGTGAGTAAGGCGCTGTCAAATTTGGGCTTAGTACAGACTAAATAGAACTAGATGGACTGCAAAATTAACCACCGAGTGAATAGCCAATGAATTCTCGCTTGTAGTAATTCTCCCTTGAACTAGCTTGATCTGTAAGTTTCTAGCATAATGCTTAGTATAGGTAGTGTTATACTTATGGAATGGAACATATCACTCATAAACTTATGGTAAGACTATATAGCTAAAGCTCCCCTTACTGTAGAAATGTGACTTGTCAACACAAAAACACTCCGACTGGCTTTCTCTTCTATAAGGTTTGCTTGAAAGCTTTCAACGAAAATATATATAGGAAATTTCCGAAATTGAATTGAATATATGCTTTTAAGAATTTCCCAGAGTATTTCAGAGAGCATACTGCATGGCGGTCTTTTACTTAGCGAGATGTGCTTGCAGTTTTGCACTTTGGCAATGACTCTTGTCACTATGGGTGTGTAAGTAAGATAAGCGCCAAATTATTGCGCATTAGTGACTGGAGAATTATTTTACCTTACCCTTACCTCTAACAGCCTGTGAGAATTCAACCAATCCAGTAGGGGTAAGGGATTCTAACTAGCAGACGCTACTAAAGCAATGGCGGATGGTACAGTAGTCCTTGAGATTTTTAAGACTAATTAAATGCTACTTGTCATTTGTAATATGAGATAATTTAATATTAATATTTTTCCTTTTATATTTAGAAAAAGGCCGTTCTTAATACGATGTCTTAACAGAATGTCCAAAGACACGATAGAGAAGGTCATAGGTCATATCAAATATTAAACGTTCAAAGAATAAGCTTTATAATGGACAATATCGGGTAATTACAACGGCTTGAATTACTACGAACTCCATACAATTCAGAATAACTGGATATCAAGGGTAATTAGGGTCTGTCTACGAAGGAATTACGAAAATAATCGTTATCATACCCATTGAAACTTACCATGCGTGTAAAATATAAAACAAAGGGAGTCATTTTTTTTTTTGGTATCGAGAGGCCCATACTTCCAACTTAACCATGCAAGACGAATAGCCTATAACCGCCCATAAACCCTAAACCAACTAAACACACGAAAAGTGTTTCAAAAATACAATAAAAATACTTAAAAACATTTAGGTACTATACATTTGGTATGTAAACACTAGTTGACATTTCTCTCATTTTCCAAGTATAGCGTGGCATAACTTAACATTGTCGTAAACGAATTGGCACTCTTACAGCTTCCACAATGAAATGGCAACGTGGTAAAATGAGTTAGCTGCCAACTGCCTTTGGTATACGTGCATGTATGGATAAAAGGGCACTAAAAGGGGTCTTTTAAGAGGTATATAACTATCAAACAATAACAAGACACCGTGACCAACCACTCCTACCTTCGCCACCACATCATTTGGGAGGCAAAAAGTACATAGACCTACGACCTAAAACTGTGTTGGTAACAAAAGCCGTTTTGGACGCTATTAATGGTTTCCTAGCGTTTCTGGCGTACAAACATGAATTTATTCAATATTACTGTCGTTACTGAAACTGCAACCACGTTTCCCTCATCTTTTTTTGACACCCTAACAGCCATAGTTAGAGAACAGTAAATAAAACTCTCTTTGCAAAAAAATAAATAAATAAAAATAAAAACAGTTAAGAAAAAGTGTTATTGTTATTCATTAACAAAATCCCTGTTAAAATTTTCAGGTTAGAACTGAATGAATGAATGAACACGTGAAATATATTTCTTAAATACACTTAAATATACTTTGCCTCTTTCTCTCTCTCTCACTTAATGACAGTTTCTCAGCCGAAAAGACAAATATCATTAATGGTAAAGTTCTTTCAAACACAAAGAAAAAGTGAGGGGACTTTAGTATGTTTAATAATTCCTCTAACTTTTCTAGAAGAAAGGCCGTTTCTATATTGACCAAAGAAAAAATGTTACTTCCATGTACCGAATATCCACGGTTCTTTAAAAGGTAAGGTGAATAGGGAAGGGATTTTAAATCGATTCTTCTACTAATTATAAGAGCATTCTGCGTAGGGAAACATACAGGGAATACCTCTTAAAATTATTTTTAAAATTCAATTCAAAATAGTTTTCATTCATAAATTTCATGGATAAATTGAAATTTGCACCTCCGACCAATCACAACAAAGTAACGCCCAGTCATCTTATTACCAAAAATTTCAACAATATCTCGCGCCAAGATTGTGACACCTCGTGCAATTTTTTATTAAATCTCGCGCGCTAAATTTAATCCACGTAAATTCTGTTAACAAAAAGGCAGGGCGTTACGCGATTGGTCGGAGGTGCAAATTTAAAAAAAATTTGCAGAGTGAAATCTGAACCTATTTAGAATTTTAAAATCATTCGAAGATATTTCACGAATGTTTCACTACGCAGATAGGTCTTATAATTAGTAGAAAAATCTACGAAAAATCACTTGATTTAGCTTTTCACTCTCCCTTTAAAGACTTAAAAGCCTTTGGTACAATTGTTGTGTAAGGTAACATTGAATAGGCTTTTAAACATGTCAGTCAGTGTTTGTGTAAGTAACTATATTAAGGTAAAACATTTCGAAACATGGGACGCGTCCGCCGATTTCAAGGATATATTATTTGCGTAAACTAGTCCATGAGTCATACATAATTCAAGATAAAACACACTCAAATCATAACATGTAAAACGGCATTCCTTGGGGAAAATGTCACAGAATTTACTACATTTTCGACTCATAATTTACTCACCATATAACCTGTTTATGAACTAAATTGCAAGTCTTAATCCACTCTTATTATATCAAATCGATACAAGATAATGTATTCATCTAAAGGTCCTCTATAATAACGGAACATTTTCTAATAATATCTATGCATTTTTTATAAGGATTTAATCAAGCCAATTAACTTAGGTATAATAAATATATCCCTAAAAGGTATACGGCGATCTTAATAATCTAATTAATGAATGGTGCGGAACTAATTAGACTAAGAGATCTCCGGGACTTCACAAAAATACGAGCAAAATACAATTAGAAAATCGCATTAACATTGTAAATTTACCTTGATTAAAACGAGACCTAAGTCAATCTACCTAATGGATGAATATACGCGAAGGGTATTATGGCAGGCTGTGTTTGAATTTACTCAATTTAACCTCTAATATATACATGTACAAACTCAATTAAATCTTCCTAAATTTATTGTACTACAATGTTTTAGCATTTATTTTATAATAATCTTGAGATAATTTTAATTTATATAAATTTCTGACGATATTGAAAGAAAAAAAAGATAATTCAAAGTATTATAAATATTTTTCTTTTTCTTGTATAAATTAAACTTTGAGAAAGAAGAGACAAACAACTGCTGTTTACAACACGTGTAATTAACTCCTGGAAAACGTTAATTACATAATGCATGCCTTGCACGTGATTTTAAAGTAAGTTACCAGTATTCCAAAAATTCTTACGAAATAAAGTAAATAAACTTTCGGAAATCTGAAAGAGATGAATTTTGAGGAATATTTCAAAGTACAATACAAAAATTGTTAAAACTAAATCGGGTAAAGGCTGTGATGTCGAGATCGGAAGGGAACCGGGGGGGGGTTGAACCTCTTCAAATTAAACCCTCATTAACTAAAGATGAAACATCAAAGGTATAGCTTTTGTGCATTGCATTGCATTCATTCGCTACCCTCCTTACTCTATAGGTTATTAAGCCTAAAACCTAAGGAGTAACTTTGGGTGGCTCCTAGGCTAGGATAGGCTGGGCTATATCTCGAAATTGGATTTAATCTCGTCTTGCTCTAGCAAGATGGGCTTGTCACATGACCGGAAGTACATTAGCGGGCGTTAGAAAGCTGTTTATTTCCGGTGCTTGTAATTAAGCCTAACGAGAGAGTGAGAGAGAGATTCCGAACCGAAGAGTAAGAGGGAGGAAGGGAGAGACTTCGACTTACTCTAGACCCCGCGCCGTCTGTCCGCAGGCCCGAAAGGGGGGGGGGAAAGAGGACTAGGGGGGTTGGAAAGCTCGCACTAATGGAACCAGACCCTCCGGTACTACCAACAGAAGGGAGGGAGAAATACCGTATAGCCATTATGCGCCTTGGTTTAACTCAAAATTCCCTATTGAAAAAAAACCGGTTTTCAATGGGAAATTGAAAGGCAAACCAAGGCGCTCAACGATTAGTTCGGTTCAAGATACGTTTGCAATATAGAGAAAGGCTAGTTATCGTGTTAAACACGCGTAGGAATAAGGAACTTCTGTATGGGATCGATGGATAAAATTAACAGCTAGGAATAAAGCAGACGTATTTTTTTAATAGCGTTATTACGTAACACTTGTAAAATTTTAAGTAAAAGCCCCCTGTATTTAAGTCACATGAGTGACCAAATTCAAGGTGATATCGTTTTAATGGAATTTAAACGTAGAGAGGAATTTCTATGAGCTTAATTCTGAATAAAGGTTTCGTTGGGCGAAGATGTTTAAAAGTGTTATATTTTGGGTAAGATAACTAAATTAAATTAATCTTAACTAATTCCTAGTTAGAACAAGTTTATGATATGACGGAATTAGCCAAAATAGAGGGGCCGGCTACTCACCGTAATCGGTATCATAACAGGATGCAAACATTAAAGAAAAATCTGGATCAAGTTCTGAACAAAAACAAATAAAACAGTATACAAAACACAACAACAAAATAATTAAACCTAAATTTAACCCAACCAAAAAAAAAATAAATAAATAAACCTTTAACACTGTAGACAATTTTAACCCCACCATCTCATGCAATTGCAACTAAAAATAAATCTTGATGATGATAAAAGCAGCAAGCCAAAGAAGCAACAAAAAATAAATAAAAAATCTATTTAGCACACTACACTAACAGGCGCAAGCTGTTCCAAGTTGCGCAGGCTACAGTAGTTATTGGTAACTGGCACAAGTAAGAATGCATGGGAGAGAGAGAGCCTTCAACAATGGTCCAATTATTGGTAGCCAGTCAAGCTGAGAAAGGCTGAGTAATTGTTATAAGCGAGGCGTCGTAATAAATAGGCAGCTTTTAGAACGGAAATTAAGCTAGACCCCTCCAAACACACACACACACATTGAGCCTCTCTATCTTTCTCTCTCTCTCTCTTTTCAGTTTTCGTTTTAGGCTTAAGCTTTTAGCGAGCCGGCGCCTTCAATAAACAACACACACACTGATAAGGAGGCAAAATAACGTTCATTAGGCTTAGGTCCGGGCCGGGCGACCCGACAAATGCAGCTTATTAAGGATATCAAAAAGAGGAGAGGAGAGGAGAGGTGGGGAAAAGCAAAGGTGCAAGCTAGCCTTATTACGCCTCGTACTACTTTAATTAAGGTATAATTTACGGTTATTTCTAAACATAATGAGAAGCAGATTTGGAAGAATGCAACCAGAGGGTGGGGTGGTTGGAGAGGTTAAACTTTTACGTTCAGTTAAGCCTAAATCCTGCTGCAGTATTACTGATTAGAGTTGGGTTTACTTTTAAAACTAAATTGTTTCGTTTCGTTGTATCTAACACCTTGCCTACCTCCGCTTTGTATTCGTATATTGCAAAGCGTTGTGTGTTGGATTTTAATTGTGTACAGTATATTTGATTTGATTTGATGATATCTCTAAAGTTTATTTTAATTTTAAAGCTGAAGTGTATCTATAATTATTTTAAATTTGTTTCCTGTGAGGGTTAGCAAAATTTAGAAACTAGTTAGATTTTAATCCTTTATGTTTATTATTGTTACGAGAGAAACTTTCTAGTTTTAGAATATCTAACCTATAGTGTTGAGAAATTTATTTATTTTGTTTATATTTTTCAATTAATAATTTTGTTTAAATATTCTTTAATTGATTTATTTATAATTAATTTTGTTTATATATTCTTTAATTGATTTATTTATAATTAATTTTGTTTATATATTCTTGAATTGATTTATTTATAATTAATTTTGTTTATATATTCTTTAATTGATTTATTTATAATTAATTTTGTTTATATATTCTTGAATTGATTTATTTATAATTAATTTTTGTTTATATATTCTTTAATTGATTTATTTATAATTAATTTTGTTTATATATTCTTTAATTGATTTATTTATAATTAATTTTGTTTATATATTCTTTAATTGATTTATTTATAATTAATTTTGTTTATATATTCTTTAATTGATTTATTTTTAATTAATTTATTTTGTTTATATATGTATATAAATTTATTTTTAATTAATTTATTTTGTTTATATATGTATATAAATTTATTTTTAATTAATTCATTTATTTATTTATTTATGCGTAATCTAAGCTTCTTATAGTAACAACAGCTTTCTGTAAACTACATAGAAACGGTGCAAATTTTCAACTCCATATTCCACCTCCAATAATTCAACAGCTACAGAACTTAAATTAATTATACCATTAAATAGGCACAAAACCTCAATTTAATTCTTTCCCAATACGATATTATAACTCCCCCAACATCTCTAATATAAAATCATCAGATAATCAAACGATAAAATAATTTTGATAACTGGATAACACGGTATGAATTACTTGATATGAAAACCGACCAAACCCTAACCTTACAAAGGTTAAAAGGTTAAAGGCGAAAGACATACACACACACATAGGGCATAGAGAACATTAGACTTTCGCTTAACAAATCAAATTAAGTCTTGGTTAGAAAGAGGTCCCGCCCAGTTTACCCTGCCACTCTTACCCCTCTTATTATAACACTATTATTATCGATTTACGGCTAATGAAAATTTGCAATTTTCCCGAAACGGGAACAGTATACGCGGTATACGCGCGTTAAGAATATTATATACACGAAAACCATGGATAGATAGTCTACATGTGGCCGTGGTGGTAGTATAATAAATCGCAATAAGAGCGTCCGCTGGACCACAGACTAATAATACAGGCACCAGGACAGCGCTGGCACAAAGTAGAAAGACAGATTGATTTTCAAATCCCAGCTCTAACTACATAGCTTAACTACGTCACCCTCGAAGCTGAATATAGTTTTACATGGGTAATAATTACTGGAAACTCAATAAGAAATATTCAGGGGCCACATTGGAAAATGGAGGTCAATTATTATCAAGTAGTATTCGCTACAATCCCTCTAGAGAGCTGCAAAATGAAAATATTAACCTCAAACTCCTTCCAACTCCAAGGCAATACACAACAATGACTCCAATTCCTCCCAATGCCATAATCAAAAGTTTCAACTCCGCAGAACTCCGCCAAGCGAAATGTAAAACTCCTCCCAACTCCTTCCATGAAAATTAAAATTTCTTAAACTCCTCCCAACTCCTTCCATGAAAATTAAAATTTCTTAAACTCCTCCCAACTCCTTCCATGAAAATTAAAATTTCTTAAACTCCTCCCAACTCCTTCCATGAAAATTAAAATTTCTTAAACTGCTCCCAACTCCTTCTATGAAAATTAAAATTTATTAAACTCCTCCCAACTCCTTCCATGAAAATTAAAATTTATTAAACTCCTCCCAACTCCTTCCATGAAAATTAAAATTTCTTAAACTCCTTCTAACTTCGTCCATTAAAACCTTTCTTGTTTCTAGTCTTTGGCAGATTTCTTTACTCTTTAGAATTGGAAAAACAGAAAGTCCAAGTAAAACGTGTAGCTCATTAGTTTTCCTTCAAATTTGGCCTGAGATTGATACCACGAGTGCTTACAAATTATCATTTTCAAATAGCTATTTAATTAAAATCGGACTGATTCGCTTCTCAAATGCTATTTTGAAGGACAAGGGCACGAACTTCACGAATCAAGAAATACTAACACTAGAGTCCATTCTGTTATTAGTTTTGCCTGCCAATATGCCTACTGCCTTACTTTAATATGCCTCAAAGCTAGAAAGAAGACTCTTGTCAATGGGTTTAAGAGAAAAGGAAAGCGCCCGCGGCCCCATTGTGTGAGAGACTCACTGACGGGGCGTGTCACGTGGGGTTAAGGGTGAAAAAAGAATTTCGTACGAAGCTTCAAAAGACAACAACGCTAAGGTCCGCTTTTAAATTGGAGCCCTGCCACTTGGCAGACTTAAGTTTTCCAACTCCGTAGATTTCCATGATTTAAGATAATTTTCCTTTGCCTCCCAACTCCGCAATTATAAATATCATTATTCCCAGTGCCTCCCAACTCCGCACACGAAAACTTCCACTGCCACCCAACTCCGATTTTATCTCAGAAAAACATTTCCAACTCCTGGAGTTCCCATCGCTTAAACGCGGAACCCAGCGGGTTTCGGAGTTCTTCCACGGAGTTGCAGCTCTCTAAATCCCTCCGCCATCTTTTAAAAATGGCTGCCAAACAAGTGAAAACTTCTCTTTACGAAACAAATAACGTCCGTATTAATCAACAGATATTTAATTTTAGTACCCTGGTTTACTACGTCCCATAGGCTAGCTTAAATATTATTTAATCCGCCATATTTAAAAATGGCGGAGAAAAATATGTAAAAAAAAAACCACAATTTCGAAACAACGCACGTCCGTAATAATTACACAACCGATTTCACTGATATTTATCATACTTCATACTAGTTCAATATATCCTGTCAACTGCTTTGAATATTCCCTCCACCATCTTTTAAAAATGGCGGCTAAAAATGTGTAAAAAGCCTTAATTACGAAACAACGCCCGTAATAATTATTCAAAGGATTTCACTGATATTTCCTATACTAGTTCAACATACCATATTAACTGCCTTGAATTCTAATTCTCTGCGCCATCTTTAAAAATGGCCACCAGATAAATAAATAAACATCCAAAACATCGTATTCAAATATCTTAACGCCAGTTACATTTGCTAACTAATATGGAGGTACACATATCCAAAAACAGTTTGGTATTGATTCAATCTTTCCTTGTCTATGCTTTAATTTAGGGTATAAAAGAGACTGGTCATATGGTAGGTATATAGCATATAACACACACACTCATTTTAATATTTGTTGGGCCTTGGCGCTCTCCCGTCTTCCCGTCTATAATATTATACTTTTGGCCCTCTCAGCCATAAATGTAATTTGGAAAATGACATTCTTCCATTCCCTCCTATTTTCTATCTTTTCTGTTTACCGATGGAAATGAAAGCGAGATTAAAATAGGTTTAAAGAGATACATATATATATATATTAAACTCTGCATTATTTATGGCCGAATGTGATTAGAGTATGGCAACCCTTTGCTTACGTAGGGAAATAAGGGGGGGGGGAATCCGCACCCCCCGGGGGAGGGGGGAGTAGAAAACATTTTTAAATTAGGGAAAACCCAACAGAGTTTAATTTCAACGTTCAATATCATTAAAACATACTGAAATATTCCGTTGTGTATGTCAAAAAACTCATAATAAAGATTTAATAGATCATTTCAAAATTAAGTGGAGCTTGACCACGTGATCTTGTATTCTTGGGACGAAAGATACGGACTACAAAGACATAGTTATGTATGACACGTGACATGATTAGCGGAGATCGAAGTTACATTTTTCGACTCAAAATTGATTTCTCAAAGAATATCGCCCAAATTCATGGCAGACTTATCAAAAATACCCTGTATTCAAATATGATTGGATAAGGCTGTCTATATTACTTGAGTAAGGGTAATCTATAATCTACCAACAGCTTTAATGGTCGCGCTTTAATTTAAAATATTGAGAGAATTCTAGTAAACATGTTGACAAGTAACACTATTCCCTTGAGAAGCGCCTGGACTCTGGGGTCATAACCATTCTAAAAATAGTTTCGAGGTCAGGGTATATGTTTAATGGAGGGTATTTGTAACTTCGGTGTGTAGGAAATAAATATTTGTGGGATATATTTAGTTGTTGCTTGAAGGTCATAATTTATAAATACTCAAAAGAGAGATTTTCAAAGGTCTAAGTTCAAGTTTGGTCATTAGTGCTCGAGGTAATGCCCATAACTGAATTTGGGGTCATAATTCTGAAGGAAGTATACATCTACATCTGGTTTGATTGTGACCCTCTGAGGTGTTTTTAAACTCTGGTTTAAAGGTCATAAATTATCAGCTACTAATGACATTTTGATCTTATTTGCAGTACGGTCCTAATCGACTATACCTGGTTTGAGGTCATAAATTTTGCCAATACAATCCGTCTTTGGAATTTAATATTAATTAAAATATATTTTGTTTTTCTTTTTCATAGTTTTCAGTTGAAAATATTCTACCCAATTTCGAAATCTCAATGGTAAATTACCCATAAAAACCCTTCCACAAAACCCTCATAATAAGATAATCTATCATTCAAGCAAATACTCAGTAGACGATTTAATTAACTGAATTCTAGGAAAATTTAATTGAAAATCCACCCTTCTTGAAATAACAACTTGCTTCGACTAGACTTTCAGGCTCTTTGTGAGTGACTCAATGGAATGGAAAGCTTATCTTTCGACGTTTAAAAACATGAATCATAAAATTAATTAGTAAGAAAATGAAATATCAACTCTTCCCTGACATTTTAAAAACCCCTAACGCTTCCCCTGACCATTTAAAAAAATCCCTAACGTTTCCCTGACATTTCAAAAAAATCCCTAACGTTTCCCTGACATTTCAAAAAATCCCTAACGTTCCCTGACATTTTAAAAAATCCCTAACGTTTCCCTGACATTTTAAAAAATTCCCTAACGTTTCCCTGACATTTTAAAAAATTCCCTAACGTTTCCCTGACATTTTAAAAAATTCCCTAACGTTTCCCTGACATTTTAAAAAATTCCCTAACGTTTCCCTGACATTTTAAAAATTCCCTAACGTTTCCCTGACATTTTAAAAAATTCCCTAACGTTTCCCTGACATTTTAAAAAATTCCCTAACGTTTCCCTGACATTTTAAAAAATTCCCTAACGTCTCCCTGACATTTTAAAAAATTCCCTAACATCTCCCTGACATTTTAAAAAATTCCCTAACATCTCCCTGACATTTTAAAAATTCCCTAACATCTCCCTGACATTTTAAAAATTCCCTAACATCTTCCTGACATTTTAAAAATTCCCTAACATCTCCCTGACATTTTAAAAATTCCCTAACATCTCCCTGACATTTTAAAAATTCCCTAACGTTTCCCTGACATTTTAAAAATTCCCTAACGTTTCCCTGACATTTTAAAAAATTCCCTAACGTCTCCCTGACATTTTAAAAATTCCCTAACATCTCCCTGACATTTTAAAAATTCCCTAACGTCTCCCTGACATTTTAAAAATTCCCTAACATCTCCCTGACATTTTAAAAATTCCCTAACATCTCCCTGACATTTTAAAAATTCCCTAACATCTCCCTGACATTTTAAAAATTCCCTAACATCTCCCTGACATTTTAAAAATTCCCTAACGTTTCCCTTTACATTTTAAAAATTCCCTAACGTTTCCCTTTACATTTTCAAAAAAATCCCCTAACGTTTCCCTGACATTTTCAAAATATCCCAAAAGTTTCCCTGACATTTTCAAAAAATCCCCTAACGTTTCCCTGACATTTTAAAAAAATCCCAAAAGTTTCCCTGACATTTTAAAAAAATCCCAAAAGTTTCCCTGACATTTTAAAAAAATCCCAAACGTTTCCCTGACACTTAAAAAAAATCCCTGACTCTCCCAGATACTGTGCCATCCCTGATAATGTAATGGGAAGTGGTGCTATATTAACAAAATCTATTACTTCTTTAATAAGGTAAAATCGTAAATTATTTCTGTCTAAATTATTTTTGACGCCCGGTTTTTCGCTACTTTTTGAACGATTGCCAAATCGCTTTGCTTCACAGGAAGATGTTATTAATAAAATACAGGCCAGTGTACAAGTTTACCATGGGGTACAACAAGGGGGCGCGATGAGTAAAAATTAGCTTTGAATAGCTTAAAGATTTAGGGGCTTAAATTAGGTATTAAATTGTGTTATTTAAATTCATAAAAACCGTATAGTCTAAAGGAAACTTTATATGGGAGGTTTTTTTTTAACTGTATTCCGACAATTTATTCTGTTTCTATGTAGCTGTCAAAATGTTTGGTAATAATGACAGGTGTTTATAAAGGCGAACAGCTTTTCACTGAGCAATATAAAATGCGTAATTTATCTATTTACAGGTACGGTTAAAACTACGCTGTCAAATTTTCGAGGGGATTACTAAATAAATGATGAAAAAAAAAAGGAATGTCAGAATTGAATTTGATAAATCGTGTTTCCATAAGTAATTTCTTTTAAATACTCTTGAGTATTATGATCTTTAAATTAATTTCTGTAATTTCCCTAATTTACTGAACATATCCCTGACCTAAAAATTCTCTTTGTTGCGCAAAAAGATTTGCTTAACCTACAGCCCTAATAATATTTCCATGATTTCCCATCTTGAAATAACATTTCTCCAATTCCCCATCACATTTGCATATCAAAATATAATTGTTCAAAAGGATGTGTTGGTTTAAAACGTTCCGCTTCAGCTACCTTATAATTCATGCAAATGAATAAAAATGTCTCTAGAAATTTAAATATTTCACAAACACGACAAAACTATCAACCAAAAACCAGCATGGTTTCGAATGTAGGCGCTAGAACATGTCGCCTTAAGCCTTGGCTTAAATAACGTCAAAATCAAACCCATGCAAACCCCCCCTCATTGACAAAAACATGTTACTCACGGAATGTAATAGAAGAAATCACTGTTCAGACACGTTTCCAGCCTATAGAAGACACGACGATCCACATGACGATACTTCATAAGTTTCTCGTAACATCATTGCCGTGACACCCATCGCGCAAATGGTATAATCACTCTACTTGAAGTTGACAATTCATACTTGAAAATCTTCTTATGAATCGCAACAGCTATTATCTGTGTAATCGCCAAATTATCTTTGATAACGCAATCTCCTTATATACTATACCGTACAACGAGCGCGGTTACGGCCTAAAAGGCAGTCCGAGAACCGAAATTACAACGATAAACAGTTTTTTTCGCTAAGCCTCGGTTTATCGTTTTTCCTCGGTAAATTGAAAAATCCGACTAGTTCTGACAAGGCTTAGAAGAAGAGTCTAAGAATGCCCGACTTGGGGGATGCTTTCTCGCTCAGCAAGCTGAAGCGAGTGACCTCGGTTAAGTCTTGATTTGGCGACGGAACTATGACGAATCTTGATGTAACAGTAATTGTAATTACTTTAATTAAAATAACGACACCGGTGCTAAGACAACACAGTCACAGAAACGCGGGGAAACGTCCCGATCTTCCCGGTTGACGCGAGACCGTGATTTTGGCGCGTTTTCGAACTCGGCGTACTCGCAAAGAAAACGGTTCGGCTTCCTCACGACGGCGTTGTACTGCCAAATGTTAGGAGGATCACTGGCTATACTACTCACGCAGCTTTTGAAAGAACTACGGGTATCCATTAGGGCCTGCCGAAGGGAACTTGCGCAGAAACGGGATGGGAGGGTGTGCACTGGGGGAGAAAAATCTGAGGGAGGCGTTGCCCCCTTTAATTTCCAAGCAACCTACCCCCCTCTTCTTCCAGCTCGCTATCTCCATCGCCCGTTCCTTGCCGGGTTTGCTTTTGTTTTCACCCCCTGTTTCTTTCCCCTTTTATATCCAATCTCACTTTATTCCTCGCTGCTTTCGAAGATAAGCGAGAGAAAGGTCTCGCGGAGAAACCAACGTGCGGGAGATGAAAACCGTCACTACGCATGCGCCACCTTTTGCCCTCCGCTGCCAAATAATTTTGATCGGGTAGCTAGAGACATCTACGCGCGAGTAGACGTACTAGGCATAATAATAAAATTTGGCGCAGTTTTCAACGATTTGGCGCTAAAGCCGCCATAGCTTCTCTTCTATTTGTTCGAGGAACTTTCAAAGGTGGATATTTCGCGTGTTTGCACAGGGAATCAGGAACTAATTTGTACAAATGCCCCCTGCCCAGTCTTTGATATTGTTGATATAAAGGTGTCGAATAGTTTCCAAATAGACGTTTAATAACTCTTGAGTCTTCTATAAATGCCACAAATAATTCCATGAGAATTTGAACGTAGCTCTTTATCTTGAGACATGCTAATAAAACAGATAAATATGAATTAACAAAACAAATATCCCACCCCTCGTTAGATAGAAAATAGATATACATTCGTAATGACCCGGTTAATATGCTCTCTAATTACAATAAACAATTTTGCTAAGCGGGGGGCTGAATCCCCGAAAGTCTGGGCACCAATGCGATTTATTTTAATATTTTAAATTCCTTCCAGGGGCGAAGGGACAATTAAAATAAATTATAGTTTTAGAACTCTCAAGGTGGTGCGGTGATACTAAGTTTCCGAACTTTTAGTGTTTACTTCGTAAATAGTAAACGGTTTCCTGATTATTTCCATTGTA
Source organism: Phalangium opilio (assembly GCA_019434445.1). NCBI lineage: Eukaryota > Metazoa > Arthropoda > Arachnida > Opiliones > Phalangiidae > Phalangium > Phalangium opilio. The sequence goes on along the minus strand of JAEQBA010000970.1, from coordinate 150,757 downwards.
CTAACAAATATTTAAATGAGGGGGAATATGATGTTTACTAAACTGTGAATTAATTTTAACGCGAAATTGAATATTTGAATAAATAATTTAGACTGTTTTACCCAATATATTTAATTGTTTTCTCCAATCGGCAACTTTCAAACCATTAACATTCTAATTATAATAAAACTTAAAATACAACGTTACCATGAAATTCCATGGTAGTGCCACGCATGCGTCGTGCAGATAAGCAACCGTACCACCACAATGACGTGAGAAAATTAAACCTAGAGGAAGAGTTTCAAAGAGAGAAGAAAAAACTAAATTAAAAATAGGCTTAAAATTAATGAAAACTCGCGGTTATTAAATTTTAATTGGATCCTGAATTGAACGAAACGAACTTTACAAAGTCGAGAAGAGATAGCAACGGAGGGGGAAGTTTTGGTGGAAAATGGAGGGAAGGGGGTAAAGGAAAAGACTCGAGAGTCAAATTGCGACGGACCAAAGTGAACTGGGAAAAGGGAGGGGACTTTCTAAACCGTCCTCTATCGGAGGCGAAACGCAATTAGAAAAATTGTTTAATTTAGAAGATTGCGCGCCCTTGCGAAAGGCGGGTAAAAAAAAAATAAAATAAAAAGAGGACACTAATCCGACACCGAAGTAATTACGTCAGGCGCGCGACTCACCTCCCTTCCCTTCGCTTTTGGCTCATTGTTAGACCAAGGAAACAGGGTTGCCAGGCTAAGACGGGTTAGCTGTAGCCTTCCCTCATGAACAATGAGAAGTTAGTAATAAAATAAAGCTGGCTCGCGCCAGAGACCGTCGCGCTTTGATCTTTGGGGTCCGGCAGGCGCTTCCATCTTCCCGCGTAATCGCTCGTTTCCCATGCAAATGAGAATTCCCGCCAAAACTATACAACTTAGCTATCCCAAGCTCGCTAGCCCGCCTATTTCTCTACCGGTTCCCGCTAAGGTTCTACACGGATTAAAGGCAATACCACGTATTTTAAAACAGAAGCGTTTAGACCTAATTTTTAAATGTTATTAACATTTAATTTAATCGTGATAAGAAACGTATATACTCAGGTTGGCTTCCTTAACAATATGCTAATTTAAGCTTTTGTCAGTGTATCAATGATCTTTCAACTATGAAGAGAACTGACCCATAGTATTTGTGGGTCAAAACACTCTTCAATTAAGGTGGCATATCTACCAAGATACGTCTTAAGTTCAGTGTATCTGTCCCATTTTAAATGCAAGCGTACTATATAGTCTAATAGACCGTTTTCTCAAAAAGAGGGTCTTAGTATCCTCTACATGAACATTGGTGGGTATGCGCATAGACTCAGAGACGTTGTTAGACTGGGCTTCAAAGTTACCAATCAGTCCTGGTCCGTAAAGGATTTGAAGCCATATTTTAATCTACGTCTTCGTTGTTAATGCACATACCCAAGGTGGTCAACGCACCAGACTTTATTTCACCAACGACCTTTGAAACGTGTCTATTTACTCATGGTTTCTAAAGTTAATTGCATTTGCCTGTAAGTCTATCTAGACTCGATTCGTTCCTCTTTCTTCGTTTAATTTCTTCCTTGGCGTTTTATTCCCAAATTAGAGAAAGTATAAAAGTTATAAAAACCTTATTACGTATTCATGAAGGTTATAAAGAAGTCTGTTTTATTCAAAGGCCCCTTTTTTTCCTTCTCTTATACTAGAAGTTCTAACCCCCCCCCCTCTTGTTTCACCCATTCCGCGTCTCTTTTAGCCTATATCCCAGTTCTCATCTCTGGTTTCCCTTCAGTCTTTCTTAATTGGAATAGCGGTTAAAAGCGCTAAAACTCTTTAGGTTTGTTTGTTATAGAATAAACGTTTTGCGTCTTTGTCTATGCATAAGTATTGTACAGAAGGGACAACGTAAGACGTCCCAAGTACGATTGTTGTACAGAGAGAAAGTTGAATAGAGGAAAGATGACTCCAGGGAGGAATTTTAGTCATTTACGAAATTAAAAATATAAGGAGTCTAGGTTAGGCTCTTTTTTTTTCAAGGGAGATTCTAATTTGAAATGATGAAACTAGGTTTCGATTTTCCAAGTAAAAGTTGTAAAAGAGCAACGTTTAATTAAGAGGGTTAGTCCAAATAAGTTGAAGAAGGAATACATAAAGCTAATAAGAATCTTTGTGTCCTCGTGTTTAGTTATATGCGGGTTTTGTGGGATGGGATTGAGTAATAACCGTCACGCGTCATAATTCTGTAACTGCAATTTCATTGATTGGAAACAAATTAATTTCCACGTGTCTCACCACTAAGCCTAACGCGAACCTAATACGTTACGTAATTAGCGATTATTAAGCCGCGATTGCCGATCGATGGGTGAGACTACATCGCCTGAACTTTGACCTAAATCTAACAGAAGTATTCTTTAAGGTTGCTTAATTAAAATCTCGAAATTCAAATGCAATAACTCGAACTCAAAGTTATTAAACACACTCATAATAAAAACCTATTTCTCAAGCCTCGTTGCGCAATAAAATTAAAACAGTTGCTTCCATTATCGATTGCGAAATTGTGACTCACCTTCTCCCATTTTCTAGCGCCTTCTCGGAAATTACGTAAAATATGTTGTTACATACTTATTTTATTTAATATTAACTTAAGTAATGATACTCGAAGAAATAAAAATTGATTTTATATTAGTTATGATTGAATTCAGGGCGTCCCAAGGCTTAATACTTTCACTCGATAAAATGAGGGATCAGTAGAAATGGAGTCACATTGATGGAGCCTAGAATTCCGCAGTGGGAGAAGTTCAAAGTTGGTCGAAAGAGCCATAGCCCACTCGATCACGCGCATCACGACACAGCGTCCGGGATAAAATGGTGGCTTCTTCTCACGTGGGTTACTGTTTGTACTTTGACCTACTATTTTGCCTAGGAGGATGGAACTCGTTCAAACGAGTTCCATCCTCCTAGATTTTGCGCCCTCTAGTTTCGTCTAAAAGCGTCTTTCAACTAAGGTCTATTGTAAAATTGCCTAAAAAAAACTATATTCTTTAATGCCGTCTTGCAGGGAGTAGCTTTATTGTAGTGGCAATGTGTTCCTAAATTTAAAAGCATTGCAATGAAGCATGGTCTCATTATATATTACTTCATGGTGACAGATACCTCGCCACCAAATTAAAATGGCCAAATTACCTAAAAAAAACCTACTTTACACGCAAGCGCTAATTTTTACACGTTTATCCGTGATGTTTTTTCATTGATTAATATTTTATGGATGTATATATAAAGGAAACCTAAGCTTACCATTATTCACAACGGATAATCACTTGTAACGGCTAAGTAATTATATTATTAGTTGTAGAAATGTGCAGACTTGTAGCTTGCGGTGGATTCCTGGCGATATCCTTGGCGATCTTCATAGTATTCGTGAGTGTCATTACTGGTCTGGATGCAAAACCCCAATCAATTAATGACAAATGTAAGTTAAACGTTCCTTGACTTCAATATATGTTGCAGGTTAAACTTTACCTTCCTACTTCAGATGATTCTGGTGTCATACGCAACTCGAACCTGACCTTCGACGAGAAACTGGCTCTCAGTTCACAGAACAGACGACCAGTAGTAAAGACCGAACAGATATCGTCCTACAAATACCCTGTTTTCGAGGTCCCTACCTTCCCACCATTTAAACCGGTGACTTTCGCGCCAATTCAGTTACCAAAATACGTCCCATTACCCACGTTTGCTCCACTCAAACCAATCACATTCCGACCATGGAGTTACAAATGGGTTGTGCCAACGTTTGCCCCATTGAAGCCGTTACCTACTCTGCCACCGTATAAACAAGCTCCGCTAGTTCCAGTTGCGTTATCTAAGGGATTACCGATTTATCAACCTACGAAACTGGACGCTAGTTTGGTAATAATGCTTAAATGGGTGTGTACTTTGCAGGTTACTAACTCAGTTAATTCCAGGAAAAAGCGGTATCATCTTTACCAAACTCTGGTTACGGTAGTAAAGTCAAGAACGTCGGCAACACTCACACTTACAACACCTTCTCCCTCATCATAATGAACAACTGCGCGCCCAACGATCGTAAATGCGCGGAAAAGAAGCAACCCATCCTAACCCACCGCGCAGACCCTGTGGTAAATGAAGACGTCAATATCACCGAGAAGGATGTTCAAGTCATCCTGGATTTGTTAAACGATTTGGATGAAGCTTACGACTCGGCTCCAAGTACGGCACATTTTCAACATGTAGTACATCGTACTAACTGAAAACTATTTATTTTAGGTAACAGGGACGCAAACGAACAATCTGACGCAAGGGATCCATCCAATTTCTTGACCTACTTATACTCTGCCGTTGACCGGATTAACAGTACATCCGCAAGACAAGCCAGGGACTTAAATACATCAGGCATCGTTGGCGCCATCGACTCTAAAGCCAATAATAGTGACACCGGTGATCTGCTTCCTGCACCTAAACCTGTCTCAAATGACCACGATAGTAAGCCAAGTGAGATTACTATTCCTGGTAGTGTCGGCACCGCTGATTCAAAGGATAGTGCCCATCCGAATACTACAACTACCAAAGACACTTCGGAAGACACCAAAGAACAAAGTACTGCTGCAAAGGTCCCAGGAAGTGTAGCCGTTCCTGAAACCAGCGCCACTAACACAACTGTCATGCCCGACAACTAGAATTTTATTTAACGTTACACTTTACGCGATATTTAATCTTAATTAATTTTGACCTGTGAATATTTGTTGTATATTATGACTTGGTATATAAATTAAAAGCCATTATTTTGTTTTAAAAAATACGTTCAATGTTCTTTTGATAAGTTAATCAATTAGTATAGTCTGTCCCACATTGAACTTAACCGACCATAGGTCTTCTTGGATGATTTGTAATTTAGCCATATTATTTTCATTGTATACGTACCAATTGCCGACAAATAACTACCCCATAACATAACAAAGGCGATTTTCAAGTCTTGGAAACCGATGTACAGAACAGTTTTCTTCTGAGCGTCTTTCAATCTCTGCAGTCTAATAGGCCATTTCAATTCTTCTTGCCACCGAAGTAGACAGCCAGTTTCGTATAATCTGACAATCCTGTCCAATAACCCTTACATTTATCAAATCCATTGTTGGTATATACCGTTTTTAAATTGAGTACATACAGCCGGTTCATAGCTTCCTTACAAGGGAAATCCTTCCTGAACACAATCGGTTTGTAGGAAGTCGCAAGAGGTTCTCTGACAGCTCTGATCTTAGTTTCAGTGAAGCCCATTTCGTGTAGAATCAAAGTCATTTCCAATTGGCTCGATGGAGTTGTGACACGCAAGTGTTGCACGTCATTAAACAAAGAGGGCTTCTTGGGTTTTATCAACAAACTTCGACGAAATATTTCACCGTAAGGCGAATCTGGCTGTAGGGTAACGTATAAATAAAGACGATTAAGATTTCCTTCGTCTCCTTACCATATTCTTGACATAGTCTATTAAAGAATTATGTGGTGCTATTTGAAACTTCATGGTGCCCGAGTTCAAATGTGTCGCTAACTGGTTTAGCGTGTCTATGTTATTTTTATATGAGAAACCAGCGGCAGCTGTGAGATAATCGTTATAGAAGATAGAGAGTATGGTGCAAGATAACATCCACGGAGTTATAATGGTTGCCGTATAAATTCGGCAACGTTTCACCGTCACTCCTTGCTGTAAAGCAATTGCCAGTACAAACATAACAGCCGAAGCCGGAGTAACATCCGTGTTTGAACGAAACAGTTTGTAAAGGAAACAAAGAACCAACATGAACATTAACAGAAACGTTATCCACACCTGCGTATTATGTAACATTATTAATTTAATGTAGCCTTACCAGAAGGACATAAAACATACGTAATATTGAAAAGGCTTTAGATAAATCATTGACGTTGACTTAACAGGTTCTGGAACTCCAACGAAAAAGTTGACAGTGTCTATCAGATATGGAAAGCTAAAATCTATGACTGTTCTTCGTTGATGAGAGTCCCTCATTGCAGCGAGGATAATATCACTCTTCTATTAAAAAAACCAACGCTCTGAATCGAGGACAGACTCCAAATTGCTTTTCATACGACTTACATTAGCGTGAAGTTCACCAACAGCTCCAGACCATGTGTTGTTTGAAAACAATGTTCCGTAATGTCCTTTCGGAAAATGAAGCAACTCGTACCTTATTTGAAAATTTATAGTGAAATAAATCTAAATTATTGATCTCCAATTGATTAAATTTCAAATGATCGAGCAACTTTGCGTAATATTTACGTGAAATTCAACTTCGAAACGATGATTTCAAATATTTTCCATTGGAATCCTGATAATTTTAGAGTGGTCAATTCACTATTGTCTAGCGTAGAATGCTTAATTTGAAGGAGTGCCGACTAAAAGTTATAATAATAATTATTATTATTATTATTATTATTACAACAAATAAATAAATATTTAAATAAAACAGAATACCTCGATACAAATTATTTTGTATCTCTGACCGGTACATGGCAATTCTTCGGGCAACATAATTAAATACAATGTACCGAACGTCTCTTAAAGCCGGGAACTGTAATTTTAGTTATGATATTACATAAAACAATGGTCAACGCGAAAAGGTCACTTAAAGTTCTATCACTAAAATAGAAAAATTTTGAACGATTTCACAGCTTGGTCAAAGTGGCTCTTTTTTCTTTTTGAAACAAAAATACATTAACGAAAAATTCAAGGTGTGATGAAACGTAGACGGACGCGTTTGATCTAACGTATGGAAACCAAGGACTTGCTTTGGTTTATGTTGTCTGGTTAAATGTTAAAATACGTTCAACTTTATTGGAATAACGATGCCAGATTCGTTTTTATTTTAGTTCGGTGCTTTTCTAAAAGCTTTGTGTTTTAAATGCACTTCGTTGTATTCCGTCGCATTATTGTACAAATATTACATTATGTTAATGGGCTTTTAGACTAAAGTGAAAATATCGATTCTTGTAGTTTTGCGTGGCTATTTGCATGGAAACACTGGAATTTTAAAATAAGAAATGCACTTTGATATGTACAATCGTCCGCTATAATTAACCTAAGTGTGTTCATTCTAAGAAACGGCCATCTTTCGTTCCACTATTAAAACACACAAGGACACTAAGGACCCACAAAGAAGTAGTAAGAAGGTGCTGAACAAATCCTGTAGGCCAATGTAGAGAGTAACAGCGTTGTTCAAATCTTTCCTTCTCTGCAGTGTAAGTGGCCATGACATTTCATCGATCCACTTTTCCAAGCAACCACTTTCACGTAATGCAACGATGCTGTTAAAAAGGGTTCAAATTCTTGTACAGATCACGTTTATTTACTCGGACTCATTGTACACTTTCGTTTACTTTTAAACAACATCATAAGTTTATAAGATATGTTCCATAAGTATGACACTTCGTAATGCTAGAGACTTACAGCTCGAGCTAGTTCGAGTGAACGAAAAGCGAGAATGGTGGTTAATTTTGCAGGACTTCCATTTTCCTATTAAGTCTGTACTAAGCCTTTAACAGCGCCTCACCAATCGTCGCTTTACCTCGAATCTATGACCTACGTCATTTCATGACAAGCTCCAGTTTGTAACCAGCGACAAACTTAAGGAAGGAACATATCTTATAAACTTGTGATGGCATATATTTACTCACACCCAATTAAAAGCCTGTTGACATTCGAAGTTTTTCCTGAAGCCAATAGCCGTACTTACAGACGTTAGTGGTTCGTTAACGGCTTTAATCATGGACTCGGGGTAACCTCGGTTGTGAAGATTCAACGCCATACGTAAACGAGAATAAATGATGGCAATTTTGCGTTGATGAATCTGTGACCAGTCAGTTTCCCTTTGAGGTCTGATAATTGTCACTTTGCGAAATACATTTCCGTATGGCAAATCAGGCTAAAAAAGTGATCGATTCTGTAAAAAGTATCTCAAAAATGTGTTTGTTGAACTCCGCTAACCATGATTTGAATGTAGTTAACGATTGAATTGTGTTCCATCAACACAATCTTCATCGATCCCGTTTTGAATAAAGTCGCGATATCTTTCAAAGTGTCAATTTTATTCTTAGTAGAAATTCCAGTTGAGGCTGTTAAAGAGTCCCCGTAATATATTGTAATGAAAGTCCAAGACAACATCCAGAAAATCAGGATAATTGATGATTTAATATCAACACGTGGTATAGGAACTCCTATGGGGGAAAATCCAAAATGGTGGATTTGTTATAGGATTTAATAGTATGTGTCTGGCGTTGGGGCCTAGCAAATGTCCCTTCGAACCATACTTCAGGAGAGTATTATGGCGTTATGACTTATTACGTATAAAGAATAGCATATAACCTTGTCCAAAAATAATTCCCAAATTGCAAAATAACAATGAATTTTTTTGCGATGAATTTTTGCCAGATGCGAACCAAAGAACTCCAACGGTCAAAATAAAGATTCCCAAGATTGCTAACCACACCTTTAAAAATTAAATTAATATAATTCAGCTAATCAAACCGTTTTTGACGCTTCTCACGTAGTATTCAAATGGCTGTAGGAAAAATATCGAATTCGTCCTAGCCGGTGGTTCAACCCCAACGAAGAAATTACTGGTATCAACGAGATAGGATTCGCTAAAATCAATGACCTGTCTTCTTTCCAACGAAGTTCGCAACCCAGCTAAGGCAAAATCAGACATCTATAAATTATAATAAGGACGTAATTGAATCTCAAGTATTGTCATGGATATTATGCAGTATACATTATTGTGCAAATGTCCAACCGCGCCGGTCCATGTTTTGTTAGGTTGCAAGGTACCTTGGTGATCTTTCGGAATCTGATGAATTTCGTACCTTTAACATCAAATTATGATTATTTTTAAATATATATTAAGTAAATTTAGCGTAGAGGAAAAATTACGTGAAATTAATGGAGGAAACCAGACTGCGTAGGAGTTTCCATTCAACTCCATCGAGTTGAAATTCAGTCTCGTCTTCACTTTCCTTAGTGTTCAGTACACTGAGTAACTCAGTCTGCAATATTCAGTATAAAGATACCTTAAGCGAGGACTTAAAGGCATCAAAAGACGCTTAAAACCTCACCTCAACGAAGACCATTTTAAGTCTTCTACCAATGTTACAGTTCATCATCGTAACTTTTGTTCGATCTCTTTTCAAAAAGTGCAGAATAAAGTTTAAATTCACTTAGAATAACTGGTTAAGGTTTCGACCTTTAATTATTTATGTATAATATTATAATATTAAATACAGATGTCACGTATAATTAACAACGTGAATTATTAATTAAGAACGGAAATCAACAGGGAGCATTCAGTGTGACGTTCTTATTATAATACGATTGAAGATGATGCAATTCACAGAAACGACTTGTTATGATGAGATTCTTGGATAAGAATAAATATTCAACAGTATAAATAGAATGCCGCCAATGTTTTGTTAAAGATATTTACAATATTTACAAATATCCTAAATACAAAAACCAATAATGGCTACGCCTAGAGCATTAAAGGGCGGACGAAGTGGAAATGGGATTACGTAAATTTTGTTGACCGATCAAGGATGCAAGATCAAACTTTTCGATGATATTTGAACCTCATTAGACCTTTAAAATATTTCTACGATATTTTCAGAATGTTTCCCGATACTGAAAGGTATTATAATTAACAAATGAATTAGCAATTGAATATCACTTGATTTTCCTCTTAACCCTTCCTTTAATTGTATTTAAACGCGTTACCTCTACCTCGGTCAATAAAAAAGAGGAAAACTAAACTAGCCAACAAACGACACACCCTTTCGTTCAGTCTTTCTTGAGTCTTGAAACGAAATTTTCAACTGCATTACGTCTACAAAAATCCAGTAGTCTAAAGTTAATAAAACGTTTTTGAGGACAGACTAGTCTTCTATAGATATATCCCCTTTAAATATACAAACTAAATGGTAGATTGTCAATTTATACTGGTTGAAATATGTCACGTATAGTTAATAAAATATTCCGCTCAGTTCATCAATTCTTCTAAAGTCACGGGAAACACTGATTCCTCAATTGACAATTCACATTTGTAGACAACCATGCATTTACGTTTATTCCACAATAGACACAAAACTTAGGGTTTAAGTTACTCGGAAACGGTGTTTTACGCATGTTCATTGATTGTATTGCATTTTTGCGTTAAATTAAAAGCGTGTTTCGTGGATCGCTTGCACCGTTGTAGAGTAACGGCAACAAATGATACGAAATAACTTATGAAGATTAGACCAAAGGTGCTTTTTAAATCAGAGAGCCGGATGTAGTTAACTACGGTTGCAGAGTCCTTGTCCTTCATCTCTTGCATCGTTAAGGGAAACCTTAACTCTTCTTGCCATTGCTGTAGACAGCCACTTTCAGCTAAAGCTATAATGCTATGAATGGCAACAATATTAACACGATATCATATTAACATTGAACACATACTTACATCCAGTTAAACGATGCTTGACAAGTGAAATTCTTTCGAAATCCAATGGCCGTGTTTGCACGCATTAGTGGCTCACTTAATGCCAGTATCTTAGACGGTGGATACCCCGCTTTCAGTAATCTAAGCTCCATTCGATTTCGCGAAACAGCAGTGGTAATACGCCTTGCAAAGATATCAGCGTAATCCGATGGTCTTGGTTTTCTAATCTCACTCACTTGGCGAAAGAGATCTCCGTATGGTGTAGAGGGCTGCGTGAGTGAATTCAAATCAATTCAATTATCGACAATAACTATGTAAACAAGTGCTAAAGTACCATATTCGCAATACGCTCTTCGATAGAGTTGTGTTCCTCAATTAAAATTTTCATTTTTCCCAATTGGAGAATCGATGCTAAATGGTCAACAGTACTTATATCATCTTTCTTAGGAATACTAGTGGTGGCTTTAAGTTCATTTCCATAAAAAATATTTAAGATCGTGCAAGACATTAACCATGAGATTATCACTAACGAAGCTGACAATTGAACATTATTCACATTAACACCTGCAATAATCAGATTAAACAACCTTAGAAAGCATAGAGGGGTTTAATTTAATTTAATTTTAACACTGTTGAAAGTTAATCAAGTATATAAAATACCTTGTTTCGCAGCAATTCCAAATACGATCATAAAACTGCGCAATTTAAACCCTGGCTCGTGACGAACGCAAAAGTACATGCGCAAAAACATTAAAACCACAATTGCGCAAGACAATGCGACAAGCCAAACCTTAAACGTTTAAATTAAATTTTAATTTAGGAAATAAATAAGTAATATTACACTTACATTATATTCAAATGGACTCAGAAATAAGGCTTCTGATCTGGTTGCATTTTCGACACCCACAAAGAAGTTGAAGGAGTCCTGAATATACGGGACACTGAAATCAATAACAGCTCTTCTACCCTCAGTTACGGACAGTCCCGCAAGTCCAAAATCGGATCCCTGAACAAGAGATTTGCATTAACTTAAGTAATTAACGTTAATTAATACGTATTTATACAAATACTGACTTCAGAACTTTCAGAAGACAGACGCCCGACAACTCCAGTCCAAGTTTTATTTGGTAAAATTCTTCCATACTGTCCATACCCAGTCTCATCAAGATCGTATCTTTGAAATATTAATTGGATATACGTAAAGCATTTAATTTTAATAATTAGTAGAAATATCTCACGTAAAGTTAATTGCATTTGCGAGGTTATTTAGAAGATTCGGTTCGATTCCTTTCAGAATTGGTTGACCATTGGGTAATTGATTAACAACTTGAAAGTAAAAACTCTACAAGAAAATTTCATTAAATATTAACATCAAAAACAGGCGTCCAACTGAAGAGATTCACCTGCATAAAGGTTAGTTTGAGCCTTAGCCCGGTACAAGGACAATCCTTCATTTCTGCAACTTTATAGATAAATTGCACTCAACGAAAGTTGAGCTTTCGCGTGAAAAATGCTTGTATTGATTGGACCTAAACACTCCAGATGGTGTATGTACCCAATTGTACCCTTAGCTTTTTTGTAGTTTAAGCAACAGTTTCGTGACCACGATATAGTTTTAACTTTAGGACAGTGCGCTTTATTTACCGAAACCGTGTTTTTATGGTAAAAGGGAAACGCACGATTCAGTCGAACGACCATTAAGTGCATTATTTATTAAAGTTAATCATTATTTCACTGTTGGAGCTAGAGAAACTTTTCCATCAATATTATCATGAGTGGTATAATAACAATAAGTGTGATAGTAATGATTAGTTTCTTAAGAAGGGTTTGTTCATACTTTATAGCATAAGTTTATAAGTAAAGTTCCATAAGTATGACACTTTCTTAAAGATCTGACACAAAATAAATTTGTAAATCGGTCATCTTAACTCATGGTTTACTAGGAAAGCACGTGTCATACTTATTAATGCAGCATTACGTATGGAAATAAGTTAAAGCTGACTCCGATAGAGACCGGAACTGTAACGTGATTATGCTTTGACCAAAAGCGAAATCATACCTAACCAACATTAACACTGTTACATAATTTTTTACGTAGAATCAATAGCCAGGAAATATCGCAAAACCATAAGCAGAAGTACCAATTAAACAATCGCGAATAAACATGTTCGCGAAAACATCATTTCTTTAGTTCCCTATATTTAACCAGTTTTTAAGACATTTTTATGATGAAAATCACTGGTCATGATAATGAACACCCATGACCATTCGAAACCAAAATAAGCTTCAAATAGCTGAATCTATTTCTTATAAACTAAGCTGATAAGGATTTTGTTACGGTAAAGTTGATAAAACACTTTTCTTCAAAAGTGGTTTTCTTTGAAATAAAATAAATACCAAGAGGCATTAAGCGAGTCGCTTGCAGAGTTGTAGGATAACCGTAACCAAAGCGACAATATAACTTATGAACAGTAGATAAAACGTGCTTTGTAAATCAGAGAGTTCGATGTAGTTTACGGAAGTTGCCGAGTTCTTATCCGTCAATTCTTGCATCGTTACGGGAAACAATAACTCTTGCTGCCACTTCTGCAGGCATCCACTTTCAGATAATGCTATAATGCTGTAAATAGCAACATTATTTACATATGCCTGAGACAATAATAAAAGAGTGGCACTGAGGAAGACAATGATTTCTCTCATTTGTCTTTGCATCTCAATCCGAAGACTTACATCCAGTTAAAGGGTCCTTGACAAGTGAAATTCCTTCGAAAACCAATGGCGGTGTTTATGGCCACAATGGGCTCATTTACTGCACGTATCTTAGATGGTGGATACCCCGCTTTTAGCAGCCTAAGCTCCTTTCGAATTCGTGATTCGGCCGCAGTAATAAGGTTGGCGTAGATGTCAGCGTAATCCGATGGTATTCGTGGTCTAATGTCAATTACTCGACGAAAGAGATCTCCGTACGGTTTGGGAGGCTTTGTGAATTCAAATTAATGGGACAATAGAAAATAGAATATTTTCTTCTGGTTCAATTAATTATCACTACACGTGCCATTTTCGTAACACGTTCTTCGAGTGCATGGTGTTCCGGAATGAAGAATTTCATTTTTCCCAATCTGAGAACTGCTGCTAAATCATCCAGAGTATTTATATCATGTTTCGTCGGAATACTCGTCGTGGCTTTAAGTTCATTTCCATAGAAAATATTTAATATCGTGCAAGTCACAAGCCATGAAATTATCACCAATGAAGCTGGCAATTGAGCATTATTCACATTAACACCTACAATTATACAAGAACGGATGGTTACAAGTTGGGATTTAATATAGATTTCAACATTCTTCAAATTTATGTAATAAATGTTTTTCAAACCAAATGAAATACCTTGTTTCGTAGCAATGCCAAAAACGATAATAAAACTGCTCAATTTAAAGGCTGCCTCGTGAATAATTCGAGAGTACACGTGCAAAAACATTACAGCCAGAATTGCACAAGTCAATTCAACTAACCAAACTTTAAAAGTTAAAATTAAAATTAAATCTTTGGATAAATATTTTAAGTAATTTTATACTTACGTTAATATTGAACGGACTCAGGAACAAGACTTCTGATCTAGTGGCGTTTTTGACACCCACAAAGAAATTTAACGTGTCATGAATGTAAGGGACACTGAAATCAATGACTGTTCTTCTTCCTTCAGTAACGGAAAGTGCCGAAAGGCCAAAATCCGATTTCTACGATAGATTGGTTGGTTTAAGTTATGCAGTTATTATTATTATTATTGTTTTTTTTTTGACATATTCTGACTTCGGAAAATATACGTCCGACAACTCCAGTCCAAGTTTTATTTGGTAATCTTTTTCCATGCTGTCCGAACTCAGTCTGATGAAGATCGTATCTTTGAAAATATAAATTTAGTTTAAGTAAAACAATTAACTTTAATAATTGGCCGAAATATCTTACGTAAAATTAATCGCGCTTGCGAGACTGTTCAGAAGATTGGACTCGATTCCACTGAATAATAAGTCACCACTAGGTAATTTAGTGGCTTGGAAGTATTGACTCTAATATAAAGTAAAATTTCACGATCTTCAAACTAATTAAGGCAATTAGGTTAAAAACTCGACCTTTACCAGCATGAAAGTTAATTTCAGCCTTAACCCGGAACAAATCGAGTTCTTCATTGCCGGCCGACCTATTAAAGAACTTAAATTAGCAGCAATCAATTTTAAATTCTAAATAAACATTCGGAATTCTCAAACGTCTTTACGTTTCCGGAGCAACACGCTAATATGGTCCTAAACGCACTGGTTGACTTTAAAATATAATTATCGATTGTAGGCATACATACCACACGTTACTAGAATCCATTAATTCCGAACATTTCTTAACGTGACTAAACCGTGCGTTTGTTAATTTCGTGCAAAAACATGGTTTTAAAGGGATCAATTGTTTTATAATGGTAGAATAGCCTCGCTCTATACTGGAGTTATTTTTACCGACAAAATTTTAACCTGTACCTCTAGTCTATAGTACAGCCCTGAGAATTATTTAATAAAACATCTTATTTAGTGTCCTGAAGCCACGAAACTATTTTAATTTTCAAATATTGAATCTTGACTAAGTAATAAACTTTTAAGTAATTCAGAATTAAATCTAACATAATTCCTTAAGGTTAACGGTATGAACAGGCGCTTTAACTTATTTGATTTTCTGAGCCTCAAAACGAAAATTCAAAACGACTTATTTTAAAGCTTTAATAGGAAACAATAGAATGAAAGAATCATAAGAGCATGACGAGAAACGATTTAAATGACGTGCATAAAAACAATCACGTGACTCTTGTAACGCATGTACAGTACTTTCAAGAATACATATATACATATCAACGTGAATGGATAACTCTAGCCCTTTGCCCTATACTACTTTGACTTAAATTAACATTAAATTAACGCGGAATTGGTAGTTGGGGAGCGAGATTTTTGGGTAAACGCTGAAGCTAAAGTTTTTCGAGCGAAAAGTTGTTATTTATTCGGGTTCAGATGTAATTAACTCATCTTCAACATATAGTTTACTTCTATATTTTCTATTTACGTTGTGTATAATTCTACTCGAATTTTATCTTCTAATGTTAGCAATAGCGTGGGTACTTTTGTAGATTTCAATATGTCAGAGCTGTTTGGTTGAAAAAGTTTTAAAAACTTGTAAGGGATATTTCAGAGATTCAGTTTCTTCCACAAGTGGAAGAAAGTTCGAAAGGAATTCAAAGCACTACGCCAATAGACATTTTTTGAGTCGCTTGCACAGTTGCGGGATAACCGGAACCAAAGCCGCAAAACAACTGATAAAGAGTAGACCAAACGTGCTTTGTAAATCCAAGAACCGGATGTAGTTAACTACGGTTGCCGAGTGCTTGTCCGCAAACTCTTGCATCGTTACTGGAAACAATAGCTCTTTCTGCCATTTCTGCAGGCATCCACTTTCGGATAAAGCTGTAATGCTGTCAGGGGTAACATTACTTACACATACCTGAGACAATTGAAAAAGTAGCGCTGAGGAAAACAACGATTTCCCTCATTTGTCTTTGCATCTCAGTGTTAAAATTCATACTCACACCCGGTTAAACGATGCTTGACAAGTGAAATTTCTCCGAAAACCAATGGCCGTGTTTAAATTCATAAATGGCTCATTTACCGCACGGACCTTAGATGGTGGGTATCCCCGTTTAAGTAATTTAAGTTGCAGTCGAATCCGCGATTCCGCCGTGGTAATACGCCTGGCGTAGATGTCATCGTAGTCCGTTGCGCTATATGGTCTAATCACACTGGCTCGACGAAAGAGATCTCCGTAAGGTGTGGCAGGCTGCGCGTATCATTCAAATCTATCGATGGTAACTTTAATTGTCGGTTCATGCATGCACCTACCATTTTCTCTGTATATTCTATGATAGAGTTGTGTTCCGGAAGAAAAAACTTCATTTTTCCCAATTTCAGAATTGATGCCAAATCATCCAGAGTATTTATATCATGTTTCGTCGGAATACTCGTGGTGGCTTTAAGTTCATTTCCATAAAAAATATGTAAGATCGTGCAAGTCACGAGCCATGACATTATCACCAATAAAGCTGACAAGTGAACATTTTTCACATTAACACCTGCAATAATACAAAGAAAAATCTTTGAAAAGATGGAGCTAGAGAATAGAATATCGGTTTCCAAAATAAGGAGGAGATTTCAATATGATTCAAACTGAAGTAATAAATGTTCAAGAAAATAGAGTACCTTGTTTCGCAGCAATGCCAAAGACGATCATAAAACTGCTCAATTTAAAGGCTGGCTCGTGAATAATACGAAAATACACGCGCAAAAATATTACAGCCAGAACTGCGCAAGTCAGTTCAACTAACCAAACCTTAAACATTAGAATGAAAATTATACTTGGTTAGTTTTCTTAAGTAATTGTATTCTTACGTTAATATTGAACGGACTCAGGAACAATACTTCTGATCTAGTCGCGTTTTCAACACCCACAAAGAAACTTAACGTATCGTGGATGTAAGGGACGCTAAAATCAATGACTGTTCGTCTTCCTTCAGTAACGGAAAGTGCTGAAAGGCCAAAATCCGATTTCTACGATAGATTGGTTGGTTTAAGTTATGCAATTATAATTTTCTCAAAATAACTGACTTCGGAAGACAGACGTCCGACAACTCCAGTCCAAGTTTTATTTGGTAACATTCTTCCAAACTGTCCATGCTCAGTCTCGTCAAGATCGTATCTTTAAAAATATTAATTTGATACCGAAAACAATTAAGTTTAATAATTGGTAGAAATATCTCACGTAAAGTTAAATGCGCTGGCGAGGCTGTTCAGAAGATTGGACTCGATCCCACTGAGGAATAGGTCACCGCTTGGTAATTGTTTAATAGCTTGAAAGTAATGGCTCTATAATATTAAAATAAAATTTCAAAAATGTACATATTATCGAAAATATAAGTGTAACTCATTGACTTTGGTAAAAGCCCGATATTCACCTGCATATAAGTTAGTTTGAGCCTTAGCCCAGAACAAGGACAGTCCTTCATTGCTGACTCTATAAATCAATTGAAATCGGTAGAAGTTCTACAATTTATGTGAAAATACTGAATTCCAATCGCCTGTGTTTTTCTAACGATGTGATACTGATTTAGAAGTAGGTTTCTATATCAACGATCCACAGCTACGGTGAAATATAGTCAAACCAAATGAAGTTCTTTTTGCCTTTCTTTGCGGTTCTGAAATTGAGCCTGCTCATTATTTGAGCGAACCTTGACAAAATTACAGCCATATAATTAAACCTTTGCCACAGAAACTCGCAAAACTATGTTTTAATTTTCCGCATCAGTTATTTCATTGGAAAAGAGGAATATACGCTACAGTGACCCTGATATTTATTGAAGAAAAAAAAGCACAGTTAGAATACCGAAAGCTTTCCATTAATGTGAGGTCAGCTTAGATGTCTAACAGAAACAAATATTTGTACCTGATTCCAATGTACCCATACCTTGATACCAGTACTTGTTCCAATAACATTTTTATTTAGTGCTTACAATCCGCGAGACTGGAAGGCTAGATATCTAATTCGTTAAGTTAAGACAATATTTTTTCATTTAGAAAGTTTTAACACTCATTAACTTCTTAAGTTATAAACTTTGAAGAGTTTGAAATAACAGAATCCCTTGAGATTAATTGTACGGCAATTGCTTTCTTTTATCCACAAAACGAAGTTAAAACACACTTAATAGCCTAAAATAAACGATAGCCTGATAGAAGCACAAGAGCATGTCCAGAAAACTAATTTGAAACTGGCGACCCAGAAACAGTAATTTCATGAACAAATACGCATACCAAGGTGAATGAATAACGTTAACATTCTGTCCGTTAATTATGTTTGAGGAAATAGGGTTCGTCTAATTCTCTCTGACACGTGATACTTTGCAAATTAAGCCGTATTCAGTGGTTAGATCTGAGGAACTTAATTTTCGGAACGTCCTTCCGAAAAAGAGAAACACGAAAGGAAAGTAACGGCAGGCTTCACTTTTTCTTTCCAACTTTGTTTTAAACCTGCAGAGCCGAAATTTATTCGCGTTCGGAGTTTAACAATTCATGGTAACCGAGGGCTGCATTTTCTATGGGGTTTATCGTTGTGTATTAATCCGTCCTAATTTCTTAAGCCAGGAACCGACTAGAAACATTTCTTACCAACTATGACAATTATTAATTTACTTCTGGTAAAAGACATTAAAAGTTTTCTTTGAGAAGAAATGCTTGAGCGAAATAAAGAGCACTATGTCCATAGACATTCTACGCGAGTCGCTTGCAGAGTTGTATCGTAATTACAAGAAAGGACACAAAATAACTTGTGAAGAGTAGATAAAATGTGCTTAGTAAATCAGAGAGTCCGATGTAGTTGACTGCGGTTGTCGAGTCCTTTTCCTTCATCTCTTGCATCGTCACGGGAAACAATAGCTTCTCCTGCCACTTTTGCAGGCATCCACTTTCAGATAAAGCTCTAATGCTATCAAGGGTAACATTATTTACATATCACTGAGACAATAGAAAAAGAGTGGCGCGTAGGAAAGCAACGTCATAGTATTTCCCTCATTTGTCTTTTCATATCTTTGTTAAAATTCATACTTACACCCAGTTAAACGATGCTTGACAAGTGAAATTCCTTCGAAAACCAATGGCTGTGTTTAAAGCCATAAGTGGCTCATTTACCGCACGAATTTTAGATGGTGGGTATCCCTTTTTTAGTAATTTAAGCTGCAATCGAATCCTCGATTCCGCTGTGGTAATACGCCTAGCATAGATATCAGCGTAATCCGTTGCGCTATATGGTCTAATCACACTGGCTCGACGAAAGAGATCTCCGTAAGGTGTGGCAGGCTGCGCATATCATTCAAATCAATCGATGGTAACTTTAATTATCGGTTCACGCACGCCCATACCATTTTCTCAGTATATTCTATGATAGAATTGTGTTCAGGAAGGAAAAACTTCATTTTTCCCAATCTGAGAACAGCTGCTAAATCATCCAGGGTATTTATATCGTTTTTTGTTGGAACGCTAGTAGAGGCTTTAAGTGCATTTCCATAGAAAATGCTTAAGATCGTGCAAGTCATCAACCATGACATTATCACCAATGAAGTTGGTAGTTTAACTTTGTTCACGTTAACACCTTGCAATTAGATTTTAAATATGTAATTCAGTATTATTTTTATTTCAAAGTAAATAAAACAATACCTTGTTTGAGTGCAATTCCAAAGACGATCATAAAATGGTCTAATTTTAACTTTGACTTTCGACGTGAGAAGAAACGCTTGTATATCAGTATGAAAATCAAAACTGAAAAAACCAGCTCCGCTACCCAAACCTTAAACATCAAAATTAAACTTCAATTTACGTCGTGTTAATGTAATTATGCTTAACTTACATTAAATTTAAATGAACTCAAGAATAAGATTTGGGACCTAATCGGTTTTTGAACACCTACGAAGAAGTTTAACGTGTCCTTAATGTAAGGGACACTGAAGTCAATAACAGTTCTTCTTCCTTCTGTAACGGACAGTGCCGAAATTGCAAAATCCGATTTCTGTAAAAGAGATGCTATATATAGTTAATGTTTTAAAAATTTTTATGAAAAATTACCGACTTCGGTACAAAGACGTCCAACAGCTCCTGTCCAAGATTTATTTGGTAACATTGACCCAAACTGACCATGCTTTGTCTCGTGAAGATTGTATCTTTGAAATCGTTAATTTGAAACGTTAATTATCAAACGTTTAATATAGTTGCCAGGTATATCTTACGTAAAGTTTATTGCGCTAGCAAGGCTGTTTAATAGATTTGCTTCAAGTCCCTCCAGAACAACTGGTTCACCACTAGGTAATCGTCCAACAACTTTCAAGTAATTAGTCTAAAAACAATTAGTTTAAAATAACCCAAGTTTAGTATTGGAATGACGCAAAAAATGTCGGAGTATCCACAACCATTGTATGGAACACTTTTGGCAGACAAATGTTATTTGACGCATAATTACGCAACTATTGGATAACTTCGACCTTACCTGCATGAAGGTTAAATTAACCTTTCGTCCAGAACACGGACTTTCTTTCACATCCATAATTATTGACTGTAGTAGTAATCTTTTCGATTTTACTTAAAAAAAAAACTTCAATTGGAATAGTACATGTAAAACATTTTTTTTTCTAACGACCAATTTCACATAACTTCGTACACCAAGTAATTCACTCGTGCTTCCAAACACTTACAACGAACTTAAAACATATTAGAGGAGAAGTGGTACGAGAGTAAACAGAGAAATCATTCTGTTTCTGCACGCAGATTTAGCTTAATGGGCAAGTTGGCTATTTTCAAACAAACTTTGCAGGTAGTTACATTTATAAAGCTTCTTGGAAAATAGGAAATCAATCTTTAGTTTCAGAAAACAAAAAAAAAAACCCAATTCGGTATATGCCTACATGAAAAAGTAATCTCCTAACTGTTATCGACTAAGTGCTTTTAAGTAACATGACTATATATAACTCAACAAGGCCATGAGAGCTTTGAATAACAGATCAATAAAGAATTTGTAAATTGGTAGTACTCAGCTTTTTAAGAGCAAACTCGCAAAGTAATCTGTAAAGAGTGGTCCGAAAATGTTAAGTAAAACAGTAATCGAAGTATATTGTGTTCGATCTACAATCAGTTTAAGAAGGCTATGTAATTCTGTAAATAGTACGTCGGAGAGAAAACAAAGTGTACTCAGTTGAAGCGTTCAACAGGAACAACAAAACATAATCTTATAATAACGAAATAATTGCCAATTTTGTTTTCTTTTATTCCAATTCTGTCTGTGATTAAGTATAAAATCAACCAATTGAGCTAAGTAGGGAAACAGTTGCGTCATTCCATTGCATAAAATAAAACCATAACATTAAGTGGTTAGAGTGCAGGAGTTAATGGTTGTTCATGGCAGCGATTTCTCTAAGCATAGAAAATCCATTATGGAGGAATCTAGGGAATTGCCTAACTATTATCGGCATTTTTGATGGTAAACCTAATGACTATACCGCAATAATCTTAAAAATAAACTTCGTAATACATAAGGTAAAGTCAATAAACACTTCATAAATTGCTTGTAACGTTGAAAGGTCACGATGAGCAAGGTAACAAAGTAACTTGTGATAAGTAGTCCAAAACTGCTTTGTAAATCAGAGAGTCGGATATAGTTTACGACGCTCGCGTCATCCATGACCTCGTCCATCCTGACGGGATACATCAAATCTTGCCACATTTGTAGACAACCGCTTTCGGACAAGGTCCTAATGCTGCCAAAAATATGTACAATTACACGAGTAAGGCAAAATAATTCAACAAGGTAAATTCTTCCTTCTGATTATAAATTGACCCTGGATTTTTTTGTCATCAGGTTCTACGCAAAACGTTCACTTACACCCAGTTAAAAGATGGTCGACAGGTGAAATTCTTTCGAAATCCAATAGCCGTGTTAAAACCCATAAGTGGTTCCTCTACAGCCCGAATTTTAGAGGGCGGATACCCCGCTTTTAGTAGTCTAAGCTGCATTCTAAGTCGTGATTCTGCTGTTGTTATACGTCTGGCATAAATGTCCGCGTAATCCGTTGACTTTTTTGGTCTAATCTCACTCACACGACGAAAGAGGTCACCGTATGGTTCAGAGGGCTGGATATGACGTGAGAGTTGTTAGGCCTATGCATTAAGACTACGTTTATTTTAGGATACCATTTTCGCCACATACTCCTCGAAAGCACTGTGTTCCTGAATGAAATATTTCACGCTTTCTGAACTAAGAAATGTCGCTAAATCTTCCAGAGTATCAATGCTATTTACGCTTGAAATACTAGTAGATGCTTTTAGTTCATTTCCATAGTAAATGTTCAAGATTGTGCATGTTGTCATCCATAAGATTACGATAATTGAAGCTGGTAGTTTCACATTATTCACATTTACATCTTAAATTAAATAAATATTTTCTTAAAAAACTAACTGAAAAACTGTAACTTCATTTGCAATTTAAAACATTTTACCTTGTTTCATAAGAATACCAAAAATGAGCATTAAAGTGTTCAATTTACTCTCAGGATTTTTATTATGAGAGGAAAAACACAAGCACATCAATATTACAATTACGATTGTACAGAACAGTGCTGCTAACCAAACCTAAAAATAAACATATTTATTTAAATATTTATTCATTTCAGAAAACAATTTAGACTTACACTAAGTTCAAACGGACTCAGAAACAAGACATTTGACCTATACGTCGTATTCTGAACACCGACAAAGAAATTCATCGTGTCCTTAATATAAGGAACACTGAAATCAATCGCTGTCCGTCTTTCATTGGTTTCTGTCAGTCCCGCAAGCGCAAAATCAGCCTTCTAAGAAAGGACCAAAAACAATTGGTTGTCAATCAAGTGAATAAATTACAAGAATGTTTCACCAATTACTGACTCCGCTAAACAGACGTCCGACAACACCAGTCCAAGTTTTATTTGGTAACATTTTTCCAAACTGTCCATACTCAATCTCGTCAAGGTCGTATCTTAAAACAAATTAATTTGATAAGATAATTATAAATCTTTAATAATTATCAGATATATCTTACGTAAAGTTAATTGCGCTGGAAAGGCTGTTCAGAATATTTGATTCAATTCCGCTCAGAATTGGGACACCGCTGGATAAACGCCCAACAACTTGGAGGTAGTGTCCCTTTTGCGATATAACGGAATACATAATCAACCAAACGCTAAGAAAATTATATATTGACTACCGCAATCTTACTTGCATAAAAGATATCTTAAGTTTCTGTTCAGAACATGGAAGTTCTAATTCTCCCATTGCCATAATTATAATTTTCCTTGTGTATTATTTCTGATCTTTTCAAATAGGTTTCCTGTGAAAATCTGAAACGTTATCTAAAAGCACATAAAACCACCAAAAATCAATTGAGAATGGTCAAGACTGTTGTTATGGATATTTTATTGTTACGTGTCCTTCGTGTTTCATAATTCCAAAACACACGAAACTGGACAGTTTAGTGGGAAAATAACAGCTGTCTGTTGTTCAGACTTCTAAGCCAACATTGTACCTAACTCAAACATACCCTAGAGATCAATTATAATACAGAGGTAAAGTCAGGTGAAATATATTATCTCCTTGAGTGTATTTAAAATTTAAGGTTTTCAAAGCCTTTATACAATTAAAGACCTTTTTTAAGCACTATCTGATCAATAATAGAATGAAAAATACAGTGTCAATGTTAATGAATGCACAAGGGCTTCAAATAACAAACAATATTTAGGGTGTAAGACGCTTTGTTTGCTTCGTAACTCGAAGACTTTGTGGCCATTTTTTCCATAGTTCAATGGCAATGACAAACAACAGCACACAACAACTTGCGAAAAGTAACCCGAAAGTGCTTTCTAAATCATGTAGACGAATGTAGTTAACGACAGTTGAGGCATCCTTGTCCTTCAATTCTTGAAATGTCACGGGGTACATTAACTCCTCTTGCCATTTCTGCAGACAACCACTTTCGGAAAGAGCAGTAACTCTACACCAGAAAAACCGAAAGCATATCAAAATTCGAAGGCCCCTTCTTTGGAATTCAAGTTCACTTACACCCAGTTGAACGATGCTTTGCAAGTGAAATTCTTTTGAAATCCAATAGCGGTGCTTACACCCATGAGCGGTTCTGGAACTGCCCTAACTTTAGACGGTGGGTACCCAGCCTTAAGCAATCTAAGTTGCATTCGTAGTCGAGGATACGACGTGGTTATTCTTCCTTCGTATATATCATGGTAATCCGTAGGTCTATTTGGCCTAATATCACTCACTCGACGAAAAAGGGCACCATATGGTGAAGATGGCTTAATTTAACCATAAAAAATATCTCACTATCAGCATAAGTTCATAAGATATGTTCCATAAGTTTATAATTATAATTATATCAACCATTTTTCTCATGTCATCTACGAAAGAGGAGTGTTCTGATGTGAAAAATTTCATGTTTCCTAATCTGAGAAGTGACGCTACATCATCTAAGGTATTTATACTATTCTTGCTCGAGACACTTGTTGACGCTTTAAGCGCATTTCCATAGAAAATGTTTAAAATTGTGCAAAATATCACCCATGAAATTACGATTAATGAAGCTGGTAGTTTAACCTTATTCATATTAACACCTAAAATTAAATTATTCAATCTTTCATTCAATCATTATCCAGGGACTTATAAGCTTATAAAGTACTTTGTTTCATAGAAGTTCCAAAAACAAGCGTGAAACTTCGAAATAACGAACGAGAGCAGATATATATAAGCGTTAGAACTAAAATCGAACTAGTTAATTCTGCTAGCCACACCTTAATCAAACAAACACAAATTAATCATGGAATCTTACTCTGTGATTTAAAAAAATCACTCACGTTAAGTTCAAATGGACTCAGAAATAAAATGCTTGACCTGGTTGCTCTTTTAACACTAACAAAGAAGTTTCGCGTGTCCTTAATGTATGGAACACTGAAGTCAATCACTGTTTTTCGTTCGAATGTTTCACTTAGAGCTGACAATGCAAAATCAGCTTTCTGGGGGGGGGAGGGGGAATATGTAAGTGAAAACTTTAATACATGTGTGATTAATTACTGACTTTTTCATGTACACGTCCAACAGCGCCGCTCCAGGAATTGTTTGGAAATCTTTTGCCATGCTGTCCCTTAGCGACCTCGTATGAATCATATCTTTAAAAGTATCAGTTTCAAACATCAGGTATCAGAATTAAATTTAAAATTTCTTACGTAAAGTTAATTGCTTTGGTGAGACTGTACAAAACATTTGCTTCAAATCCGGTGAAATTTTTTTCATTGACTTCTGATGAATTTGCATTAACAACTTGAAGATAATTAGTCTGATAAAAAGTGTTTGGTTGTTTTATAAAATTAGATTTAACTTTAAGTGAAATGAGCTGAAGGTTTTAGGATAAACACGTCAAGTATGTCATTTTTCCTTAATTTAGTTTTTAATTAATTTTTAAATCACATTTAACTTTCCTACCATTTATCTTAACATTAAATTTTAAACAACTAACGCATTCTTTATTGAAATTTACAACATGAATAAACAACACCGTCAACAGATAAATAAATAAACAAACAAACAAAACTTAAGTCATACCTGCATGAAAGTTAATTTGAGTGTAGTTCCGGAACATGGTGATTCTTTAATTATCATTTTCCACTACGATTGTAATTAAATTTAAATGCTCAAGAAATTCACTTCTAATTGCTTGATTACATGTGTGATGTGATTGTTGACCAAGTATTTTACCAGACTCAAATTAATAATTATTATTTAACTCTTATTATTCTTTGCTCGATTTTGTTAACTGATTCTTCAACCCAACATGTGGGAAAAAACCGCCTTAATAACGCAAGTGCAATTGTTAATCCCTGGCACGGTAAAAAAAATGTTGTTTACCCCAAAAACACCGATTCAATCAATAGTTTTCCAGAGTTTCTTTCTTTTGGGTGTAATTATAATAAAATATTCAGAAATCGAGCCTCACTCGAGCGTGGTGTAATTATATTTTATACGCTGTATTGCATGATCAAGGAATTGACCATTTCAATGTAACTAAGAAGGGGGTAAAACTTTGCCTTCCATCTCGCTTTTTGGTGCCTGCACTGTAGTCTTTTTGTACCAAGAGACGGATGGCAATGTAGGTCCCGATACTGAGGGTTGCCTACCTCATTCTTTACGTCGAAAAGCTCTATTGACAGATTGAGTACTTATAAAATGTATAAGTTATACCAGAAGTAAATAGATTATAAACAATTTACTTTTGGTTATACCAAAAGAACATAGAGCTTTGCCAGGCTTAGCTCAAAGTTCTGTGTGGAACACTTGTAGTTTGTATTTGAGGCGTGTTTGGCAAAGTTTCATGGTAATGACCAGCAACAATATAAGAATACTTGTGAAAAGAAATCCAAACGTGCTTTGTAAATCATTCAGACGAATATAGTTAACCTTGTCTTTCATTCCTTGCTTCTTAATTCGAAGACTCGGTTCATTTAACTTTGTGGCCATTTTTTCAATAGTTCAATGGTAATGACAAGACACAGCACACAACTACTTGTGAAAAGTAACCCGAAAGTGCTTTGCAAGTCATGTAGACTTATGTAGTTCTCGATAGTTGAGGCTTCCTTGTCCTTCAATTCTTCAAATGTCACTGGATACATTAATTCCTCTTGCCATTTCTGTAGACCACCACTTTCGAATAGAGCAGTAATTCTACACCAGAAAAACCAAAAGTATATCAAAAGTCGGGGGCCCCTTCCTTGGGATTCCAGCTCACTTACACCCAGTTGAACGATGCTTTACAAGTGAAATTCTTTTGAAATCCAATGGCGGTGCTTACACTCATAATCGGTTCTGGAACTGCTCGAACTTTAGACGGTGGGTACCCAGCCGTAAGTAATCTAAGTTCCATTCGTAGTCGAGGATATGCAGTGATTATTCGTCCTTCATATAAATCATGGTAATCCGTAGGTCTATTTGGCCTAATATCACTCGCTCGACGAAAAAGGGCTCCATACGGTGAAGATGGCTGAATTTAATCATAGAATCTTTCATAACCAGCATAAACTTATGCTACCAGTAATATCAATTAAAATTATAATTATATCAACCATTTTTCCAATTTCATCTACGAAAGACGAGTGTTCCGGAATGAAAAATTTCATGTTTCCCAAACTGAGAAGTGACGCTACATCATCTAGGGTATTTATACTATTCTTGCTCGAGACGCTAGTTGACGCTTTAAGCGCATTTCCATAGAAAATGTTTAAGATTGTGCAAAATATCACCCATGAAATTACGATTAATGATTCGGGTAGTTTAACCTTATTCATATTAACACCTAAAATTTAATAATTAAATGTTCCATTCAATCATTATCCAGGGACTTAAAGATAAACGTATTAAGTACTTTGTTTCATAGCAGTTCCAAAAACAAGCGTGAAACTTCGAAATATTGAACGAGAGCAGAAATATATAAGAGTTAAAACTAAAATGGAACTAATTAATTCTGCTAGCCACACCTTAAACAAAGACCAAAATTAATTATGAAATCTTACTCTGTGATGTAAAAATAATCACTCACATTAAGTTCAAATGGACTGAGAAATAAAATACATGATCTGGTTGCACTTTTAACACTAACAAAGAAGTTTCGCGTGTCCTGAATGTATGGAACACTGAAGTCAATTACTGTGCTCCTTTCGTACGTTTCACTTAGAGCTGCCAATGCAAAATCAGCTTTCTGGGGAAAATTAAACATAAGGTCATAAGATATGTTGCACTGGTTACTGAGAGCTTGTCATGAAGTGACGTAAGTCTCTAGAATTACGAAGTATAGGTAGGATCATACTTATGGATCATATCTCATAAACTTATATGATATAAATAAGTTAAAATTAAGTTCAAATTTTTGAACATTTGTCATTACTGACTTTTTCATGTACACGTCCAACAGCGCCACTCCAGGAATTGTTTGGCAGTCTTTTGCCATGCTGTCCGCTAGCGACTTCGTATAAATCGCATCTTTAAAAGTATCAGTTTCAAAACTTCAGGGACCAGAAATAAATGTGAAATTTCTTACGTAAAGTTAATCGCTTTGGCGAGACTGTACAAAAGCTTTGATTCAAATCCGTCCAAAATTTGTTCTGATGAATTTGGACTAACAACTTGAAGATAATTAGTCTGATAAAAAGTGTTTGGTTGTAATTAAATTAACTGTAACTTAAAGTGAAGTGAGTTGGTTTTAGGATAAATACGTCCCCTTTGTCTTTAGTTTTCAATAAATTTTTAAATCACCTTGAACTATCCTACCATTTATTTTAACTTTAAATTTTAAACAAGTAACGCGTTCTTTATTCTTGACCAACACATTGAAATTTACAACATATATAAACAACACCGTCAACAGAGAAGTAAATAAACAAAACAAGACATGACATATCATACCTGCATGAAAGTTAATTTGAGTGTCGTTCCAGAACATGGTGATTCCTTAGTTATCATGTTTTACTATGGGATTGTTATTAAATTTAATTGCTCAAAAATTTTCTAATTGCTTGATTACATATGTGATTGTTGGCGAACTATTTCACCAGACTCAAATACTAATTCTATTTGTGCTCGATTTTGTTAGCTGATTCTTCAACGCAATATGTGCGAAACAACCGCGTTAAAAACACAGAAGAGCAATCGTTAATCTACGTTAATAACGTTGTTTACCCCTTAAAGCACCGACCCAATCAATAGTTTTCCAGAGTTTCTTTGGTATAACTATAATTAAAATTCAGAAATCCAGCGGCGCTCGAGCGTGGTGTGATTATCTTTTATACGCTACATTGTATGGTCAAGGAATTGACTGATTGAGTACATATAAAATCATTAGTTCATAAGATATGTTCCATAAGTTGGTCACTGGTTACAAACTGGAGCTTGTCATGAAGTAAATGAGGTGGGTCGTAGATTAGTGGTAAAGCGATGCCTGGTGAGGCGCTTCAAAGGCTTTGTACAGACTAAATAGGAGAAGATGGATTGCAAAATTAACCACCGAGTGTAGGACTTCAATTCTTGCTTCCGTCGTTCTCGAACTAGCTCGAGCTGTAAGTCTCTAGCATTACGAAGTATTGGAAGTTTCATACTTATGGAATATAACTTATAAGCTAATGATAAAATGTATATGCTGCCAGAAGGTCATAAGGAGATTATTAGCACATAGAGTCAAGGCGTAGAGTTTTGCCATCAGGCTTGTCTCAAAGTTCTGTGTGGAAAGCTTGAAGTTTGTATTTGAGGCGTGTTTTGCAAAGTTTCATGGTAATGACCAGCAACAGTAATAAAATACTGGTGAAAAGAAATCCGAAGGTACTTTGCAAATCATTCAGACGAATATAGTTAACGACAGATGCCGCTTCCTTGTCTTTCATTCCTTGCATTATCACGGGAAACATTAATTTGTCAAGCCACGTTTGCAGACAACCACTTTCCCGTAAGGCAATAATGCTATCGTAAAAAATAACATTATTAAGGCTATCATAAGTTTATAAGAGATGTTCCATGAGTATGACACTACCCATACTTCGTAATGCCAGAGACTAACTGAGAGCTAGTTCGAGAACGACAAGCGAGAATTGATTGTATACTTCCATCTTCTTATTTAGTCTGTACTAAGCCTTTGACAGCAAATCACCAGTCATCGCTTTATCTCCAACCTATGACCTACGTCACTTCATGACAAGCTCTCAGTAACCAGTGACAATAATGGAACATATCTTATGAATTTATGTACAGAAAGTAAGGGTAAAGACTGGCAGTTTAGGTTTTCAACACTCATAGTAAAATAGATCAGACACTAGAGTCAACGAGACTCATACTTACACCCAGTTAAACGGTCCTTGACAAGTGAAGTTCTTTTGAAAAGCGATGGCTGTATTTAATCCGAGAAGTGGTTCACCAACTGCGCGAATTTTAGAGGGAGGGTACCCGTCCTTAAGTAGTCTAATTTCCATTCGAAGTCGAGAATCAGCCGTGGTAATGCGTCTAGCGTAGATGTCCGCGTGATCAGTTGGTCTTCGTTGTCGAACGTCCCACACTCGTCGAAAAATGTCTCCGTATGGTTTGGAAGGCTGGATGCAATAGTATTCCATCAAAAAAGAATGCATGCTAATAATTAAATAATTATTTTATGCAATTACCATTTGAGCAATATCTTGTATCAGACTGTAGTGATCGGGAATGAAAAATTTCATCTTTTCCAATTTGAGAATTGACGCCAAGTCGTCTAAAGTATTTACACTATTTTCGGTGGAGACGCTAGTTGAAGCTTTCAGTTCATTTCCGTAGAATATATTTAAAATCGTGCAAGTCATTAACCAAGAAATTACGATTAATGACATTGGTTGTTTAATGTTACTAATATTAACACCTGAAATTAAAATTAAATTTCTATATGAAAACGAAACTAAATATTTATTAGTTAAACATAAAATACTTTGTCTAGCGGCAATTCCAAAGACAAGCAAACACTTTATTTTAGCACGAGAAAAGAAATAAATTAGAATCGAAACCAGAATTCCACAAACAAGTACTGTTATCCAAACCTTAAAAGGTTAAATAATTAAAATTAACGTATTCATTAATAATCATTGGACTTACATAAACTTCGAATGGACTCAGAAAGAAAATGGGTGACCTAGTTGCCATCTCTTTAACACCAACAAAGAAACTCATGGTGTCCTTGACGTATGGTACACTGAAGTCAATTACTTCTCTTCTTTCTTTAGTAACGGTAAGTCCAGCGAGGGCAAAATCGGCTTTCTACAACAGATAAATTAAACAAATTTGCATACCCAAAACTTGTCACGTTTATTTCAGTAACTTACATTAGAACTTATATGTCCAACTACACCAGTCCATGTATTGTTAGGTAACAATTTACCATAATGCGGATATTCTGTCTCATGAAGATCGTACCTACAGAAGTATATATAACCAAGAACCCACTTAAATTCTGAGAAACTTACGTAAAGTTTAGGGTGTTGGCCAAGCTGTTTAACAGATTTGCTTCAATTCCTTCAAAAATTACTTCACCATTTGGTAATCGTTCAACAACTTTAATGAACTGGCTCTAAAGTATATCAAATTAAAATAATTTTTTATAACATTGTAGTAAAGAAAATAAGTCCTACGTTACCTGCATAAACGTTAATTTAAGTCTTCGTCCAGAACAACTAAAATCATTCATTTTTGAAAATTTTACGAAAAATTTAAATTCTAAAGTTCTGAGACTACGGTTATCGCGTATTCCTACCACCGTACTACTAATCTAGTCCAATGTCTCTTTTGTATTCCTAGTCGAAGTACAGGTATGGAGTCTAGAGAAGTTCGTACCATATGCTTTATTATATTCCTTTCTATATAATTTCAGGTTCACGCGAGAAATTATACGCTAGAGAGAACTTTGCCAAAACAACTCTAAATCGTTAAAACTTTGGTGCCGAAACACCGGGAAAAATAACTGTAATCTACCGTTCAATTCCGTTATTATAAAGGAAGTAGCTTTACCACAAACTCGCCCTTGTTTGATATAAATTATTTATTCATAAACCTTAGTGCACTGCAAATAATTACAGTGTCAGTGCAAACCAAAAATATCCGTCGCGGAGAAAGATTAAAATATTGCAATTTGGTAACACTTGTTATGATACCAAGAACTTTTCATAATCAATAATGCATTTATATAGAGTGGCAAGTTCTGATAGGGGAGGAGCTACGGGGACGTGACGTCAATATTGGCATAGTCTAAATTGTATGGCCTGAGCTGACGACATCCAAGATGGTCGCCAAAACCGAGGTGAAAGATAGGAGGGCATGACGTCACTAGAAATTTCGTAATAGCTGGCTATTGATTAATGTGAAGTAAAAGGAAGTAATATGCTCAGTTCCTGATTTTATGGCATATTGATTTAGAATTTGTTGTAGATTTTTAATGTAAAGTGAATTAACTTTTAGCATTTAGTCTTTGATTTTCAAGTTTTGTTATTAGATTTGCAATTGATGATATAGTTTTCAAGAGGATGGCCATTAAAAAATAAATCAAATAACTGATGAAGAGTAACTTAAAGGTGCTTTGTAAATCAGTCAAACGGATGTAGTTTACGGCAGCTTCCAAGTCCTTCACCATCAATTCTTCCTTCGTAACGGGTGACCTCAATATTTCTAACCATTTCTGTTGACAACCGGTTTCGTATAAAGCTTTAATGCTACAAAACCAATGATCAGTGTTCTTAGATTAGATGACCAAATAAGCTTAATACTTACACCCAGTTAAATGCCCCTTGACACGTGAAATTCTTTTGAAATCCAATGACAGTATTGAAATCAGTCAAAGGTTCACTTACTGCCCGTATCTTATGCGGTGGGTACCCTGCTTCAAGTAGGCTTAATTCCATTTCAAGCAAAGGTCGAACGGTAATAACGCGTCCGGCGTAAATGTCATCGAGATCCGTCTTTCTCGGTGGTCTTATATCACGGACTCGGCGAAAGAGACCTCCGTATGGTTTGGAAGGCTACAATTTAAAGTGAATTAGACCCAATACTCAAGGGCACGAGTATAAATATACCATATTCTCTATTTTATCTCCTACAGAACTGTGTTCATCGATGAACAATTTCGTGGAACCCAATCTGAGAAATGAAGCTAATTCTTCAAGTGTATTTATATTATTTTTGACTGTAATGCTTGCAGACGCTTTCAGTTCATTGCCATAGTGAATACGTAATATTGTGATGGCTACCAGCCATGAAATATTTATAAGAGAAGCTGATAGGTTAGCGTTATGCTTACTAACGCCTGCAAATAAGGAATTTTCAATTATATGTCTGTCTGTACTTAAATATTAAATCTCATGTTCAAAATGGACTAGAGAGTCGTCGAGAATGAGGTCTGTAGTTCATTCAGCTTTTAAATAAATACATTGGTGGTAATATGTTAGCATGAACATGAGATTTCTTGCATTGCACAAATGTTCATCACACGTACGCGTTAGTTGAGGATGGGAGAAGATGTACAGAAGCAAAAATACCATTATTGCACATGCCACTAGCAACAGCCAAACCTAAAACAATAATATCAAATGTTTTTAAGTTGGTATGTTCGACATAGATTTCAGACTTACATGAATTTTAAACGGACTCAAGAAATAATAGCCTGTCCTAGTTTCCTCTTTGACCCCGACGAAGAAGTTGTACGTGTCCCTCATGTACGGTTCACTGAAATCAATCACGGTTCTTCTTAAGCTATTGTCGCCAAGACCAGCAATGGCAAAATCAGCTTGCTACAAGAAAAATGAAAACTAAATAAATAGAATCGAAATAAAAACTTGTTGTTGATATTCACTTTGGAATATAAACGTCCGACTACGCCAGTCCAGGATTTATTCGGTAACATTTTTCCATAATGTGGAAACTCAATCTCTTGAAGATCGTACCTTTATTAAGATTTGAAAGGTAAAGGCTTGGAAAATTACACCAAAATGCTTGTCTTACGTAAAGTTAATTTTCTTGGCAAGTTTATTTAAAAGTTTCGCTTCAATTCCTTCTAAAATTGGTTCACCACTAGACGTCTGTCCAATTTTGCGAAGAAATTCAGTCTGAAAATGTGCAGGTAAACAAAAACTTAAATAATTGAAATAAGACAAATCAAAACGCACCTGCATATATGTTACTTTATAACTTCTTCTATTACAAGTAAATTCCTCCATTGTCAACTGCAATCTGAGCGAGTTTACTGTACAAAATACTGAATTCTCAAATCTCCAAAATTAAGAGATTCTGGTCGTCGCCTTAATTCCTACCACCGTATAACACTTATCTAGTCCGGTGTCTATTTTGTAGAGCTTACGTAGAAGTAGAGTATTTCGTGTCCATTTCACCTTAATCGATCGGTTTCCAGCGTCATGCTTTACTTTCCCTCGAGAAAATCGTGACAAAATGTCCTTAATTATTAAAACTGTTTCTTCGAATTTAACACCGAGAAAAGTACCTTTAATCCGATTCTTCCATTGACAAATTGAAATCTGGGTTCAGTTTTGTCCCATTCACTAGAAAATTCTAAACACTATATTCCAATTCAAATATCAGCTAGATTAAGCCTTCTTCCTTCAAACGCATTACGCGCAAGGACCCAGTTTCGAGACAATAGCTAACTCGAAAGTATCATACACCTTAGCTGAAGTATTTATTTACCCAAGTGGTGAATACCTTCGTTTACTAAGCATAAATATATGTTAAGTAATATTGACACACCATGGAGATAAAATAATAAGGAGAAGTAAAATCATCGAGGCACTTTGATGCCAACTTCCATCAATGTTAGAATTGAATTTGCTGGAAATGTAAAAGCTGTCGGTATCCTGGGACTCCTTTCTTAATTTCTCCATGTAGTGAAAAAACTATTAAAAATGATCTTAAGGAGAAACTCATGCGAAAAGAACATTATTTATCCGATCAAATTCTTAAAGGGAGGGTGAAAAGGAAACTTATTTAGGTAATTATATTTCTAAAGACACGCTGTATCTACATGGTCGTGCGTGCAATACAAATACTGCAGTATTCGAGGAGCAAATCACTTTGATACATAAAAACCTATACTTTAGCTGATAAAAACTAACTTTCTTGCCAGGTGACTTGCCCCTCGTGGGAAAATATATAATTAAACAGTTAGGGCCACACGCAAACGTTATTTATTATTAAATATTCCTAAACAATGTAAGTACATCAAATAATATTTCATAATAAGGTTTATCAAATATTGTGCAAGAACATTTTTCCAATTTATCCAAATAAGGTAGCTTAAGGCAGTAAGATCAATTGTTTCACTAAGGGGCTACTAGATAAGACGACAACCTGACTTCTCTCATTACTCTGTTTCTAGAAGATTCTGAAGAGTGGTGTTCGTGCAGTTTTAAATAGCGTTGTAAGTTCACAGACATTTATTTATTCGTGTACCTTTTTTTGGGCGCGAGTTTCCTACCAAAATGCCTTTCGCGCTCTCTCTTGAAGTCTATAAGCGAGTAACGAAGACGTCCCCCATTCAAAATAAACTTCGATGTATTTGTAAATCTGTTTTTTTTAATCTTCAAATTAGTTATAATCGCGGACAAATATGGCATTGAAGGAGTCTATGTGTTCGGGAAAAACATTAAAATTAACTTTCATGCAGGTAAGATTAAAGGCCTTGTTTATATTTATGATTCTACCCAAAGTTTTACTTATTTCGGTGCTTGATTTACTTCTTTCATTATTTTTGAGTGATTTTTGACAACTGATTTAGTCTTGGGTAAGATTATTTCATAATATGCTAATTAACACCGATTTAAAAAGAGGTTAGAAAGATTTTGGTAACAATACGCGCAATTCTTAGTGTATTTTTGAATCTTTTTAAATCACGCGAGTCCCAGTTTTTTTTTAAAAAGTAATAATTAATATTTTCCAAAGATTAATCTTGAGTTAAAATCTTTTATCAGAATATTTATCTTCAAGTTATTAATCAATCAGCCAGCGATGAGCCCATTCTAGATGGCATCGAAGCTAATTTCTTAAAGTGCCTCGCCAGTTCAATTAATTTTACGTAAGATATTAAATTTTATTATAAGAGGTCATAACCCCTTCATTGCCGATTCAAATTAATACTTTCAAGATATAACCTACACGAGACTGAGGCTGAAAAGTACGGCACGAGACTGAAAGATAATTCATGGACTGGGATTGTTGGACGTCTATATGATAAAGTCAGTAATCCCTTTGCAGTTTAATTTCAATTAAACGCAAATTTTTATGTAAAATAGTAATGTTTTTGTCCTTTTTATCTCACGTACCTAGAAAGCAGATTTTGGTCTTACAGGTCTTACTGTCACAAACGAAAGAAGGGCTGTAATTGACTTCAGCGTAATATACAGGAAAGAAACGCGAAATTTCTTTGTAGGTGTTCAAGAAGCGACTAGGTCATCTATTCTATTTCTGAGTCCATTTAAAGTTGATGTAAGTTAAGTAATTGGTTTTTTCTCTCTATTTAAATATGTCTAAATGGTAATTAATTTTACGTTTAAGGCTTGGCTAGCGGAACTAGCTTGCGTAATTATGGTTTCATTGATTATGTATTACTTCTCACGCCTTAAATTGTCAAGTTTTACGATTATTTTTGCAATCGCGGCGAATCAAGGTATTTTACTTTTAAGTATAAGATAAATTTAATATGTTAAATTGAGAAGTTTATTTTAATTTCAGGTGTTGATACGCGTAATGTTAAATTACCAGCTTCGTTAATTATAATCTCATGGTTGATGACTTGCACTATCTTTAATATTCACTACGGAAATGAACTTAAAGCCTCTACTAGCGTTTCAAACGAAAATAGTATGGACACTCTTGATGACGTGGCGTCAGTTCTCCGATTGGGAACTAAGAAATTTATCATTCAGCAACACTCTGCTTTGGTAGCTGCTATAGAAAATATGGTAAAGTACTTATAGAACTGTAGTTGTTCTACTTAGCAAGTGGTCATCCTTAAAACACTGCAATACCATAACTTGCAAAATGTCATAGATGTTACATTTTCTACTACCCTTTTTTGGAACTCTTTTAATTTTGTAATTCAGCCTTCTTCGCCATACGGACATCTTTTTCGCCGGGTGGGTGTAGTTAGAGAACGAAGACCAACGGACTACACTGATATATACAATGGACGAATTATTACGGCATATCCTCGGACACGTGCGGAACTTCTTCTACTTAAGGCCGGGTACCCACCGTCTAAAGTAAGGGCAGTTAACGAGCCGATTATGAGTTTAAACACCGCCATTGGATTTCAAAAGAATTTCACATGTCAAGCATCGTTTAACTGGGTGTAAGTGAATAATGTAATATAAGGGATTATGTTTATGAATGAAACATTGTTTTTTATCATAGCATTACGGCACTGTCAGAAAGCGGATGTCTTCAGAAGTGGCAAGATAAATTAATGTTACCCGTGACGTTGGAAAAACTGCACGAGAAAGATACCAGCAACGCAAACTATATAAGTCTGGAGGATTTAGTCACCACTTTCGGTTTACTGTTCACGAGTTATTTTGGGGGTTTACTCATGGTATTCTCGGAACGATTTAAGAAACGGGGTCAGAAGTAACTAAAATTAGAATGATGTTGAAATTTAATTGTTTGTTCATTATCATTTGATCATACTAAAATACTATTACCTTCACACCTATTTAATAAGCAAATAACTCTACAAACCTCCTGAAGACAAAGCTATCAATTCTTCTTAAATACAGCAGCAGTAAAACGTTGTATTTGGTATACTGGAATTAATTAGGTTAATTACGTGTGCCTATTAGCAGTAAACTTCATACTGGGCACGGATTAGGGTGACTTTAATCCACTATTTGCCTTTGCTCCTGCATATATCACTGAGTTTTGTAACGTGTAAACTTTGGGATAATAATTATTGTTAACAATCAAATTTAAAGGCTATGGCCGAATATTGTACGTATACTTTTAAATCCCACACATGCATGGCACAATTATAATGGACAAACCCTTTTTGGAAAATAATAAGGAAAAGTAAAATCGATATTTTTGATGCCAACTTCCAATAATGGGATGCGCAGAAAATGTAAAAGCCGTAACTTGGTACTTCTTTTTTATTGTTTCCACGGACAAATAAACTAAATGATATTAAGCGTCAAATATTTGCTTAAGGAGAAATTCGTGCGAAAAGAACTTTATTTATCTGATCAATTCCTTTAAGGAATGGTGATAAGAAAACTTTTGTCTCTACACAGTCGTGGGTAGAATACCGAATACTGCAGTAATCGAGGAGCAAATCACTTTGATAATTAAAACCACATGCCTCAGCTGATAAAAACTCACTGTCTTGAAACGTGGCTTACCCCTCGGTGGGGAAAACTATAATCAAACAGTCGGGACCGCACGCTATTATTATAAATATTCCAAAAATAATGTACATCAAATAACATTCATAATAATGTTTATCTAATATTAATTATCTGAGCAAGAATATTTTCCCAATTTAGCCACGTAAGGTAGTTTATACAGCAAATAGAGTGGGAACACCGAAACTCCTTGCTTCCGGTTCAATTGTTTCCGATTGCTATTTGCATAGTGGGATAGATAAGACGGCAACCTGACTTCTCGCCCCCCACATAATATTAGCTTAGTCTGTGAAGGCCCGGTAAGGGACGCACTTAGGCCCTGTTAGGTTAGGTTGCCGCCTTCTAGTCCTTGCTGTTTACATTTCAATTGTTCCATATAAGTTACTTCATAATAAAAGGAATATCAACCAATAAACTAATACATAAGTAGATCATTCATGTAAATTATAATGTGTTCCATCTTTTGTAGATTTCTAAGATAATCGTTAGCAATGATATAAAGTAACTAAAGAAGAGCACTTCAAAAGTGCTTAGTAAATCACCGAGTCTGATATAATTTCCGGTATTTTTCACTTCCTTGTCCTTTAGTTCCTGCTTCGTCACAGGAAGCATCATTTTCTCTTGCCACTTCTTTAGACAACCACTTTCGGATAAAGCAACAACACTGTCACAAAACAGATAATATCTATAAGATGCAAACTCTAGAAGAAAAGCCCGTTACGGTCTTATCACTTACACCCAATTAAAGGAGCTCTGACACGAGAAATTCTTCCTAAATCCAATGGAGGTACTGACATCAACCAATGGTTCCTCAACGACTCTGATCTTAGACGGCGCATACCCTTCTTTAAGTAGTTTATGTTTCATTCGAAGTTGAGACTGAACGACGGTATAGACTCTGGCGTAAATGCTCTCCATTTTGAAGTTTTCATTCTTACTAAAGCTTACTCGACGAAAGAGATCTCCGTACGGTTTCGAGGGCTACATTTCAAAATTAAACCACGTGACCACCTGTATTGCCATAAGTGTGGGTAAAAACGCTGAACACGCGTAGAAGTGTACCTACCATTTTACTAACATACTCTTCGATAGCATGGTGCTCACGAATGAAAAATTTCATTTTTCCCATTTTGAAAACCGACGCTACCTCATCAAGTGTATTGATATCATGTTTGGTGGAAACGCTAGTAGATGCTGTCAGTGCATTTCCGTAGAAAATATTTAAGATAGTACAACTTATCAGCCACGAAATTAAGATTAATGACATTGTAGGTCGCGTGATTTTGTGCACATCAACGGCTGAAAATGCAGAAATTAATTGTTAAAATCAAATGTTTATAGATAAAAACGAAAAGTGTACTTCGTTGAAACTTGCTCGTGCCGTGTAGTACGAGAAACGCCCCTTTAAACACAGAATATTGTCGACCCCCTCTCTACCTTCACGACCGTGGCACAGGGAACACGCGGGAATGTAGTCCCAAGTATTAACGTTTGGATCGTCACCATAGAGTACTATTTGGTTTTTATAAGCTCTTCTCTGATTGGTTGATTCGTGTAAAGGTTGAGAGGAGGAGGGCTGGGAACTATGAACAAAGTACACTTTTGGTTTTTATCCAGGAACTTTTGTTAAAATATAATTTTGAAGAACTTTCTAAATATGAATTAATACACTGTTTCGCGGCAATTCCAAAGACAGTCATGAAGTGTTGCGATTTATGTTTCGATGTAGAATAAGAGATGAAACACATGAACATTAAAACCACAAGTGCACAAACCAGTTCAACTAAATAAACCTAAAAAATAAATTACAACGCTAACTACTAAAGGATCGTTAAGTTATTAAACTGTTGGTCTAAAGACAAGGGTATGAGTCAAATTGTTAGACTTACATTAAGTTGAAATGGACTCAGAAAAAATACCCTTGTCCTAGTTGAGTTTTTAACACCGACGAAGAAGTTGAAGGTGTCCTTGGTGTATGGTACACTGAAATCAATCGCTGTCCTTCGTTTCATCGTGTCGGCAAGTCCGGCAAGAGCAAAATCCGCTTTCTGCGGGCGAAAGGCAATAAAATATACATATCCAATTGAAAATTAAATTACCAAGTACTGACTTTAGAGTGTAGACGACCCATAGCGCCGGTCCAAGTTTCATCAGGTAATATTTTCCCAAACTCTCCCTTCTTAGTCTTGTGACTTTTGTATCTTTGAAATAATTAACGCGGATATTAGTGCACCGTAATTAAAATTAATTTCAACTGTTAAGCTTACGTGAAATTAATTGTTTTCACCAGGCTTTCTAATATATTACGTTCCAGCTCAAGGTAAGTAGACTGAAAAGTAATTAGGTTAGGATTCGCTAAACGTTTATCAAACTATAACCATAACTAAAGAAAGTTATATAAGAAACACTGCCCATTATTGGGAAATCAATAGTAGCGTAGGAAAAAGGCTAAGACTCGAATTAATTTAATGCATTTTCTTCGTAAGCCTTGCTTTTCTTTTAAAAGTGTACCAGTGGAAAAGTATTATTGAAATAAAATATATTTAGCACTTACATTCATGAAAGTTAATTTAAGTTTTCTTCCGGAACAGGGGGATTCTTTAATTATCATAATTATAATTATATAATTAAGGTAAATTAGAAGGAAGTAAATAGTATAAATAAAAAGAACTAGTTTTCTTTTTTAATTAAATAACTCTCATCGGGTCTTAAAATAATTAAAACACTATTATTAAATTCATTTTCTAGAAGGCGATCTTACAGTCTAATCATTTAAATTTGACCGATTTTGAATTATAATATGAAATTTTGACGATGTAAAAGTCTGTGTGTGTAACGACCAGCGTCGACTGCACGAATATTCGCGACCGCTTTGCTCAAAATAGTGAATGTGCTTAACAGAAAAATAATTACACCTTACATTGATTAGAATAAAACTTCACGGTACGTTGGTCGCGTGTTACTTATCCCTAAGGCTTTAAAAAGAGTGCAAATACAAAACTCACAGTAGTTAAGGAAACATGTATTCAGAGATTGAACCTTATTCGCCAAAACCCAAGGCAAATAAAACTTCTTTTTACCTAAAACACTAATAAAATATTCAATTAAATACATTAATCATAATAGACGTTACATTTTCGACTCGAAATCGACTAAATAACACCCCCCTCCCCTATAATATCAGAAACAACGCTGTATAGATGAAAAGTTTAATTTGATCCATTATCTAATAATGACATTTTCCTCAGAACTTTATATTTCTCTAGTAACATAATTTTTAATTTTCTTCCATTTGTGTCGAAGTTCAAAGAAAATTGCAAACTGTACTGTCACGAAATAAATCGCGAACAGAATTCCAAACATGGTTAGTAGATCAGCGAAACGAATAAAGTTTATAGTAGTTGTCGAGTCTTTGTCCTTCAGTTCTTCCATCGTCACTGGAAACATTATTATCTCTTGCCATTTCTGTAAGCAACCGCTTTCGGACAAAGCCATAATGCTATACGAAAAATAAACAAAAACATCACGCTAGTTTCTAAGAGTGATCCATCTAGCGAAAGACAATACGAATCATTGCGGGCCAAAGAAGAATCTGCAATGACTCTGGGTCACGAAGAAATCTGCAATGACTCTGGGTCAAAGAAAAATCTGCAATGACTCTGAGTCACGGAAAAATCTGCAATTACTCTGGGTCAAAGAAAAATCTGCAATGACTCTGGGTCACGGAGAAATCTGCAATTACTCTGGGTCAAAGAAAAATCTGCAATGAATCTGGGTCAAAGAAAAATCTGCAATGAATCTGGGTCAAAGAAAAATCTGCAATGAATCTGGGTCAAAGAAAAACCTGCAATGACTGGGTGAAAGAAAAATCTGCAATGTCACTGGGTCGTAAGGAAAGTCTGCAATGAATCTGATCTCTGATTTTACGTTTTAAAGTTCTTACATCCAATTAAACGGTCCTTGGCAAGTGAAATTCTTTTGAAATCCAATGGCCGTGTTTATACCCATTAGGGGTTCCCTAACTGCGGGTACTTTATTCGGAGGGTATCCAGCTGCGAGCAATTCGAGCGCCATTCGAAGGCCAGACTGCGCCGTGGTAATGCGTCTAGCGTAGATATCAGCGTAGTCCGTCTGTCTTCTTGGTCTAATGACACTTACTCGACGGAACAAGTCTCCGTACGGAGTTGAAGACTTGAATTGATTAGGAAAGAAAAATTAGGGGTCCACATTCAACCAGAAGAATTCAATTACACCTACAATTTTAGAAATATCATCGACTAAATTACTATGCTCCGGAATGAATAATTTCATGTTCTCCAATCTGAAAACTGACGCTAAATCGTCAAGTGTATCTATGCTATTTTCGGTTGAAACGGTAGTAAAGGCCTTCAATTCATTTCCATAGAAAATAGTTAATATTAAACAAGTAATGGCCCATGAGAGTATTACGAATGACGCCGGTCTTTCAATATTATTCACATTTATACCTGCAATTTAATGATGATTTAAAATCTTTCTTTCTAAAACCCGTCTATAGGAAACCAGTGTACTAAATTTTATAAAAGAATTCTGTTGAAATGCAAGGACGTTATTCCATAAAGAAAGTTTCTTTACATTTTTGGCCGCCATTTTTAAATATGGCGTTGGATTGAAAAAATATTTTTGGGATAGTACCTGCTACTTAAGAGTAACGTCCCTACAAAATTTCAGCAGTCTATATAAAGCGGTTTGGGCTGGGCGTTGATTTAAGTCAGTCAAGACTTCAAAGTTTTGACTTATATAGATGTAGATATACTTTGTCTTGTAGCAATTCCCAAAACAAGCAAAAAACCGCTAGCTTTATGTATAAAGTTGGAGCGTGAGATGAAATACATAAGAATCAAAACCAAAATTCCACAAGCGAATTCAGCTAGCCAAACCTTAAACGCGAAAAAAAAAACAAAAACAAATTTACCATTTATTTTCATAATTATTTCTTGATTGATATTTTGTCTTACATTAGCATTGAATGATTTCAGAAAAAACATAGATGATCTAGTAGTTGTTCTCTCAACACCAACAAAGAAATTCATGGCGTCATTTATGTATGGTACACTGAAGTCAATCGCGGTTCTTCTTTCCTTAGTTACGGTAAGTCCAGCAAGGGCAAAATCAGCTTTCTGGATTCGAGTACACATTTAGCGTTGTATCAAGAAGTGATATCTAGTTTATTAAGGGGAAGGTATAATTTGCCACATTTCCAGCTTCATCTCCAGTTCAAACGTAGGTCCGGAGTTAATTCCCGCCTCTAAATTACAACCAGCACCTCATTGGTTCTTGAAAACTCACGTCAGCGCGACGCGAATGAGAAAATTACGTATTTTCCGACTGAGGAGAGACTATGAAATAGCCCGGCCTCCTTTTACGTCCCCCCTTGTATTTTGAAAGGGGGGGACTGGGACTATGGCGCGCGAATATACTTAGGCATCTTATACCTTCTCCCTAATAAACTAGATATCATTTCTTGGTTGTATTGAATACCATTGCTTATTTACTGACCTTGGAAAATATATATCCGATTGCGCCAGTCCAAGATTTATTTGGCAACATTGATCCATATTGTCCAAATTCAGTTTCGTGAAGATCGTATCTTTGAAACCATTATTTTTTTAAAGATAGGTGATTATTGGCAAAAAAAAAAATTATCTTACGTGAAGTTGATCGCGTTGGCTAGACTATTTAATAATTTTGCCTCTATTCCGTTTAGAATTGGTTGACCACTAGGTAATTGTCCAACAACTTGTAAGTAATGACTCTGAATTGAAAACGCTATAAATTTCCAAAAGCATCGAACCAAGTGTAGAGATTTTGGACAGAGTCCTAGCTTACTCGCATAAAAGTTATTTTAAGTCTTCGTCCAGAACAGATTAATTCCATAATTGCAGACTTTATTAAGGATTTGATTTTTTTATGCAAATTTATAAATTACTGTACTGTACTACTTATCTAGCCGCAATTGCAGCGCGGGTAGAGTGAGGGTCATATGATATAAATGCATTATTTTCC
Organism: Phalangium opilio; assembly: GCA_019434445.1. Lineage (NCBI taxonomy): Eukaryota > Metazoa > Arthropoda > Arachnida > Opiliones > Phalangiidae > Phalangium > Phalangium opilio. The sequence goes on along the minus strand of JAEQBA010000970.1, from coordinate 106,634 downwards.
GTTGTGCAATATGAAATAAAACGTGCGCGTGACGCGCACAGCTTAAAATCGTTAAAATTTCCAGGTGAACAATACCTTAGGTTTCCTGGCTCAATTATTTATAATGTTTAGACAAAGTCCACCACACGAACTCCGTTTAGGAGGTCATTATTTATTCACAAAGGCTGCAATATACTGGTTTTGTCAATACTCAAGAAAACTTTAGATTATTTGAACCATTAAAAAGATATTGTTTACGCATTTCGTGACTGTACTATTGTCGAAGTTTTAACTTAATTAAACCGTTTAAGTACCTGGTCACAGCCAATGGCAAGTCAGAGGTGGTTTTGTGACGTTAGAAAAGTAATGCTCAGGCCCGGACTACAAATTTAAATGAGAAATTTATACGTGGCATACAGAAGGGGATAATAGAAGAAGGATGACACTCTGTATCCTCTTAATAGTTTAGTTAAACTGGAACATGATTTTTCCCAGGCTCATGCACCTTTTTGTTTGCTAGCATGCATGCTCATCAAATTTCAGATAGGGGTGAATTCTATAACTGTTTGCTACTAAATCCTCAGCAATTAACCCACAAACCTTTATTGTCCTGACGTGGGACAAAAATCCACAAGAGCGCCCCTTGACAAATAATTAATGATGAGGGAACTATTTCTAGCGTATGTGATTTGGTTTAGTAACCTTGCTCCAAATAATAAGGGATGTTGGGAAGAACCATGTTACAATTATCTCGCTTTGTGGTACACTTCCCTCAAAGAGAAGTATTATATACTTCTGGTTATATATTATACAGTAATTGTTATTTAAGTCATTGCTTTCATATTTTTCCAATATTCTAACCCCATGACTAACAATGACACGCAATAACTCCTAAAGAGCAGTTGAAATGTACTCAATAAATCAACGAGTCTGATGTAATTAACTGCACTAGTGTCCTCCTTTTCTTTCAATTCTTGCATCGTTACGGGAAACACGAGTTTATCTTGCCATTTCTGTAGACAACCACTTTCCGATAAAGCAAAAATGCTATCGCAAAACATTAAATATGTGTAAGCCAATCTTCATAACAAATAGTCCGATTCGTGTTCAACTTACACCCAATTAAAGGCGCGCTGACACGTAAAATTCTTCCCAAATCCAATGGCGGTATCAAAATAAACCAGGGGCTCGGGTACAATCCTAATTTTAGATAGTGGGTGCCCATCTTCAAGTAGCTTAAGTTGGGTTCGAAGTCGAGACCGTGCCGACGTAAGACGTCCTTCGTACAAGTCTCGAAAAAAATCCATTTTTGGTGAATATTTGACACTTACGTGACGAAAGAGGTCACCGTATGGTAAAGGAGGCTGCCAGATTTAATAATCAATCTATTAACAAAGCATCATTAATAATTAATGCGTATACCATCTCATTAATGTACTCTTCCACGGCATTATGTTTTTGAACGAGCAATTTCATAGTTCCCAATCTGAAAACATCGGCTAAATCATCCAGTGTTTTAATTCGATTATTAAATGGAACGCTAGTTGATGCCTTCAGAGCGTTTCCGTAATAAATATTCAAAATTGTCATTGTCATCAACCACGAAACAATTACAAATGAAGCTGGTCGTTTCAAATTATTCGTATTAACAGCTGAAATTAATTACTTTTATAAAATAAAACCCTTTCAACAATATAAAACAATTAATTTTCAATACATTGTCTCGCGGCGATTCCAAAAATGGTCATGAAGTTGGACAATTTACAATTTGGACAGAAACAACACGTCAGCATTAAAACCAAAAGAGCGCAAGCCAATGCTGGTACCCAAACCTAAATTACATAATCAAAGAAACATTTATTTATGGATTATTTAACTTCTTTTCAGACTTACATTAATTTCGAAGGAACTCAACAAAAAACCGTGTGACCTAGTTGTCTCTTTAACGCCCACAAAGAAGTTGAAAGTGTCCTTTATGTATGGTATGCTGAAATCAATAACCGTTCGTCTTTCCTTGGTGTCGGCAAGCGCTGCGAGAGCAAAATCGCCTTTCTACGAGAAAAATGCAAGAAATGAATCACATTTTATTAAATAACTAACACTAATTTACTTTGGAATGTAGATATCCGACGGCTCCAGTCCAGGATTTATTACCTAACATTTTACCAAATTCTCCAGTCCTAGTCTTGTGAAGATTATATCTATGAAATCATTATTACTAACAAATGTTTTAATTAGATATTTATTTTAATTGGATATCTTACGTAAAGTTAATTGTATCGGCCAGGATTTCTAAGAGATTCGATTCGAATTCAAAGTACTGAGACTGAAAAGGTAATTAAATTATCAAGAAGATCGCTGATATAATGGGTGTTGCCGAAAGTAATTAGAGAGAAATTTGGCAATCTCAAAAAAAAAAAAATAATGTTTCTCAAGTGCAAGTGAATTAAGCCTAGATATTTTAAAATGGAAGTTTGCGTGAAAAATTAAATGAGGACATGATAGTTCTTTCTCAAAACTGTAGATATGATTTTGTACGATTTAAAATTTTCTGCAAATCAATAAGTAAACACGGTCATTTAAGTACTTAGAACTATGAACATACCTTCATGAAAGTTAATTTAACGCGTCCTCCAGAACATGGAGATTTCTTAATTATCATAATTGCTTTCTTTGTTTTCTTGAGCTCGTTAAACGTATCTTCAAATGAAATTTCGATATAAGGTTTTACATTTCTTGTCTTCTTTACTGTAAGACTTTGAAGTCCTGGGGAATATGGTGGTTGAACGCTGACGTTATGTTGCAAGGATCCAAGATATACACTCGGTTACGTCGCGTGTCTCAAGGAAAAACTTAAGAAACTGTATACCGGTACGAAATACGTCACGCCTAAAGAACGTTAACTATGTTATATTTATTTTTCCCCAACTTAGATCAATACCACATTTCAATTGGATTGGTTGTTACCGAAGTCTTACGAGCTTTGTTTTTGCTTTGAGGTAATGACATCAACAATTTACTGTGAAAGATAATCGATGACCTATGAAGGCGGTTTGAGCCGTTGTTTATACGCGTCAGAGCGGTGTGAAGTTGTAGCAGTGTCTTAGTATAAACATTTGATAGTTTACAGTTTCATAACAATTAAGTATTTAAATTTTCTCAAGCGTCATTTCATTCGAAATTCCGACTACAAACGTTTACACTGTTAGAAAAATGAGTCCAATGACTGTCCAAATTTGCACAAAGTAATCCAAATTTGGATGGCAAGTGATGTAAGGGTCCAAAAATGGTGGCTTTAATCCAAAATTGGATGCTTTCGATTCTTGGTGCTAAAACTATCCAAAATTGCACAAGTAGTCCAAATTTGGATAGGAAGTGATGTAAGGTTCCAAAAATGGTAGCTTTAATCCAAAAATGCATGCCTTCGATTCTTGGTGCGAAACTCATCCATATCTCAACATAAACACCCTAGACTCGAACAAAGAGGGGTTAGTGTAATATAAATGGGTGAAGGTAAAAAGGGGGGGCGAAATGATATTTGAGGATCACCTTCATAAATATTTACCTATTTCACATCAATCATTTCTCTTTATTGATAAGCAATTGCAAAAGTTAAAACAAAATACAGACACGTAGATACAAAGCCTCTCCCCAGAGAGGTAAAAATCCACTCCCCCTACAATATTTCAGTTAGTCACGCTAGAAACATCTTTTGGTCATTTACCTCAAAACGACTTCTTTATTCTGTTTTTTGACTAACGATATCATTACTCGTCGTACATTAACTTTGGAAAGAACTTCATGTCTTAATTACTCGCTTTATATAAACTTTGAAATGTATCCAGTGACCCAATCTTCCTTACTCGTCCTATATAAACTTTGACTATAGATGTTTTGGTTAAGATAGGTTTTTCACAAATATTTTATTAAAATTATTTGATATTATTTATTTTTATCGAGAGTTACTTATCATACTTTTAGTTGTATCGTTTTTAAGAGAGGTTTTCCCTATTATCATTTGAACCTAGCTATTATTGACGTTTGACTCCTAGAATCTGCCTCTTTCGCGAGTGTCTAAAAGATCAGAAAATGGTGTAGTTAGATTGGGGATGACAGAAAAGAGAATAGTGGTCAGTGTATCTGCGGTTATACAGTTTTCCAATATTCCACAATTCCGTTAACTGCAATCCCTTGGGGTGTAACAACAGACAGACAGGCACAAACACACACACTCAAAAAGATGGATATGTCGAGAACAGAACATCTCCACAGCATAGTAATGAATCTAGCATCCATATTGGCTTCAAATGAGCCCAATATTGTTCGACATTTGTCCAATGTAGGTTAGGTATTACACCAATATGGGCTCGATATTAGTCCAATATGGGCTCGATAGTAGTCCAATAAGGGCTCGATATTAGTCCAATATGAGCTCGATATTAGTCCAATATTGGCTTGATATAAGTCCAATAATGGCTTGATATTAGTCCAATAATGGCTTGATATTAGTCCAATATTGGCTTGATATTAGTCCAATAGTGGCTTGATACTAGTCCAATATTGGCTTGATATTAGTCCAATAGTGGCTTGATACTAGTCCCATTTTGGGAGGATATTAGTACATTTTTGCCCACTTGCGTAAAAATTGGATAACATCCTGAACATTTCTGGGTTATAATTGATCCCTTAATAGATGATTCTGGATCCAATTTTGGATGAGACTCCAATTCTGGCTTATCATTTTACCGTCCCTTTTTGAACACAAATTACGTTAACCAAAAATAGACGAAAAACTGTGCTGTCTCAGAGTCAGCCGTTTGGATCCATTTACATCCAATTTTGGACAATATTTTTTAACAGTGTACGGTTACCACCTACACTGAATATAAGAGGACTACTTAATTCCAACTAGTTAATTTCATAATGAAATTCAGTTATGCCACACGGCTTAGTTGGTTAGAACTTTTCTTAGTGAGATATACTGTACGCTTTGCGCGTCAGAAGGATAAGGTTTGATGCAACAATAGCGGTCGAAATGTTGCTTTAATCATTAACCTCACGCGAAATTTTTTTGTTTCTAGCACAAATATCAATATTTCAAAGTCAGAAACTCTTCCAAAACTACTTCCTCTTTGCTGTAATTTCAAATGACAATATAAAGAGAACACGCGAGCTATGAACTTTTCTTAATGACTCCAATACATTTCTTTGATCTGAGAAAGACAACGACGAAGGGCTACAAAATTTCATACCACCTTGATGGATTCGTCCAATACAGTCGTCAACTTCACAGATAAGTTTAAAACTCAAGATTAATATAATTAATTTAAGTTACATGGTTCCTTTCAATGCAAAAAATATGCATTGATTATTTTTCTCAATGTACATTGCGTGTTTTTGGATAATTTATTTCTTAGATGGAACCGAAACTCTGGAATATTAAAATTGTGCAATGTATGCATCGAATTAATTCTTTCAGTATACCAAAGCTTAAGCACTACAATGCGCTTTAATATAGACAAAAGCAAGGACAACAGTAAATGGCTTATGTTGCTTACGCCGGATGTACACGACATATTTCCATGGACGCAGTCATAAGGTATCAGTGCGCCTTTCTAAAATGGCTGACATTCCCTATGGTTACAGTACGTTGCCGGTCTTAGCCTTGACAGAAGCGTACCCTGGACTATCACTAAAATAAATTGTAGTTCTCGTATTTACAAGGCGCATTTGTTGTGGTCAGTAAGGTCAAGTACAAGCATATTATTTTCAGCATCCTATAATTGTAATGGTGATTCAGTCACTTTTTCCACATTTGAAGAGTTCTAAGATGATTAATAGGAGAGCCACTAAGTAACTTGCGAACAGTAAGCAGAAAGTGGTCTTTAAATCAACCAGACGGATGTAGTTTACGACAGTCGCGGCTTCTCTATCTTTCAATTCTTGTATCGCCACTGGAAACATTAATTCATCTTCCCACTTCTGTAGAGAACCGGTTTCGAACAGAGCCTCAATGCTACAATAAAACATAATTATTTATAATGTTTGTCCCTGACCCTACAATAGGTCGCTAAAGGTCAAGAATTTACAAGTATTGTACGCATCGAGTGCTATAATACCACCCTAAAAATTTAATTTTTCACTTACACCCAATTAAACGCAGCTTGGCAAGTGAAATTCTTTCGAAATCCAACAGCAGTGTTTAAAGCCATAAATGGTTCTCTAACGGGGTGAATTTTAGATGGAGAATACCCGGCTTTAAGTAACTTAAGTGACAATCGAAGCCGAGATTGTGCCGCGGTAATGCTACCCGCGTAAATATCAGCGTAATTGGTGGGACGTCGTGGTTTAATTACAGTCGTTCGACGAAAGAGGTCTCCGTATGGTTTAGAAGGCTGTATTTGCAATTGAAGCAGTGATTGAGTTACGCATACACTTCTGACTGTAGCAACTGATTGAACATCACATACCATATTCTTAACTACATCTATCAAAGCGTTATGTTCCGGAATGAACAATTTCATGGTTCCCAATCGAAGAACTGATGCTAAATCATCGAGGGTATCTATACTATTTTTGCTTGATACGCTAGTAGTTGCTTTCAGTTCATTTCCGTAGAATATATTCAAGATTGTACAGGTCATCACCCATGATATTGTTATTAATGAAGTTGGTAGTCTAAAATTATCTATTTTAACCCCTTAAAATTGAAACACGTGATTTATTTACAGTATTTGGCATCTAAATGATGATGTATTATGAAAATAAAATAACCTTGTTTCGTTACAATTCCAAAGACAAGCATTAAACACTGTAATTTACTTCTTAATTCATTTCGAGAGAATAAATATATTAGCAGTAAAACCAAAATTGAACAAGACAGTTCCACAAGCCATACCTTAAACGTTAAAGCTAGATTATAGAACATTTTCCACTCAAAACCGCCCGCCCTGCATACTCACATTAAATTCAAATGGACTGAGAAAAAATACGGGTGATCTAGTTGTCTCTTTAACACCGACGAAGAAGCTGAATGTGTCCCTAATATAAGGGACACTAAAGTCAATTACTGTCCTTCTTACCTTGGTGTCTGCAAGTCCCGCAAGTGCGAAATCCCCTTTCTACGATATAAATATGAAACATTTTAAACCACATTCAAAATGGGCGGTATTTTGAATTATACATTGGAATGCAAGTATCCAACAGTCCCGGTCCAAGTTTTATTTGGCAACATTACGCCATACTGTCCTTGAGCAGTCTCGTGTAGATCGTACCTTTGAAAATAATAATTTTATGTAATTGATGTATGATAATTAGCCCAAGATATCAGTCTTACGTAAAATTAATTGCGTTGGAAAGACAGTTTAATAGATTTGATTCGATTCCATTTAGAATTGGTTCACCACTAGGTAATTGCCCAACAACTTGCAGGTAATAAGTCTAAAAATATAAAAATAATCAAACATTCATTTAATTATTTCATAATTTCTTGGGTTATTTCTCTCGTGGCAAGAGGCAACACCAGTTCACTGCCTCTAGCGATGCTTCTTGGCACTATGGAAATAACCCAACCTGTGGTGTTTGTTTTCTTCTGGAATTAATACGTAAATTAAAACTAAATTAGCTCTTGCCTGTACCTTCATGAAAGTCAGTTTAAGATTTCGACCAGAACACGGAACTTCCTTCAAAATCATCATTTATTTTTGCTTGAAAAAACTAAAACCTAATTGTAAAATTAAACCCTTTAAGGCTTTAATTACTGCAATATAGGCTAATTTTCATGAGATCGTTAATTATTTTTAATTATATTAAAACGATTGTATTCTTTATACAAAAAGTCGCGCAAACTTCAAAAAGACTAGTGAATTAAAAATTTTCAACTTGATACCGTGTTAAACTATCGCTCTCTATCGTTCACCGTGCACTGAGCTATTGATCTAGTAAGTTCTAAGTTTTAAGTTAGAAAGGCACTTTAGTGGAAAAACGAAAAACATGTTCTTCTAATGTATTTTCACTTTAAATGGTTTTCCCATTTTTAGACTATCCGAGTAAAAACAAAACATTGTTGCTGCTTTTGCGTTACACCCATGGAAATATTGTATCTTATATGGGGCATGCGTACAACATTCGGCCAAAGCCTTGAAATTTGATTTGTAAAAATAGTTTCTCCTAGAGAATATTGAACGCTTTAAATCATTTTGAATAGTTTATTTGCCAAATATTTGGCTCAAAGCGACGCATAATTAACCTAATTAATTCCAGTATACAAAATACAACGTTTTACTATAGCTGTATTTAACAAGTAATGATAGCTTTGTCTTCATATGGTTTGTAGAGTTATTTGCACATTAAAGCGGTGTGAAGATAGTAGTGCCTTTGTTTGATAATTTTATCAGACGATGAAGTACAACATTTAATTTTCCATCCTTCTAATTTTAGTTACTTCTGCACCCCATTTCTTAAACCACTCCAAGACCAAAACGAGTAGACTCCCGATATAACTCGTGAACAGTAAACCGAAAGTGGTGACTAAATCCTTCAGACATATATAGTTCACGGTGTCCGCATCTTTCTCGCGCAGGCTTTCTATCGTCACGGGTAACATTAATTCATCTTGCCACTTCTGAAGACACCCGCTTTCTGACAACGCCACAATCCTATTATAAAAACAATGTTTCATTAAACATGATTACTAATATTACATAATTCACTTACACCCAGTTAAACGATGCTTGACAAGTGAAATTCTTTTGGAATGGAATGGCGGTGTTTACGCCCATAATGGGTTCACTAACTGCTCTAATTTTAGTCGGTGGGTACCCGGCCTTAAGTAGACTTAGTTCCGTACGAGTCCGAGGATCTGCCGTAATAATGCGTCCATTGTATATATCAGTGTAGTCCGTTGGTCTTCGTTCTCTAACGACACCCACCCGGCGAAACAGCTCGCCATATGGTGAAGAGGGCTGAATTACAAGAATTACACCGATACTAAATAGTACAAGTACAGTTCTAAAAGTTCTTTACCATATTTCCAATAGCAGGTACTAAAGAAGTGTGTTGAGGTATGAAAAATTCCATAGTTCCTGATCTGAGAACTGAAGCTACGTCATCAAGAGTGTCTATACTATTTTTGCTTGAGATGCTAGTAGAAGCTTTAAGTTCATTTCCGTAGTGAATATTAAAGATCGTGCAAGTCATCAGCCATGATATTATAATTAACGAAGCTGGTAATTTAACATTACGCGTATCAACACCTGAAATTAAAATAAACTTCTCAATTTAACATATTTAATTTATCTTACACTTATAATAAAATACTTTGTTTCGCGGCGATTGCGAAAATAAGCGTAAAACTTGATAATTTAAGACGTGAGAAGAAATACATAATCAACGAAACCAGAATTACGCAAGCTAGTTCCGCTAACCAAACCTTAAACATAAAATTAATTACCATTTAGACATATTTAAATAGAAAAACCAATTACTTAACTTACATCGACTTTAAATGGACTCAGAAATAAAGCGGATGACCTAGTCGCTTCTTGAACACCTACAAAGAAGTTTCGGGAATCCTTACTGTACGTTACGCTGAAGTCAATTACTGTTCTTCTTTGGTTTGTGTCAGTAAGACCCGAGAGACCAAAATCAGCTTTCTAAGGTACGTGAGATAAAAAGGACCAAAAATACTTTACGTAAAAATTTGCTTTTAATTAAAATTAAATTGCATCGGGATTACTGACTTTATCATATACACGTCCAACAATCCCAGTCCATGTATTATTTGGCAGTCTTGTGCCGTACTGTCCAAACTCGGTCTCGTGTAGATTATATCTTGAAAACATTATTTAGAATCGAAAGAGTTAGGACCTATTATTATTAAAATTTAAATAAATATCTTACGTAAAATTAATCGAATTGGAAAGACATTTTAAGAGATTAGCTTCGATCCCATCTAGAATGGGTTCCCCGCTCGCTGATCGATTAATGACTTGAAGATAATGAGTCTGATAAAATATTTTAATTTAGATTCATTTAACTGAAATAATTAATATCTTTGGAAAAATATTAATTATTGGATTTTAAATATTTTTATTGGAAACTGGGACTGGTGTATTTAAAAAAAACCTCAAAAATTAACGTGTTGTTACCAAAATCTTTCTAACCTCTTTTGGCCTCTTTTCTAATAGGTGTTAATTAACAAATTATGAAATAATTTAACCCAAAACTAAATCAGTTGTCAAAAATCACTCAAAAATAATTAAATCAAGCACCAAAATAAGTGAAATTCGGGGTAGAATGATAAATATAAATAAGGACTTCAATCTTACCTGCATGAAAGTTAATTCAAATTTTTTCCCCGAACACACAGACTCCTTCAATGCCATATTTGCAAATGATTTTTTATTAAATTTTATGATTCAAAAAACTGATTTATAGATACATATAAGGATAGTTAGAATAGCGGACATCTTAAGAAGAACTCGTATATATTTGAAGAAAACCGTATATCCACATACGCCGAATATTTTCTCCGCGTTAATTTTCCTAGAAGTTAATACAGTATGCGAGGAAAACACGGGAAGGGGAGTTAACCGTGACAAAAACACAGTCTTAATCGCTAAAATTCTTGGGCAGCGCAAAAGAAAAATCATTTAACCGGATAAGGAATGCATACATCTAACCGGAATCATTGTGCAGCCATCCATTTTCACTCAACGTATCTAGGCGGATTCTGTGGCAAGAGCTAGCAACTAATCATTATGCATGAGGAATTTTATCTCACGAATAATCTATCTCGCTGCCTGTTCCACCTCGCGCGCTGCCACCAATGAAATCACAGATAGAAAGACGCCATCAGAATTATAAGGCGTAACGGATATTAAGTTCCCAAGCCCGGTATACCCACAAAACTCGCGTAGAGATTAACGTTGAAGATATGGCTCACAATTATTCCCATCAGCTTTATGTATGCAGTCCGGCGCCACTCTTTGAAAGTATTGCAATTGTTTTCCCTTTCAAACCTTAATGTCTAAAGCCTATTTTCACGGTCGAGAAGTTCTATAAATATATAAGAACGCACCAATTTGAAACCCGCAAAGGTAATTTGGAAATTTAGATTAAAGCTCTTAGATCGAAAATGTTCTGCGTTTCACATTAATTGTATCACAAAATAAAGTTGTTTTTCCAACAGACCGCATTCGTGTTCTAATCTAAAGTTCTATAACCGAGAGCGAGTACTCGAGTACTGAAGGCGTTTTGGTCGAAAATTTCACGTCCAAAAAAGGTACGGTACTAAAAGACTAAGAACTAAAAACGCTAATAAACCTGTACGAACACCACACCACACTCCGTTTCACAAACATCTACAAACACCATTAGAAATGTGTGTCATTAAAAGGGCTTAGGACAAATTTAACCAACTTTTGTTGGCTTTCTACACTTGTAATCTTGTATATCGATTTTTCAATTCATTCCTCGCGAATTAAGACTTGTTTTAGGGAGATAAAACCATTAGCGAGTACTGTAATGAGCTTTAGTTCGTACTCAACATTTTGGTGAGAGTATATACGCGCAAAACAGTCGTGTAAGATATAAGCAAATAAAAATATATGGTTAATGACAATGGGTTTTGTATGAACACATTTTCTGGTAAACAGAAGTGTAGTTATGGAACCTTAATCCTCAATGTTTTTCGATAATAAAGAAGATCATAGATGATAAATAACTGATGAGTAATAACGCGAATGTACTCTGCAAATCGACCAATCGGATGTAATTAACTTCATTAGCTGCTTCTTTTTCCTTCATTTCTTGAAAAGTAACAGGCCACCTTGTTTGCAGTTTCCATTTCCGCAGACAACCACTTTCGCTTAAAGCGACGACCCTGCATGCGTTACAATAATAATAATAATAATTTGTTAATTTGTAGAGGTCAATTTTGGCAGCCAAAAGCGGATGAGGTCACTTACACCCAGTTAAACGACGCTTGGCAAGTGAAATTCATTCGAAATCCAATCGCGGTGTTCGAATGAGCGAGTGGCTCGCCTACCACTCGAATTTTTGCCGGTGGATACCCCGCTTTAAGTAGTCTTAGTTCCATTCGAAGTCGAGATGACCCCGAGGTTAAGCGTCCAGCGTAGATATCAGCGTAGTCAGTTTTTCTATTTGGCCTGACTAAACTGGCTTTCCGAAAAATGTCTCCGTATGGTTTAGAAGGCTTAAAATATAAACATTGTAAGATTTTTCCAATGGCAATATTATCTAAACCATAAGTTCATAAGATATGTTCCATAAGTTTGTCACTGGCAACTGAAAGCTTGTCATGAAGTGACGTAGGTCATAGTGGTTAGGCACTGTCAAAGGCTTAGTACAGGCTAAATAGGAAGATGGACTGTAAAATTAACCACCGAGTGTGGGACTTCAATTCTCACTTGTCGTTCTCGAACTAGCTCGAGCTGTAAGTCTCGAGCATTACGAAGTAAAGGAAGTGTCGTACTTATGGAACATATCTTATAAACTTATGTCTAAACTAACCATCATTAGTAGAATGTCTTTAATTGCAGTATGTTCGGGGATGAGTACCTTCATACGTCCTGATTTGAGCACCTCTACCAAATCATCTAAAGTATTTATGCTATCTTTGTTCGAAATACTCGTTGAGGCTTTAAGCGCATTTCCGTATTGTATTGTGAAAACTGCGCATGACAAAAGCCATGACGTTACCATAAATGATAACGGTAATACATTGAAGATATTTACATTAACACCTGGAATTACAATTAATTTTAATTAATTGTACGAATTAAGAATAAACTTTTAATAAATAATAATAGCCTCACTTTGTTTCACTGCAATTCCAAAAATGCTCATAAAAACACGATATTTACTTTGGGGTTGCGACAAGAAATATACCAATATTAACACGAATATTAAACATGCTATTTGAACTAGCCAAACCTTAAATATAATTAATCTAATTAGTCTATGATTTAAACCAACTTTCAATTTAATTAATCACATTAATTTGAAATGGACTTAGAAGTAAAAATTGCGAAATTTTGGTTTCACCAACACCGGCAAAGAAACTAATGGAATCTTTGATATAAGGTGAGCTGAAGTCAATCACAGTCTTTCTAGCTTGGGTTTGAGTCAACCCCGACAGAGCAAAGTGTGATTTCTAAGTAATTAATTAACACTAATTAAAAATTATTTTCTATAAACTGAAGGTTCTCCTGTTACTGACATTTGAAGCTAGGTGACCGACAACACCACTCCAAGTTCCGTTTGGTAGAATGGCACCATACTGTCCGAATTGTATCTCGTGCATTTCATAGCTTTAAATTTAAATATCAATTAAATTAAATTAAATTTAATTGCAAATTAGAAAAATAAACTGAGTAAAAACAAAACGCACGTAAAATTAAGAGTCCTGGATAGGCATTTTAAAAGATTAACTTCGAGTCCTTCAGGTTCACCAGTTGATGACTGGTTTAATTTAAAGTAATGACTCTGAAGAGAATTAATTTTAATCTAAGCATTTTAAAACAATATTAAGTCATTCCAAAATGGATTTCATTATGAGTTTTATAAGTAGAAATTATCAATTCTTTGGACATTTACATCTAATCACCTTAATCCTTTCAAAACTATGAATTTTTCAAAATTGATCTTGATTTTGGAAACATGAAATTAAATTTCATGTCAAATCAAATCATTTTGATAATTCACAAGCGCGCATTACAGAACATATTTTAAGGTTCTGTTCACCACGCACAGCTGAAATTTTTTTTTAACAATAATTTTTAATCTGACATGAAATTCATATTTAAGTCGGTAACTAAATTTTTATTTGTGACATCTCAAAGGATTTTTAATAGAGTCTCATAATAAGAAGCTTTACCTGTTGTTTTAACTCTTTAAAATATAGCTCCTTACCTGCATAAAAGCAAGCTTAAGTCGTTTTCCGGAACACGATTCCTTTATCATTGTTGCACTGAAGAAAGAACGGTTTGAAGCAGAAACTCTCTTACTGGTAAATATCCCCAAAGTATTAAATATTTGAGAATGTTTTCTTCGTTTAATGTTAAACTTTAGTATCTCGTGCTTACACCCAATATCTATCGACGCTCACGATATATTGTCATTTACATTTCAATGACCACATTAATTATTTATCAAAAAATGGTAAATTGTTTTCGAAACGCGAGAAACTATACGTGAGACTTTGCGGCTTCAGTTAAAAGAAAAATCTCAAACCAGAAATTTATAAGAAAGAATTGAATTTCAAGTACAATTTCAAAATATTGAAAATATTGCCTTTTCTATAGTGGTACTACTTTTCTTTTACCGTAAAGGTTAAGGCGTTATCTCCGTAAAAACGCGTTCATCTAAAATATCTGAAACAAGACATTTTATAAATTTTCTCGCTTCATGTCATTTTAATTAAACCTTTCGTTTGTACTAACGCAATAGCGTTCTCGCAATACCGTTTATATTAAAGCAAAAGCCGATATGGTTTTTTGATTAAAGGACAAGTCTAATTTGAATGTTTTGTCCAATCTAAACAAAACGATCTTAAATTTTCACGTTACCGGAAGTTGATGACAGTTTCATGTGACGTAGATGGTGAAAAGTATGCGAGAAATAAGCCTAATCTTATACACAATTTTAATTATTTCAAATTGTTGTAATTTGCTGAAATGTTAACCGATTTTAACTAAACTTGTCTTAATTATTTTACCTCATTTAAATTGGATTTAAAAAGTACATTTTAAACGAGACTTGACCCTTCCTAAACGGATAAGCAATCGTTAAAAACTTATTACCTTAACAGGTATTCGTCAATCGATCACAGAATAACACCACAACAAACTTATTGATTTAGAAAATCGAAAAAAAAATATCAATGTCCTGTTTGAAAAAGTGCATGTTCTGTGATTATTACGAAAATTATTTCATCAACAAGAACTATTATTATTATTTTTAGGTATTCAGTGTTAAGTGAATGTTTCGTAACACATAACGGACGGAATTACTTATTGGTCTACTAATTAGTTCCCCAATTAGAGATAATGATGCCACAAACAACCCGGCGAAAAACAAACGAGCTGTGCTATATAAATCCCCCAGTGTAATAAAAAGAGCAGTTTCAGTGTCTAAATCCTTCAAACGTTGAATTTCCAAGGGCCAAGACAGAATATCTTGCCAAATAATCAGAAAACCAGTTTCACGTAAATTATCGACTCTATACAAATTATTAATTCTCTTAATTTTGGTAGGTACCAATTACCTTGTAATAAAAATAATTAACTTACGCCCAATTAAACTGGCTTTGGCAAGAGAAATTCTTTCGATATCCAATAGCTATATTCACCAAGGCTATTGGTTCGCCAACTACACGAATTTTGGACGGTGGATATCCACTTTTAAGTAATCGAAGCTCGGTACGTAGACGTGGATCCGCTGTTGTGTACCGTCTATTGTAGATATCTGCATAATCCGTTGAACTCCTGGCTTTCTCAACACTGGCTTGACGAAAAATGTCACCGTGTGGGGAAGAAGGCTTGAAACAATATCATGAACAAATAAATGAAAGAGATAGTACAGAATTTTCCAACGTACCATTTGTTCAATTAAATCAATTAACAAATGATGTTCAGGGACAAAAACTTTCATAGATCCTTGCTGGAGAATATTAGCTAAATCCTCTATTGTATCTACACTATTTTTGGCGAAAAATCCTGTACTCGCTTTAAGGGAATCACCGTAATGAATTGATAAAACATTACACATTGTAACCCACGAAAAGATAATTATAGTTGCGGGAACACCGAGATTACGAATCTTAACACCTGAAAGTACAGGTTTAACTGAACTGTAGCGTTAAATAAAGAGGCATTGAATTTACTAACTTTGATGAACAGCTATTCCAGTAACGAACAGAAAAATTGTGGATTTACTAAGCGACTCCCGACGAGAGAACAAATACATAAGCGCAAAAACAAGTATTATACTGATAAGGAACGCTACCCAAATCTGAAATAGTTCATACGGTGCACTTTCTTATATTTATATGCACTCTTGTTAATCTTCTATTACTTGCCTTATTTTGAAAAGGACTTAAGAAAAACACAGAGGATCTAGTCGTCTCCTCAACACCAACGAAAAAACTTATGGAATCGATTGTGTAAGGAACGCTAAAATCAATTACGGATCTTCTCGATCGTGACTCGCTTAGACCAGCCAGGGCAATATCGATCTTCTATCAAAAACATTAACAATCGTGACATCGAAACCTAAGTTTATCGTTCAAGATTAATTACCTTTGACTGTAACTGCCCAACAGCACCAGACCACGAATTATTTTCAAGTTTCATACCAAATTCTCCGTAATTAACTTCTTTCAGATCATAACTTTGAATTTAAAATTACGCAAGCGATTAGTGAAAAATTACACTGTCCCTAATATTTTAATTAAAAATTAACTCACGTGAAATTAATCGAATTAGACAGATATCTCAATAATTTCGATTCAATTCCCTTATCAAGCTTTACTTCATTATTTTCCCCATTTTCAACGACGTTATAATAAAGGTTCTATACGAAAATTATCGTAATTTTAGATCTAAAAGTTAGTAACAGATGGTATTGGTTAATATATTCCTACCTTCATGAAACCGACTTTGAGTCGCTTCCCTGAACAAGGACATTGTTTTAAATTTATCATAGCAGCCCTAATTTCTGATAACCTTAAACAAAATTAGGAGAGTTTTCATACACCCTGGCTACTTTATGGTAAAATGTCGGTACTACGTTAAAAAAAAAGAAAATTCTTCGCCTTTGAAGAAAAAATCGTTGCATAATGTATTGAACAGTTTGAAAAATTTCGTAATAATTTGCTAAAACGCCTTGAAAATATTATGTCAGATGACAATTCGGCTAAAATGAATAGATTTCAAATTGTTTACGTAAGTCCACGAGAGAATTTTCGCACGAAGTTTGTTGTTTCAAATTTACATAAGCTTGACACAATTCTGACGTAACAATCTCAAGATTAAATATTAATAATTTTATGATATTCAAACCTATTTCTAATCAATCATATTTCGTTGACACCTTGACACCACTAAAAAAATCCCAAGAAACATTACAATTACGTAATATTTTATCGACACGTGTAATAGGATAAAATCTCATAGTGGTAGAGGTCAAGAATGGAGGGATGTCATATGAGTTCGGAGGCTGTGCCTTAGTTGTGATTTATAAAAAGGGGTTTGATTAGCAAAAGAAATTAAAGATTTAGAAGGGTGATGTGTGAACCCAGGCGTTGTTTCCCTACAAGTTTCACAGCATGAAATGCAATAGTTACGAAGCATTACGTTGAGGTTTAAGTTGATTACAGATTGGTTGATGTTCAGTTAAATTTTCGTAACACGTCATAGATAAAGTTAAGTATTGATACACTAATTAGTTCCGCAATTAGCGAGCACAATGCCACGAATAGTCCAGTTAAAAACATTCTAGCCGTGCTATAAATATCAATAAATGTTATATATAGAGCAGTTTTATTGTCTAAATCCTTCAAACGCTGAAGTGTCAGTGACCACGATAGGGCATCTTGCCACTTTATCAGACAACCTGTTTCTCGTAAATTGTTGATTCTATAAAATAATTTGGGTTGGTAATTAAGCCTGTTTCTATCATTAAAGGGGCTGTAAAGAAGGCATCGGCGAGTGAGGAAAAATTATTTGAAATACGTCACAGGCACCACGTGACACCAAGATGGATGGTGGGACAGTATGAAGTGGGACAGGACATCTAGACATGATTTTTCGTGAAGTTCTAGTTTTCAAAATAAAACCACGAACTCAGTTTCTTTGAACCGCACGTTTCTCCTTGATCACGTGCCTCTGACGTATTCCCACCCGCCGATACCTTAATGATTGACTTACACCCAATTAAACTGTTTTTGGCAAGAGAAATTCTTTTGATATCCAATGGCTATATTAACCAACGATATTGGTTCGCCCACGACGTGAATCTTTGACGGTGGATAGCCATTCTTAAGCAATCGAAGCTCGGTACGTAGACGTGGACCCGCTGTTGTGATACGTCTATTGTAGATATCTTCATAATCGCATACACTCCTTGGTTTCTCAACACTAGCTTTGCGAAAGATATCTCCGTATGGCAAAGAAGGCTTAATTAAAACAATTAATGCTCGAAATTAGTAAAATTGCTACTACACTCTCTATTTTTACGCTCACCATTTGTGCAATTAAGTCAACCAATAAATGATGTTCAGGGACAAAAACCTTCATAGGCCCTTTCTTGAGAGTTTTGGCTAAATCTTCTATTGTATCTACTCTATTTTTCACGAAAAATCCCGTACTCGCTTTGAGAGCGTCGCCGTAATGAATTGACAATATATTACATATGACAACCCATGAAAATATAATTATAGTGGCGTGAACTCCGACATTACGAATATTAACACCTGAAAGTTAATTTTTAGCACAATAAATTGAACTAATTAAAGCGTTAAAGCAAATGTCGGCTCGTGTGACGCTCCTAACACGCTATCTAATCTTCTACACGCTAATTTTACTTCATTGTCAAAGGGTAAGAACCAATCAGAACTTGTCAAAGGGTAAAAACCAATCAGAACTTGTTAAAGGGTAAGAATCAATCAGAACTTGTTAAAGGGTAGGAACCAATCAGAACTTGTCAAAGGGTAAGAACCAATCAGAACTTGTAAAAGGGTAAGAACCAATCAGAACTTGTCCTTGAGGACGAAGATAAGCTTAGAGGGTCTGCCAACGCACCCACCCCTAGACTATGGATGCCATTTATTTAAACTAAACAACAGAGACTCATTTTAATATATAAGGAACTTTGAATTTACTTTGATCCACCGCTATTCCAGTAACGAAGAGAAAAATGGTGGATTTACTAAGCGAGTCCCGTCGTGAAAATAAATGTACAAGCGCCAAAACGAGGACTATACTAATGAGAAACGCCACCCAAATCTGAAACAATATTAATTGCATTCTCTAAGATGTATTTACTCTTCTTAAAGAAAGACCTGCTAGAAAAGAAACTTTCCTTGTTTTCGAATGGACTGAGCAAAAAGTCAGTAGCCCTAGTTGTCTCCTCAACACCAACGAAGAAACTTATAGAATCGGCTTGCGACTGATTATATAAGGAACGCTAAAATCAATAGCTGTTCTCCTCAAACTCGTTTCACTCAGACCAGCTAAGGCAAAATCAATCTCCTTAAAGAAAATAAATAAATAAACGTTTATTATTTTCACTCAGATATTTCAACCTAAGGTATGTAATTGCGTCTTTGCGGTCAGGATCAATGGAAAACACCTGTACATACCTTTGACTGTAACTGTCCAACAGCACCTGACCAGGAATCGTTTCCAAGTTTCATTCCAAATTGTCCGTAAAAAATCTCTTTCAGATCATACCTTTTAAGTAAATTGATATTATTAATTATAGCTTTTCGTAATTATTTTAAAATTAACTGACGTGAAATTAACAGAGCTTGATAGGCATCTCAATAATTTCGATTCAATTCCATCATCAAGCGTCGCTTCATCGTTCTCGTCACTTTCATTAAAGTGAAAGTAGAGGCTCTAAGAAAAATTTTGCAAAATCTTCTAAATCCATACGTAATCTTCACTAAAAAATAAATAGGTGACTTCATACCTCCATGAAACCGACTTTAAGTCGTTTCCCAGAACAAGGACATCCTTTTAAATTAATCATAATGAAGCCTACTTCAATTTTTTCTAAATCTTTAAAAAAATCAGGGAGTTGCCACCGTTGTTACGTTATGGGGAAAATGGCGGTATCATTCTAATGTAACCTTTACTTAAACGTATAGTTGTGATGTATTGAACAGTTCATTGTTTAAAGGGCTTAGCGACAATTTGCTTGTATCTAGAACACTTTCAAAGTAATATGACAGATGGTCTTTTCCTCACAGGAATATAATAAAAAATAAATATATTGATTTCAAATCGCTTTATAAGCGTTCGACTTCCGTGGTCAACTGATGCATGATACAGTTTAGACTCCATGGGATTTTTTTCATTTTACGACTTGTTCGATAAAAAATTAACAGAAACTTGATACATTTCTTTTGATACATATGGGTTAAGGCTAACAATTTAAAGACAGCTGTGTTTCTCGTCTTTTTTTATGGGTACAAGCTGTAGCGGTATAAGATGTGAACGATTCCTTCACAGAATGTCATTAATTATTGGAGGTTTGTCCACATGTAAATTGGGTGAAAGTCACCATCTGTGGACACGGTTGCCCGGAGTCAAGTTCTTTCAACCCCTCAAACTTTGTCGCTCAGGAGCTTGGCTTACAGGAGCGCGTAACAGTTAACCTCCATAGTTAGGATAGGTTATGTTTCAAATTTAAAAATCAGGTGTCGTGTGTGTGTTTATATTACAGTAAAAAAGAAATGCTCACGGCTAATTTGGCCCTACACTATCTTCAAGTTTTAGTTTTCTAATAGCCTTAGTTAAAGCATTTTACAATTAGACCTAATATTACGAGGATAATGACACTCAACCGCTAACCAAGTGAAAACCATTCTCGTTTCGAAATACATTGCTGTTCACTGATTTTAGTAACAAGAACAACACAAACACCCAATTTCAATAAATCCTTACGAAACAATAAATCGTATTACTAAAGAACTTATAAACAACCAAAGTTATTGATATCAAACATCCTCCGAACCACAGAGCGAAAGTACTTTGCAAATCGCCCAACTTAATGTATTCAGTCATTCTCCAATTTGCACTCCTCAATCGCTCAAAATTCACGGGCCACATTAGAACATCTTGCCACTTTTGTAGACACCCACTTTCCCGTAACGCCACAATTCTGTTAATCATTAAAATTCAATCATAATAATAATAAAAGTAGAATGCTAATTGTTAAACTTACACCCAATTAAACGATGAGGTGCAGGTGAAATTCTTTCGAAACCCAATGGCTGTATTTATAGTTGTTAATGGTTCTGGGACAGCTCTAATTTTGCTTTCGGGGTAACCCGCTTTGAGTAGCGTAAGTTCCCAACGTAATTTCGCCTTTGCCCAAGTTATACGTCGTTTGAAAGTGTCTAAAATATCCGTTGATTTTCCTTTTCGAATTTCGCAGACTTTTCGAAATAAGTCACCATAAGGTTCAGAAGGCTAGTAAAAAAATATTTTGTAGTAGCCCTTCATAGGACTGATCTATGTTAATTATCCTTATTAGGCCTATTTCCACAATGCGTTTAATTACTCTTCATCGTGAAACCAACAAATATTTACCAGAGTTTTGACTAATTGTACCATGGATGTGTCCTTTGGAATAAAATACTTCATTCTTCCCTGACGCAGAACAACGGCTAAATCATCCAAGGTATTAATATCATCTTTAATAAACACTCCAGTTGAAGCAGTGAGAGCATCGCCATAAAACACAGATACAAAAGTACTAGTCAAAATCCACGACAAAATCATTAAATTACAATGAAATCCCATGTTAGGCACATTAACTCCTGTACAATAAGGAATTAAAACTTAAACTTCAGTTCATTATTTTCCCATTTTAATCCTAAACCTTTCAATCACCTTGCCTCGTTGCAATTCCAAAAATTAGCAGAAATGTTTTATTTTTTGATATTGGATTACGAAATGCAAATAAGTAAGCGAAGAGGAATACCATAGTAAAGCTAAAGAGTATCGTTAACCAAACCTGGAACAATTTAAGTTTGCGCTATTAAGTAATTTCGCGTTCAGTTTAGGAGTTGATTTAGGGTACTAACCGGAAATTGAAATGGAGTTAAAAATAAAAGACGAGATCTGGTAAATTGTTCGACACCAACGAAAAAATTAATCGAGTCTTTGATATACGGGACGCTAAAATCAATTATTTGTCTTCTTAAATAAGTGTCACTCATTGCGGTCAGTGCAAAATCCGATTCCTTTATAGAGGTAATTAATTTGTGTAATTTACAATCATAAGTCTATCACGCAATCCGTAAGTATGGGTCATGAACTTACACCACGTTGTAAACGTCCAACGGCGCCAGTCCAGGTTCCATTAGCTAATTTCATGCCGTACTTACCCGTCTCTATCGTCTGTAGCTTGCATCTTTGAGAATGAAAAAAGACCAACCCACAAATTAACACTGTTAATTAATCAACTTGTAATTGCTGCAATGCTTACGTAAAATTAAGAGCGGCTGCTAGTGATTTCAATACATTCCCTTCGAATCCTTTCACATTGATTGGAGTTGAGTTTACAATTTGCATTAATGGGGTCTGAGACAAAAATTAATAAAGTTCAACTGTATTGATATATTGTGAATTTTTTTAAAAAAAACCACAACGTACCTCCATAATCGTCACCTTTACACTTTGAACCGCGTCAAAACATCCCTTCAAAATCATTTCGCGCTCTGTGACGGCCCCGAAACTAACAAAAATATCTTTTGACAGGCAAGTGCGAGTCCCCTTGCTGCTAATTACTTTATATACAATGGTAAAACAATGTCCGAGCTATACGCGCAGTTAGCCAGTAATCCCTTGACGAAGCGAAATACGTACTCAAAATTAAATACACTATACAGGGAACGCATGCCCTTATACCACTTTCAAAATCAATCGTACCAACTTAAGCAGGTCCATTTAAAACGCGCAAGCACTTAAATTATTCTGCCACTTATGCTAACAAAATATGAAATAAACGTTATAGGAAACTCAATCGATAAAAATCAACATTACCGATACATGAAGCTAACACTGAACAACACGCGTGTTTAACGTAAAATTATTCCATCGCCCAGTAGAAATATATGAAGGTAAGCATTAAAAAATCACGTGACAACACGCCAACGTGGTCGATACCCCATTTTATCGCGTGGAAGCAAATAACTTTTAAGTATACGCAAAAGTGTAATTATAGTTCAACTCTACAATATTTTTCTTTGTTTGGGCTGAGTAGACTTAATTTACTAAGAAGGAAAAGATAATAAAAATAAAGTGCGACTATAGTTGAAATGATCGAAATAGAGTCAACTTCAGCTGCTCGCAAAACATTATTGCAAAGAGGTAAAAGGTAGTTTCACCCTTCTTGGTAAAGCAGTTTGGATCGTGCATACATAAATACAATCAGAAGGGTATAATAGAAGAAGGATGACACTCTGTATCCTTTTAATACTTTAGTTATGATACATGATTCTTCCCAGGCTCACCCTTTTTAGTTTGTTTTCCCGCTCATCAAACTTTAAATGGGCATCGCACCGTGCAGGGTGAATTCTATAACTGTTTGGTACTAAATCCTCAGTAATCAACCGACAAACCTTGATTGTCTTGACGTGGGACAAAAATCCACTAGAGCGCCCCTTGACAAATAGTTAATGATGAGGGAACTATTTATCGCATATGTGATTCAGTTTAGTAGCCTTCATGATACCCCGCTTTGTGGTACACTTCTCTCAGAGATAAGTATTATATACTTCAAATACAATGGACAAATTTCAAAACTAGCAATGGCAACAACAATACCGTACAAGCGCACAAACTGCGTCGTTGAGAGAGGTAACTTTCAATTGACTGTCGCTATGGGCTTAACAGAAGATTTCGAAATTGACCAACAGACATCATACCGAAAGACCAAATCAATAAATACTTCATTAAGCGGTTAAACGGGTAAAAGTACTTCAAATAATAACTAAATTGAAACCTGTCTGTTTAGTCACGAAGGGACTAGCCACTCACCATTAATGAATAATAAATTTAATAAAATACACATTTAAGCCACGAAATAGGTAGATTACTGAATTCAATTATATTTCTGTACGAGTTCTAGTCGGTGCCAATCTCACGAGCCCGGAAAGGGGGGTGGGGTCAAGAGAGGTCGATTACAGCTTTACCCGAAATGGCCCGCCAAATCCCTTGGGAACGGCATGAAACTCCGCCTCTTGTACAGTCGATATTATCATTCAACTAATTACTCCATTTTGTAAGCATAGTAAACCTCCAAAAAGCAAAAGAAGAACGAAATTAAATATCCCGCAATTATTAAGGTGAAAGTACTGTTCAAATCGTCGAATTTAATATAAAGCGCAGTTGGCATTTTTAAACTCTTCAATCGTTGCAAGTACACGGGCCACATCATGTCATCGTGCCAGTTTTGTAAACAGCCACTCTCGCGTAAGGCCGTGATTCTGAACAAGTAAACATTTAAAGTTTCAACGCTTCCTTCGAGGGCATAAATTAGTAATTAAAACTTACGCCCAATTAAAGGAATGTTGGCAACTGAAATTTTTTTGAAACCCAATGGCTGTGTTTAAGGACATCAAAGGTTCAGATACAGATCGAATTTTTCTTTCCAGGTAACCTTTTCTTAAGAGTGAAAGTTCACCGCGTATCTTGCTTGTCGGAAAAGTCAATCGACGTTGGTAAGTGTCTAACAAATCCGTAGGTTTTTCTCGTCTAACTTCGCTGGCTTGACGAAAAATGTCACCGTAAGGTAAAGGAGGCTAATAAAAGAATATTTTAGGCCTAAATATTTGAAATTAATTAAAAAAATAGACACTCACCAGCGAATTAAACAAATGTACCAGAGATGAGTGCTTCGTGACTAAACATTTCATATTCCCTTGTTTTAAAACATCGGCTAAATCATTCAACGTTCGTACATGCTTTTCAAAAAATACACTAGCTGAAGCCGTCAGAGCGTTGCCATAATAAGTGGCAACGAAATTGCAAGTCAAAATCCAGGACAATATCATTAAAGAACAGTATAATCCCAATTTAGGCACTTTAACCCCTATTAAATTGAAAGGTTTTCAGTGTAGTGCAGCAGTTCAACGTATTATTTTGTTACCTTGTCCCATGAAAATTCCAAATACGAGTAACAAGCTACTGGATTTTGATATTTTTTGAGTGGCAAAAAGATAAATAAAAGTGAAAACGGTAGCTAAACAGAGAATTATCGTGAACCATACCTAGAATATGTTTAAGATATTTTAATAATCAAAATTTATGATACCAAGTAACCAATCATTAGTAAGATTTACTGACGTGTATATGAAAAGGGCTCAAAAATAGCAAACGAGATCTGGTAGATTCTTCCACCCCAACAAAAAACGTCAGCGAATCGTGGATGTACGATACGCTGAAGTCAATTACTTCCCTTCTTAAGTAAGTATCGGTAATTCCGGAGATAGCAATATCCGACTCCTTTGGAATTACTTCCCATATTAATAAAATGCTCTTAAACTTACTGAAACCAAGCTTACGTCATTTTGTAGACGTCCTACAGCTCCAGTCCACGATCCGTTACGCAACTTCATTCCGTAATGACCTATCTTAACCTGGTACAGATCATACCTTTAAAACATTAAAAAATTATTAAACATTTAAGCTGAAAGTAAATTAATAATTTGATGTAATCTCACGTAAAATTTATCGCGTTGGACAAGGAACTAAGTAAATTTCCTTCAATTCCTTTCAATTTCCAAGTACTTCCCTTTGACTTATCAATATGTAAGTATGGACTCTGTGACATAAATAACTTAAGAAATAAAACCTTGCAAAGAATACAAGAAAACACTCAAATAATTCGATACCTCCATGATAGCTATTCTGATTTTTTGAAGATTGCAAAAATAATTCTTGTTAATCATTTTGGATTTATTTAATAGTTAATTCAAAGTTAAGGTATAAGTTAGAAATAACAGAAACTGAGGTGAATTCAGGCGACGGGGTGTGATTCACTTTCACTCAAACAATACTTACTGAATTCCCAGGGTATAAAATCGACGCGCCAATCAACAAACATTAGTACGTAAAGTGGTTCAACGAATTCCCTAAATGCAATATTCGTGTTCTAAATCGCAGGAACCATAAAGTAAACCCCGATAAATAAATACGCCTGCGCAATTGCAAATCGATATGGAGTACAAATGCATGGTATTTTCGAATAAAGTATATTTGTAGGCAAAACAATTATAACAAACAATATTCACTTCCTTCGAACGTGTAGCACAGAGAGTGGTTTAGAACACTTACAGAGCCATTTCAAACAACATAACATAACGCTCGTCAAATATTTTTCTATCACACAAAGGGTTTTACAACAACATTAGGAATGTTTTAAATCAGTTTTCTCAATGAGAGTATTTCCATAATAAGACAAGAGTCATTTTACAATTAGACAACGGACACCGTAATGCCTTATTAACTTGTAACTGCCGCTACCCGTCGTGCCATCCGGTTCATGATTAAAATACGCAGGCGCGCTATTGTGGCAATGAACAAAGACGCTATCCATCCGATAAACAGTGCATTGAAGGTTGATTTCAAATCATGAGGTCCAATAAGAAAAGCCGTTCCAGTATTCAAATCTTTCATATTCTGAAGTGTAATTGGAAAACGTAGCTCATCAAACCATTTCGGGAGACAACCACTTTCGCGCAATTTCAAAATCCTATACGAACACAATTCATAATGAATTTGCTGGCCAATGAAATATCGGCTTGTTTGTACACTTACACCCAATTGAATTCGTTTTCGCATTTGAAATTTTTACGCATTGCGACAGCGGTGTTCATAATAGCAAAGGGTTCATTAACAACTTTGATCTTCGATTCTGGATATCCTTTTTTAAATAGTATTAGCTCTCCGCGTATGCGAGACATAACGAAGGTCAAATGACGTTCAGAAATTAGCTTGTAGTCCGAATGTACCATTTCTCTGATTAATCGAGTTTGTCGAAAAAGGTTACCGTATGGTAAAGGCGCCTTTGAGATGGTAGAGTAAAAGAATTACAACAATAGTGTATACACGAGACACTTTTAAACTTTTCAACCGCTATGAAGAGGTCGAAATGCAACATTTGGCTATTAATCATAGAGATCTTTCACGAGAATATGCAACTATTAGTTTGAAAAGTGAACACCCGGCTTTAATGTAAAGTGTGTAAATCGTTGGAAAGACATTAGGCCTAGTTCTAAAGCTAATTACTAATGGGTCTTTCCGAAAACGTTTCTTGGCAACGTATTTCCACAAATAAATCAACCGAACATGCAGAGGGTGTGTTGCTTTTGTCGCTTGCGATTTTCATAGGTTTGAAGTAACAATACGGAAACTTATTTACCATTCCTTCAACAATATTGACAATTGAATGTTGTTCCGGAAGTAGAAATTTCATGTGTCCTAATCTCAAAATATTTGCTAATTCCTCGAGGGTATCAACATGTTTTCTTATAAAAACGCCAGTAGAAGCCGTAAGAGTGTCGCTGTACGCTATCGAAAGGAGCAAGTAAGTCAATAGCCATGACGCAAACACGCACGAAGATTTGAAACCCATTTTAGGCACGTCGAAACCTTCAATTAAATTATTATAATATTACTAAACACTAAAGGGTATAAATTTTAATGATCTACCTTGTTTTATGGCGATTCTGAGAACTGACGCCGTTAAAGACGAGAAACTTTTAGATTTATTAGTAGAGAATACGTAAAGAAGTACAGAAACCACCGCTATGGTCAAGAAAAAGGCTAACCAAACCTACAAAAATATTAAGAAAAAAATAACTCGTTTTCAAAAATAAATGTAAATAAATACTTACGTATCTCTCAAATGGAACCATAAATAATATCCATGTCCTAACAACCTCTTCAACCCCAACGTAAAAACTATAGGTATCAATTACGTATGGTACGGTGAAGTCAATCACCTTTGCCCGTACGTATGTATGGGTCAAACCGGACAATGTAAAATCCACGCTCTTACAGAAAAAAATATCCCTCATAATCAAAATTATATTTTAATTTGAAAACAAATTTGGTATACTTACGTTACTAGCGAGTTGTCCAACTGCGCCAGTCCAAGTATTGTTCTTTAGTAAAATTCCATAGTGCCAGGTTGGCAACTCGTACAGTTCGTAACTATAATTAAATTAATTAATAACAAGAGACATTAGTGATTATTGACTGCGATTGAAACGTTAATAAATGGCGTAAATTTTATTTAAAACATTATGCACTTTTCAAAAATGAAATGCAAACCTTTCCCTCGCAATTACCTAATGACAATTACGCGTAATTAATTAACTTACGTAAAGTTCAAGACACGCTGAAGGCTTTTTAAAATTTCCCATTCTAAACCATTCAGTTTTATTTCTTCACCACTTACGTAAGTGTTTGACCTTACAACATTAAGATAACAACTCTGAAACAAAACGTTATTCAAATTCCAAGTTCAAGAGGTCAAATCAATCATCTACAACTGTTGAACAATTAATTTTTATCAAGCTTACTTCCATAAATGAGACTTTGAGCATTTCACCCGAACACGAATTATTTTTAAATTTAAACATGTTTAATGATAAAAGTTAGAAACTTGTCCGAGTTGCGTTGTACAAGTACCAAAGTAATGTGTGTCAACACTCCTAACAATTTCACCGCGAAATAAAAAGAGAGAAATATCTAACATTCCCGTAAAAGACAAATATACAAGATAAATAATTCAAGAAGTTCCTTTGCCTTCTTTCTTATCATTTCGTGTTGCAAGACAACGCGTTCCCTCACTAACAAATCATTAAAGTGACCGATCAATACAACCGCAGTTATATTTCCTCCGTCGAGAAGTTGTAAAAACAAAAGTCATTAACGTATATATATCTTAATATTCTGTATCCTGTATACAGGGTGTTTCTGGTAAGTCTTTCATAAATTAAGGGGCGTATTCTTTGGGCCATTTTGAGTCGAAAATGTACTAACTTCTATGACATTTTAAGTGAAAGACAATGATTAAGGGGTCATACTTAAAACACTCAAATCAAAACTCGAAAACAGTAACCCGGACTGCAAAATATGATAGAAGTTATATTTTCCATTCAAAATCGCACAAAGAACATCCCCCCTTAATTTATGGCTGACTTATCAGGAACACCCTGTATACCTTAAGAATCTGTATCCATGTATATAGGTTATAAACACCCCTGGGTCCTTTCACTACCGTCCTAATGGATATGAAACTTTACTAATTTATATTTATATTTGTGGCTTTCTTAATTATTCAGGGGCGTTCCTACGTCATTACTATTCTTGATAAACAGAACGATTTTACTTCTATATTTTCATAGCACCCGTTGTTTACGAAAACAAAGGCTTAAAATTGCCTACAAAACAGTCCTACTTCGTTACGCTACCACACCTGGTACGCTAAATTATTCTAATTTACACCCCTGAGCCAAGAATATCAAATACCGTGTATTTAGATACCAAACGTTAACAAAAACCTATACTAACTTCAGAATCAGAAGATTGATATTATTGATAAACATCTGCTGAACCGATAGGCTTACCTGAATTTTCCTACTTCTAACCACGTATAATTTTGCTTTTCCATTACTTGTACACCAGTAATACATGTAATAGGAATGATTGTGTAGCCAGTCATTTTCTCAACGTATCTAGGTAGGCTTTGTGGGAGGAGCTAGCCTAATCCTTACGTATGACGAATTTTACCCGGCGAACAACTTTTTTATCTCGTAGCACGTTCAGCCTTGCACGCGCGCCTGACCTTGCCTTGATACCAACAAATGAAATTACAATTATGAGGAGTGACGGTTAGTATAAGTTCCCAAGCCCGGCGGCCCGGCCCACAAAACGCGCATAGAAATTAACGTGTGATATATATGAGGTCACAACGATTCCAACTAGCTGTATGTATTCCTGCATGAACTAATAAATAAAACGTGCACGTAAAAGTATTCCACAAGTGTGATTAATTTCCGGAAATTGACTTCGTTAACAAAACTAGTGGATAAATAAATTATACTAATACATCGCGCAGACGCAGTACTGTTAAAATACACAGTGACATGACGCATCCTAGAATCAATACGTAGAAGGTAGAACTTAAATCACGAAATCCAATATAAAGGGCTGTACCAGTATCCAAATTCTTCAAGTGTTCAAGGGCCATAGGCCACCTTAATGTATCAACCCATTTTCCAAGAAAACCACTTTCACGTAACTGAAATATTCTACAAACACATCATACCGACTTGTAGGCCTCTTTTTGGAAAAACAAATTATTTAACCGTAAGAAAATATTATATAACTCCCTATAGCTGTATATTATTTTCTTACGCTTAAACTTACACCAAATTGAACTGCGCTTTACAACTGAAATTCTTCCTCAAGCCTATGGCTGTAAGCATGATCGATAATGGCTCATCAACGGCTCTAATCTTTTTTTCTGGATATCCAAGTTGAAATAGTTCCAACTCTGAACGTACACGAGATGATACGATGGTCAGTCTACGTTTGTACATATCGTTCAGGTCGGTAACTCGAAAATTTCTAACCAATCGTGCTTGACGAAAAATATCTCCGTACGGTAAAGGTGGCTGCAAAGATAATGCGTCTCAAAATATTAATTTTAACTTAATTCAAAAGCTTTAATTACCATCCTTTCGACAATGTTAAATATAGAATGTTGTTTCGGTATCAGAAATTTCATTTTTCCTGATTTGAAAATATCCGCTAATTCACCCAGTGTTCCGACGTTTTTTCTAATAAAAATCCCAGTAGAAGCTGTAAGAGCATCTCCGTAAAACATTGAAAGAAAAAAGCAAGTTATAATCCAGGATGTAACAATACAGCTGGATTTGAAATCCATTTTCGGTCCATAGTAGCCTAAAATCAACGAGTTACATTTTACCCAACCAATTCGCATCAAGCAAATATTATAATTTTCTGCCCTGGTGGGCGAAGCATTAAGATACCTTAGGCTAATGGACTAATAATCTTTCATTTCCTACCTTGGTTTATAACGATTCTAAAAACGGACGTGATTGTAACTGATCCTTTTGAAAATAAGTAAAGTAACACTGACGTAAGAGCGCATACTGCGAAAAAAACCAACCAGACCTGGGAAAATAATTAAGAAAACTTTTTCAACTTTCTATCCCCAAAAAAAAAAATCGTCAATATTTCACTTACGTTTTTCTCAAATGGCTCTACAAATAATATATATGGTCTGAAAACTTTTTCAACTCCCACGAAGAAGCTAAAGGTATCAAATACCGAGTTGTCCCACTGCGCCATTCCACGTATTGTTGCGTTGTAAAGTACCGTAATTTCGAAAGGGAACCTCGTGGAGTTGGTATCTTTGAAATAATTTTAAACAATTGCCGAAATAAGATGGTGAAATATTTTTTTCATAAACGTGAATTAAATATACTTACGTAAAATTTAAAACGTGAACTAGACTCTTAAGTATTTCCCATTCAATTCCCTCTAATTTCACCTCTTCGCCGCTTATGTTTGACCTTTCAACTTTTAGATAGACACCCTGAAATATTACGTCAATGTACACTATAGTTAATTCTACGAAAAAGCAGTTAATTAAGCGATCTTGAACAAGAAAAAAATCCTTCCTTAATTTTTTTCTTTTTCGTGTTACTTACTTTCATAATTGATACTTGGAGCATTTCACCGGAACACGGACATGTCTTAAAGGTCCCGGACATGACAAGAAGCTAATTTAAACTATTATAAGAGACAATAACAACATTCCCGTAGATAGAAACGACTAGAAATAATTCACTGAACCACTGTGAGAATTGCTCTCTTGAATAGAATTAATTAGACCATAAGTTTAAAAGATATGATCCATAAGTTTGTCACTGGTTACAAACTGGAGCTTGTCATGACGTGACGTAGGTCGTAGATTCGAGGTAAATCGACACTTGGTGATGCACTGTCAAAGGCTTAGTACAGACTAAATACGGAGATGGACTGCAAAACCGAGTGTCGTTCTCGAACTATCTCGAGCTGTAAGTCTCTCTAGCATTACGAAGTATAGCAAGTATCATTTTCATGGAACATATCTTATAAACTTATGATTAGGCGATCAATAATGAAAATAATAATGGTTCCAGCTAAAACGAGGTTACGTAAAATCAATATGGTAAATAAAATGAATTGAGGTGGTACTAACTGCTTTCGTGCCAATGGAGATTAAAAAAATAATCCACTCACAATTAATTAATTCATGATTATTTAATGAATATGTTCATTAATAAAGATTAAAAGCGTTAATAGGTTTTCAATATAATTAATACTAACTTCGTTTGAAATAAAAACCGCAAATCCTCGGGGATATTTTCACCAGATACTAGAGAGATTAAGAAACTAACAACAACAAAAAAAAACCGTGTACGAAACAGTGAAGGGTCCTAAACAGTTACAGTTTTACACTTTAATTTCATTCAAATTAAATTCCGTGAGAACCTGTAGGCGTTAATTAATTTTAATATGAAATTAAAATTGAAAAGCTCGTGTGATATTTCTGTCACCAAAATGATAAGAGTATTAATTCCTAAACACTACGTTATAAAATTCATGTAACGTGATCGACTCGTTAGTTGTTGACGTAAGACGTCAGAATTTGTCAAATTAATTAGTCCATTGAAAACCTTTTTACATGAACATTTCGACGAGTGCAAACATTATTACACGAAGAGTTGGACGAGTGAGAACATTATTACATGAAGAGTTGTACGATAGTAAACACTTTTAAATGTTTTTTTAACCGTTATTGGTGAAATCCACTTTAGTGCAATCTTATAAACAAAGACGGAAGGCATGTTGTCCAACAAAAATACACAGTGCCATGACGCATCCGAGAATCAATACGTAGAAAGTAGAAGTTAAATCACGAAATCCAATATAAAGCGCTGTACCAGTATCCAAATTCTTCAAATTCTCAAGGGTCAAAGGCCACTTTAATATTTCAACCAATTTCTCAAAAAAACCACTTTCACGCAATTGAAGTATTCTACGAACCACACATTATACCACCTTGTATGCCTCATTTTGTAAAAAGATAAATAAATAAATACTGAAGCATCGATTAAACTTACACCCAATTGAACTGTGTTTTACAACTGAAGTTCTTCTTCAAGCCAATGGCGGTAATTTGAACCGAAAATGACTCATCAACGGCTCTAATCTTACTTTCTGGATAACCCATTTTAAATAATTGCAACTCTGAACGTATACGAGGCGATAAGAGAGTCATCCTTCGTTCGTACATATCCTTAATGTCCGCAAATTTTAGATTTCTGAGTAATCGGGCTTCACGAAAAATATCTCCGTACGGTAAAGGTGACTGCAAAAATAACGTATCTCAATATATTGATTTTACCATAAGTTCATAAGATATGTTCCATAAGTTTGTCACTGGTTATTAAACTGGAGCTTGTCAAGAAGTGATTGAAGTAGGTCATAGATTCAGGGTAAAGCGACGCCTGGTGACCAGGGCACTGTCAAAGGCTTAGTACAGACTAAATAGGAAGCAAAAATGGACTGCAAAATTAACCACCGAGTGTAGGACTTCAATTCTCGCTTCTGTCGTTCTCCCTCGAACTAGCTCGAACTGTAAGCCTCTAGAAATTACGAACTTGTATAGATAGTGTCATACTTATGGAATAGGTCTTATAAACTTATAATTTTACTTAAATTGCGTAACTGTCTACGACACTTTACCATACTTTCTACGGTTTTGGTTATAGAATATTCTTTCGGAAGCAAAAATTTCATTTTTCCTAATTTAAAAATATCCGCTACTTCTCTGAGCGTTTTGACAGGT
The DNA here is from genome assembly GCA_019434445.1 of Phalangium opilio. Classification (NCBI taxonomy): domain Eukaryota; kingdom Metazoa; phylum Arthropoda; class Arachnida; order Opiliones; family Phalangiidae; genus Phalangium; species Phalangium opilio. The sequence goes on along the minus strand of JAEQBA010000970.1, from coordinate 72,962 downwards.
TTTCTAATAAAAAACCCAGTAGAAGCTGTAAGAGCGTTTCCGTAAAACATTGAAAAAAGAAAGCAAGTTACAATCCAGGATATAAAAATATAGGTATATTTTCGATCCATATTCGGTACAAAATCGCCTGAAATTAACGAATGAAATGATATAACTAATTGGCGCCACACCAATACTAATTAAGAACAGTATTTGCTAAATTCATTCGTACCTTGGTTTATGGCGACTCTAAAAACGCGCCAGATTGAAGCGAAGAACCTATAACAAAATAGGTAGAGAATAATGGAAACTAGAACGCAGGCGCCGAAAAAGCCTATCCAGACCTATTAGACAATAAGAAAAACCATATACCTAAACGATAAACTGAAATACAGAAATTTATTTTCAACTCACATATTTCTCAAATGGCTCTACAAATAATATATATGGTCTAACAACTTTTTCAACTCCCAAGAAAAAGTGAAAAGTGTCAAAAATGTATGGTTCGGTGAAATCGATAGCTGTTCTTCGATCATATGTATTTGTCAATCCACACAGAGCTAAATCCGACCTCTTCCAGAACACAAGAGTTAGAAACTAGAACTTGTGGAAGTTCTTGATACTCACATTACTAACGAGCTGACCAATTGCCCCATTCCACGTGTTATTGGGCTGAAAAGCACCGTAATTTTGATAGGGGACCTCGTGTAGTTTGTAACTTAAAATATATTTTTAATCAAAAAGCGTCAGCATAAGAATGAAACGGGTCTCCTTTTATAAACCTCAGTTATTTCTTACGTAAAATTTAAAACCTGAACTAGGCTATTAAGTATTTCCCATTCAATTCCCTTCAGTTTCAATGCTTCACCAGTTAAATTAGACCTGCTTTCAACTTTGAGATACCCTTCCTGAAACATCGCGTCATAAATTGCCCACGTGTATAAGTTCTCATTGCAAGTTTTATGGCAAGAATACAATAGTTATCAGGAATATTTCTTCGCTTACTTCCATAAATACGACATTCAACATTTGACCGAAACACGGACTATTCTTCAAGGTCAAAGACATTATAGATGGGCATGAAACGATATCAATCAATCTACTATACAAAACGTTGACTGACGCTGACTGAAACGTTTCTTTTTTTATCAAAAAACTAATAAAGCTAAACGAAATGGGTCAAAATATACGAGACCAATACATAACTAATGAAAGCCACATAGGATACTGTTGCAATAGTTCTAGCGTTACTTAAAAATGGTAATTTATGTCGATCAATAAGAACTCAATTACATTTTTTTTTCAAAGCCAAAGTGTTGTGTAAGCAAAAAACAAATTGTCTTTCGTTTTCGTGTCCAAGGGGCTAACCAGTATAAACTTCCCCGCTCAACAATTGCGTAATCCTTATTAAATAGAGTGGACACTGCTTTGCGGAAAATGGTTAGCCCCTTTGTTACCTAATGATATTTATTATGAAAATATAATAACATAATACAATATATTTTAATGACTTTGTTCGTGACAACACTTGAATCCGCGTGCATTGCGCTGAAATACCTTTTCTTTTATAAAGATAAATGACATAATTGCATTTTACTTGTGCCTAGAGTCTACTGAATCGATATCAAAATAGTTCATCATTTCTAGATTTTTAAACTTGTAGTATTAAGACACGTGTACAAAATTAGTTCGAAGAAAGTTGAATTGAAGAACGGTTTTGAATTTTAACCAAAATTGGAATTGTTATTGTTTATTTGGAATGACTATCCAATAAGAATGCTTATTGCAAGAGATATTCAACAGTTCTGTATGAGCATGTTTTCCCCCTTAAGTTCTAAGCCCTTTAGCTCAGTGATAGGCCACAACAATTGTCCACCAATGTTGGTATGAAGAGTTCAACTAAACCATGACTGGGCCACAACAATTGTCCATTTACCAATATTGGTATGAAGAGTACAACTAAACCATTACTAAACCTTGTGCAATTCAAGATGAACTTCAGTTTATTGACATTAGTGTCAAAGTTGAAGTCGCGTATCGCGCAATCGCGTTTTTAAGAAAAAGTCGAAACCGAACTACTGTTAAAACGAACAGTGACACGATGCACCCGATGATCAATACGTAAAACGTACAACTTAAATCATGAATTCCAATGTAAAGAGCCGTATCAGACTCAGTAACCAAATTCTTCATGTTCAAAAGAGTTATTGGCCAGCGTAAAGTTTCAATTAATTTCTCAAGACAACCACTTTCACGCAACTGTAAGATTCTACAAATCCATACTTTACTTGTAGGCCTAAATTTGACCCAAATTCAAACCTTAAACTTACACCCAATTGAACTGAGCTTTACAACTGAAATTCCTACGCATTCCGATGGTTGTGTGCAAATTCGAAAACGGCTCGTTAACGGCCCTAATCTTAGTTTCTGGATATCCAAATTGAAATAATACCAACTCCGAACGTAATCGAGCCGCCATGATAGTCAATCGACGCGCGTGTATTTCCTTCAAGTCCGTATACTTAAATCGCCTGACCAATCGCGATTGACGAAAGATATCTCCGTAGGGTAAAGATGGCTACCAAAATTATGTATCTCAATATATTAATATTAACTTAATTCAAAGTCTTTAATTACCATCCTTTCTACGATGTTGAATATGGAATACTCTTTCGGAATCAGAAATTTCATTTTCCCTAATTTCAAAATATCCGCAACTTCCCTGATTGTTTCGATAGGCTTTCTAATAAAAACGCCAGTAGAAGCTGTAAGGAAATCTCCGTATACTATTGAAAGAAAAGCGCAAGTTAATATCCAAGATGCCAAAATACAACTGGATTTAAAATCCATTTTCGTTTCATTATCGCCTGAAATTAATGATTGAAATTAGTATAACGTCACACCGGTATCGACACCAGAAATTTCATAAGATCAGGGATAGATTTAATTTTAGAAGTAGGAATGGAGAACGGTTAGTATTATTTACTTCAGTCCGACTCATGGCCCAGTATAGAACCCCTCCCTCCAACACGTAACGAAAAGTTTAAATTATCTTATTGGCTCACTTAAACTAAGTTTTGATAACGTTGCTGACAGGGACGGCGAAAAATACGTAATTTCTTTTTACCTCTGTCGCTATGACCCACCTCTTCATTCATACCCCCCCGTTCCGTGGAAGGGGGTCCGGGACTTTGACGCGCGCCCACATTACTCTGTTCTCCATTCCTACTTATAAAATTAAATCTATCCCTGATAAGATATTAATGTTTTGACGCCATTTTTTAATTAGAATTTTGATGTCCATCGAGAAAATTTCAAACCTACCTTGATGTAAGACAATTCTAAAAACGTGCCAGACCATAGCCGAGGACCGATTAGAAAATTCTAGAGGGCCGGTAGGCCCTTCTAGATAAGAACCCACACCCTCCCGTAATGTTAAAGAAATAATTCACAGATTTTAGGCTTAGAGTCCCATAGAAAAAGCATGGGATTTTTGGTGGTCCACTCCATCGAATAACTCAGAAACTACTGCGAAGTTAAGGTTCGGAACACTTTTGAATTATCAAGCAACTATTGAATGTTGAACTTCTGAAGTTTGATTAAGAACAATTAAGTCTAAGTATTTTATTTAATTTAATTTATAAATCATGGTAAAACCGTTACATATATTACACTGTTTGCATAGCATTTTATTCAGCCTTTATCGGGTTTGTGGCGCATAGGATAACGCGTCTGCCTATGGAGCAGAACATTGCAGGTTCGAGTCCTGGCAAGATCGGTGTTTATTTTTACAGATCTTTTATTCAACATAAATGAAACAGTCCTATAAATTCAATGCTTGGATAATTTTTTTGTTACGAAGTACGGGCTTGTGGCGTAATGGTTAACGCGTTTGTAGTCGAATCAAAACATTGCAGGTTCGAGTCTTGGAATGCTCGTTGTCAAATTTTGATGAAGAATCTTGGTATATATAAGGGAAAATTCTTAAAAAACAAACTTTCAATGAAATGTGCGCGTGCTGGCGCGTGGTTTAGAAATAACCTTTTTTTTTAAATCTATACAAAAAGGTCAACTAAACTTAATTGGGTCACCAACCGCCTTTTTATATGAAATAAGTTACCACCCGCCTATCTATGGTGAATTAATTTACCACCCGCCTACCAATTGTGAATTAATTTACCACTCCCATGCCAAATGATTTAAAATTTTTATCTTTCCCATAAAATAATGAGAGTCACTTGGAGTGAGCCAATATGCTCACGAACATCTTACTGGAACAACGAATTAATGACGTTTGACAAGCATATTATTATTTTTATAATAGATTAATACAAATTAAGGCTGAAGGAACAGATATTATATAAAAAAGACTTGGTTTGCCCAAGCCTAAAAAACAAAACGATAAGAGTTTTTCCAGTTGACTGAAGCGCGGATATTTTATTTTTCTATTTAATTTTAAAGACAATCCGTATTTTACTACTCTTTAGAATTTAATTCAATCACCTGATTTTACTGCTAATGGATTAGTTTCCTATAAATTAATTGAAATAAAAAATTACTTATCTCAGATTTTTCAACAACAATTCCATTTTCCTGAAACATTTTATCATGCATTTATTATTTTGAGGGATATCGTGTAAATTTAATCTAGTTGACTCTTTCTTTTTTAATTTCCGAGAATTTTCCTTTCAAAAGGTTTTAAACACATCAAGTTTTCATAATGTTGTCAACTAAATAGCAACTCAACCAACACTTCTAAAATCTTCCCCACAAGTACTGATATAGACAGTTCAATAATTGTGACTGTGCTAAAAGAGGAAACGAACCCCTTTATCAAATATAAGAAAGGTGATAACAGTCCCTTTTTTATTCGAAAAGACCGCTTATAATACATTATTAATTATTAATGAGAGTATGATTTGAAAATTAAACTACGTTCTTCATTGAAAAGAAAAAATTTCATGATAAAATATTTCAGGAAAATGGAATTGTTGTTGAAAAATCTGAGATAAGTAATTTTTTATTTCAATTAATTTATAGGAAACTAATCCATTAGCAGTAAAATCAGGTGATTGAATTAAATTCTAAAGAGTAGTAAAATACGGATTGTCTTTAAAATTAAATAGAAAAATAAAATATCCGCGCTTCAGTCAACTGGAAAAACTCTTATCGTTTTGTTTTTTAGGCTTGGGCAAACCAAGTCTTTTTTATATAATAAGTAAAGCAGTAAGGAAACTAGGGCGCAAACCCCAAAAAAAGATAACCAAACCTTCATGGAAGTATTGAGAAAAAAATCTTAAATTTAAATTCAAAAAGGCGGAATAAAATGTTGTAATAACTTACGTATTTCTCAAATGGCACTACAAATAACAAATAAGTCCTAAAAACTTCTTCGACACCCATAAAGAATTGAAACGCTTCAAAAATGTATGGTTCAGTAAAATCAATAGCTGTCCTTCGAACTAATGTATCCGTTAATCCGCAAAGACCAAAATCCACGCTCTTTCACCAAAAACTGGCGTTAGAAACACACAAAAAAGCATTTGAGTACAAGTTTATGATACTCACATTACTAGCGAGTTGTCCAATTGCCCCATTCCACGTCTTATTAAGCTGTAAAGCACCGTAATTTTGGTGCGGGACCTCGTGTAGTTTGTACCTTTAAATATATTTTTAATTTAAAAAGCCATAAGGAAAACCACTTATTATAAACACGAGTTATTTCTTACGTAAAATTTAAAACCTGAACTAAGCTTTTAAGTATTTCCCATTCAAATCCTTCCAGGTTCACTTCACCGCTTATGTTTGACCTTACAACTTTAAGATACCATTCCTAAAACATCGCGTCAATTAACAATACTGCGTTAATTAGATTACTTCGCTTCACTTACTTCCATAAATAAGACGTTCAACACTTGACCTGAACACGGACTGTTCTTCAGGTTCAAATACATTGTAGATGGGCTTCAAATGGGACTTGAACTACAAATGGTTCTCAGACTGAAACGTTTTCTCCAAAAAGAATAATAAAACCAAACCCAAGAAAATTAGGCGAAAAAAAGCTTAATTAACAAACTCCCCCACATGTACGAGTTTTCCCCCACTATACGAGATTGGTCTCGCGTAGCTCGATCAATGAAATTTCATTTCCCCCTAAAACGTAGTGACACGAAAATAATATTGTTTTCATTATTGTACTTGCTACTGTTTTATTCATGATATTTCTAATGACTTTTAGCATGACAGTCGTTGATACTGCATGCGTGCGCCGCGCTAAAACACTTACTTTCACCAAGATAAACAACGTATATACATTTTATTTCTTCCTATACCGCTCATACATCAACAAAAATCTATAACAAAATAGTCCATCGCGTGATGGACTTGTAAGTTTTAAACTTGTAAAGTTAAGACATATAGTTGGTTCCCGAAATTGTCTGAAAAACGTTGTGGTGAAGAACAAGTAATTCTTAAAGAGGGTTTAGTTTTTCATGGTTTTACCAACAAGTTATCGCGAACTCGAAAATTACAGCGCATAATGAAACGAAGTAACCAACAACAAGCAACCCGCAAGTGGTAATCAGATCCCCAATGTTTATATAGAGAGCATTTTCTTTTTTTAAGGCCTCCGTTCTAAGCCTGACGATAGGCCATAACAACTCTTGTCTCCACCTTTGAATACAACCACTCTGACGTAATGAACCAATCCTAGATAGAAACAAGGCCAGAAGATAAGGAGGACCTACAAATCTCTTGAACAGGCTCACTTACGCCCAGTTGAAAGAAGTTTTACAAGAGAAATTTTTCCTGAAACCAATGGCGGTACTTCTAAGAGTAAGAGGTTCGTCCACAGCTCGTATCACAGTTTCGGGAAATCCCATCTTGTAAAGTTTAATGACCATTCGAAGACGAGGGTAGACTGTGGTTATTTTTCGTTGTTGTAAATCAAACCAATTTTCCGGTTTCATTTTCCCCAAGTATCCGTTTTGACGAAACGTATCTCCGTGTGGGAAAGCTGGCTAAAAGACATCGCGAGAATTATACAGGGTGCGTCTGATAAGTCCACTATAAATTAAGGAGTGTGTTCTATGAGAGAAGTGTACCACAGAGTCCTCTTACCATATTTTTGATGTAATTAACAGCAGAAGTATGTTCGGGTATTAAAAACTTCATTGACCCCGATTTCAGTATTTTGGCTAACTGATCCAGCGTTTTTATGTCGTTATTGCTATTAATACCGGTAGATGCGGTTAAAGCATCCCCATAATGAATTGCAAATATGGTGCAAGTGATAATCCATGAAACCATCAACACGGTCAAACGCGCAGGAGTACGGGGAATATTAACGCCTTAAACAAGTAGATGTGAACTTCATTGAAATACGCGTTTAAAGCATTACTCCATTTTTAATTACTTTTTCCCAGCGCTATTCCCAACAGAACAATGAGCGATTGGCTAGAATTACTAGGCCTACCGGAAAGTCTATTTTTAGATATAGTAATTACCAATCGTAACATGATTAAAAATATTATTAGGAATACCAGCCAAACCTGCAATAACAAGATGATTAAAAGGTCACAAATTTATAACTGAATAACTAAATCTTTCTTACTTCAATTTCAAAGGGACTTAGAAAGAATATTGAATGAGATCTCGCGGTAGGCTTGACACCAACGAAAAAATTAATGGAGTCGATTATGTACGGTATACTGAAATCAATCACTGCTCTTCTGGCACGAGTATCTCCAAGCGCTGCCAGAGCAAAATCGGCCTTCTAAAAATAAATACTTATTCACATGTCTCAGCCCATGAGTCAACTAATGCTTATCAGATGAAAATTTGCCATTGCAATTATCCATACGTCTTACAAAAGCTCAAATAAAAAATTGTTTAGGGCTAGGGCTAGGCATACGTTCAAATGTAAGGTGAATTACTTCGTTCTGCAAGTATCCAACGGCACCTGTCCAAGTTTTATTAGGTAGCATGCTTCCCGGACGCTTTTCAAGAATTTGACTCAGTTCATATCTTGAAAAATAAAATCATAATAGACAAATTCTTTTATTACAAACAGAGAAACCAATACACAGGCGCGAGACCGTCATTGGGGTATTATCCCTTTCGCCAAGAAGCACCGTCTATTCTTGGCGCGAGGGAGAATACCCCAATGGCGATCTCGCCCCTGTATGTTGGTTTCTCTGTTCGTAATCTCCGAATTTGTCTACAAAACATGCCATTTTTCACTTTCAACTCAAAATGAATTCAAGAACTAACGTAAAATTTAACGTTGACGCGAGACTGTTGAGAAGTTTCCATTCTAATCCTTGTAATTTGATCTGGCTTGAATTTGTTGAGGTAAACACTTCAAGAAGGACGCTCTTTCAATTATAATAATAATAATCATTAAAAAACAACAGACAAAATGGATTATTAAACCTTAATTTATTTTACAAATTTATATTTTCTACCTTCATAATAGCGACTTTCAACGTTTGACCGTTGATGAAACAGCGTTTGAGATCGGGTAACATGATAACGCTAAAAATTCTCTTCTACATCAAAAATGGGCTAATTTTTACGTTGAAAAAACTTCGCTGAAAAAAACCCGTAAGATTTCAGGCTTGCTGCACCAAAAACAGCTCAGTATTTCCCAAGAATAATATTAACCTCGATAAGGATAATTGATATATGAACACGAGTGTAAGAGTTTACCAAGTTCTGAAAAACAATTTCTACACTACTATTAACAATATCATAACACGTATTTTATTCATGTTACGGTCCTTTGTGACACTAGAACGTTAAACCAACCAAACAACCCCGTTTATTCGCTCAAAGGAAAGACAATAAGGCAAAATATTTGCGTGTAGAGAGGAGGGGCTATAAACACGACCAAGTATAACTTGCGTTAGAGAAAACGTGATTTTTGGTTGGCAACTTTAACCAATATTCCAAGAACGACACGTATATTATCTCAGAAAAACCTGGGCGTACCGGAATTGTGATCTAACTAAAATTGTCTAAGAGAAAGAGAGGTAGAAAAACAGCCTCGAATTGTTTATTATCAGAACGAGTAAATCAATAACAGCAGAGTTTTATAGATATTGATTTAATTGGGCGACCTTCTTGCTCAATGACGTGTCACGTGTCCAATATATTTCATATTTCTTCTTATTGTGCGTTTTAATCCATTCACATTTCCATTCGTTTCATAAATAAATTTTACTTGGACCCTTGTTAGCAGGTTCGACGTTGAATGAACGAAGTTATCTTAAAATATTTACTAGTCTTATTAATTGCTGGAAGACCTGCCTCGCAGATAAATGACACTATGGCACTGGGTTCTCAATCAAGGTCAACTGCAAATAGTCTCTTTACTTTGGGACAGTATAAGAAGTTCAATATTTCGTGCCACACAATTAATTCATAAGATTTCCAAACTTAGTTACTCAAATCCATCGAGTTTTCTCGATTTAAAATGTCTACGTTCTAATAGAAACACGCACAATGCCACGAAGTATCCCGTGACAAGCAACACAAATGTACTAATTAAATCGTCAAGTCCAATATACAACGCCGAATTATTTTTAAAATCAACCATACGTTGCCGAATAACGGGCCAAAGTAATTCCTGGATCCACCATTGGAAACAGCCACTTTCCCTCAAGGTTAAGATCCTTTGAACCCAAAAAAAGAAATAACAAATAAACTAATTTTTAACAATTATCGCCTTACACTGAATCCAGTTCATATTTGCATTCAAAATTCTTCCTGAATCCAATCGAGGTACTCAAACTACTAAGTGGTTCGTGAACAAATCCGATTCTGGATTCGGTAAACCCCTTATTATGCAATGTCAAAATGGTTCTCAACAAAGAATCCGCCATTACAATTTTTCTTTTCTCAATATTTATCAAATCCGTGTCTCGACTGGGTCTAATTACGCTGACACTACGGAACAGTTTCCCATATGGTTCATCAGGCTGAAAATAAAACCACCGTTATCTAATAGACCAATCTCAGAGGCCTTAGTGTGACGTCACTCATGGTACCAAACATGGATGGCCGCCCACTGGCAAAGCTAAACCCGTGACGTTTCAATTAGGCAATGACGTCACAACTGAGATAGCTCTATTTTGTTACGTTGTACGCATTGGCCTGTTAACTACTTACCATAGTTTCAATGTAATTAATCAGAGAATTATGTTGTGGTATAAAAAATTTCATCCTTCCAGATTTCAAAACTTTAGCCAATTCTTCTAGTGTATCTATTTCGTTGTTATTCGATATACCTGTTGATGCCGTAAGGGCGTCACCGTAGTAAATACATATTAAAGTGCAAGCTAACAAGTAGGTCGATAAAATCAATCTGGAATGCAATTCAGTTCTGGCAAGGTTAACACCTGCGAAACGCCAAAGGTCGCGTATAGTTTTTTTAATTATTGTCTAGGCAAATTTACTTGAAATTACCTTGTTTAATGGCAACCCCAAATATGTACCTGAACCTAACAGGTGCGACAGCTAAATTAAGGCGGGAGATAATTCGAAGAGAGGCGTAAACCGCCGGCAATGTTATTGATAACGCAATCCAAACCTGCGCAACAAAAAGGCGCGCATTGAAAATATGTTTCAAATATGATAGAGTTCAGAAATTACATTCGTATCGAAAGGACTCAAGAAAAAAACCGAATGACTTCTCAGAGGTTGTCGCGCCCCAAAAAAGAAGTTAACGGTGTCTCTAAGATATGGTTCGCTAAATTCAATTGCTGATCTCCGTTCGAAAGTGTCTGTAAGACAAGCAATTGCGAGATCTGTTTTCTTGAAGAATAAAAAGCCAAATGTTAGGCTATAATCTTGCTGATTATTGCGTTTTTTTACATTATGGTGCAATTCTCCAACGGCACCAGTCCATTTGCCATTTGGAAGTAAGCTACCGTAATGACCTTGTTCAATTTGATATAAATCATAACTGAACAATAAAGATATGTTTGTTTTTGAATTTTTTGAAAACAATTTGTAGAAAGTATAAAAAATAAATAATATTACGTGAAATTAATTGTTGAGACTAAACTACTCAACAAATTCCATTCGAATCCTTTTAGCTTCAAGTCTCTCGTTTTAAAATTTGAAGGTGAACTTACATTAACTTGAAGAAGTGAACTCTATGTCAAAATTATTGCAGAATTTAAATATAATTAAAATTGAAAAACATAAAAGTGCAATCAAAAATGAATTTTACGTCGTTTTATAATTAGATCTCACCTCCATAAAAGATATTTTAAACTTTTTCCCAGAACACAACGTTTTTCTACGGTACATGTTGAAGTCCGATTCGCGTGTATGACTTACGGGAACTGTATTCATAAAAGAGCATCTATTTTTTTCTCGAATACCTATTAAATATTTGCCCGATAACCGAACGACCATGGAATACTACGGTAAAGGTAACAAAACATGGTTTTTCCATCTACGTTGTGTCGTTTTCTTCGAGTGCTGATCATTAAATGTATGGTTTGTTTTTTTACGCGCCCTTTAAAAAGCAATGTAACAGATCGCTACTTGCGTCATGAACCGAGATGCCTAAAATATTCGGTGCAATACTAAATCATAGGTATATAGTAACGTCAATGGTATTGCGAATCTTAAAGAGTGGATTAAAGATTCAGAAACAAGCACATAATCGATAAAAACAAACGTTGTTAATCACAAATGATCGTTAGGCTTAACAACAGGTCAACCTTAGAAAAAATATATAATTTTTGGTAAATTTCTTAAAGAATTTGATATTATTTTATTAGTCAAAAAGGATCAAACTGTCATTTCACTCTCCCCTTATGTAGGCGAGTTGTCAAGAAATCTGAAAAAAGTCATTAACAAACAGGTATACTTAGGTTTTTGACGTGGGTTGAACCACAAAACAGTTTAATGGATTTCTTCTATTGAATCGTTAGTAATATCGACTGATAAATCGATATTCCTTTCATTATTTTGCTGATTTCGAACCTATTATCCAGAGTGCTCTAGAGTCTCAAGAGATGTGTTCCCCAAATTACTCCTACGAAACCTTTTTCAAATATTTATTGGAGCTTTCGTAATATTTTAATTAATTGGCTAATAGGGCGTAAGCGTATGCTAATTGTTTAAAAACATATATTTATATTAGTTCCTATATGTAGTCAGTAGACAGGTGAACAAACATGACACACATTTCAGTCAACGACCCTTTTTCATAGTCTGTAGGCAAATACGATTAAACAAGCAGTTTTTTTTATGAGTTAAATAGTTCCTGTTTGCGAGTGTTAAACACTAAGTAACTTTGGTCGCTTAAATATCACCTACATTTTGGCCCATTTGAAATATTTGCGCAAAACTTCCTGGAATTGTGTGACGAGAACGGAAACAAACGATAACGAAATTAACTATTAAATTATTAAATACAGATCAAGTGAACATTGGTAGTCAGTCGTAAATCCTGCTCTGTCCTTTAAATAATAACCTTAAATGGCGTTAAACTACAGTCGTTGTCTGACCATTTTTACCATTGCACTCTCAATTACTATCATTGAAGCAAAATGTAAGAAACTATCTCAGTTTTCGTTAAACAATAATGCATCTTCTAATAGAAACAACCCAAAACCCAAATCAGATACTTATGGTCCCAGCTAAACTACATTATATTTCAGGTGACATCGAATGGGACCTAAATGACGAGTTTCTCACCGAAGAACCAAAGGTAAACCGAACCAAGCGCCAATTGGTAAACACCCATACGGCAGCGTGGCAAAGAATTTACCTATTTTCCATTCACGTGGCACGAGTGGCCGGAAACAACGCTCTCATGGCACGCCTGATGGATGCCATGAACTATGAATACGGTACCGTGAGCAGGGCGTATACCTATGGTTATTACGGAGGTCGACGAAGATACGGCTATGGGGGATACGGAGGCTATGGGGGATACGGCGGATATGGAGGTTACGGAGGATACGGTTATGGTGGATTTCCGTTTAGTCAACCTATCATATACTACGTCCCAGTCGCCCAACAGACGCAAATACCTTTCAATGGCGTCTATGATTTCGTCAGTGACGTTGGGGGTACCGTCAGCAATACCGAGTTGTTAGAGCAGTTAATTACACTTATTCAACAAGCGATTGATGAAACGTATTCATCGTACGGAGGAGGCGGGGGAGAAGAAGACACGGAAGCAACAACTTAAAATTCGCGCCAAACCCTAGAACCATTGTACGACGTATGAAAGGGATTGTTGATTTAGAGCAAACATAAACTTTATAATAACATCGGAATGAATTAGGGCATGTACATAATAAAATAAAATAAATGATAAGTATGAATTTGTTGATTATTTCAATACTCTTGTTATAAAATTAAAATTATAACAAAAACTACTTATTTCCAGCCCATTTCTTAAACTCGGATAAGCAGACGATAAATTTATCTAACTGACTTGTTAGTAGTCTGCTATCGAGATAATCTATTTAAGCCTCGCGTTATCTTGTTATTCTTGTTAAAGTTCCATATTAATGAAATATTTCAAAGGGGTGGGTAGTATTACCTTCAAGATTGCGGATTATGGATTTCGATAATGTATTAGAGTTTATTGGCGATTTCGGTTTATTTCAACTATGGGTTTATTTCCTAAATGGCTTCGTGGCCTTAATAGTCGGGGCCCATATGCTCGCCAATGTTTTTGTTATGGCTTCACCACCCGCGCGGTAAGTACTAATATATTAATCAAGAATTGAATAAATAATTAAGTTAGGTAAAAATTAAGGTGTTACGTTGATGGCTGTGATACTGATAACTCAACTATAAAGGAACCTTGGTTGAATTATACAGTGTCAGGTTTTTGTCAAGCCTTTAACCAAAATAACAACACATGTATGGGGGATTTAGTGGGCGGAACCCTCGGTGGAACCACATGTGACCCTGAATGTTTTTCAAATATAACCTCACCTTGCTCTCAATTCATTTATGACAAATCGGATTTTCAAATAACTACAGTCACAGAGGTTTGAAACTATTCCTTTTTATAAAAGCATCATCTTATATTAATTTTTATAGTGGAATTTAGTTTGTGACAATGAATGGAAAGTTTCCACGTCACAATCAATATTTATGGGTGGAACCTTAATAGGGGCTTTCATATTTGGAGCAATAGGGGATAAGTTAGTTTTCTTAATTTCTTTTTTTTTTAAGGTTATCAACTTAATTAATTAATTAATTAACTTAATTAATTTTTACTCTAATTAAGATGGGGTCGACGTTCAGTCTTTAAAATAGCTCCTATATTATTTTTCATATCAGCACTGAGCACGTATTTTATCAATGATTGGATATTATACACTATTTTAAAAATGATATCAGCCTCGGCAATGACTGGTATCTATGCCACCTCATTTGTAGTAGGTACCAGACTCTCAAAAAAAATGGTTATATCTTCTTGGTTGTTATTATAATTTACAGTTATTATTTGTTTTTAAGTTGTTGAATTCATTGGTGTATCAAAACGCGCATGGTGTGGCAACATTTTTCAAATAATTTTTGCATGTGGCGAACTACTTTTAGCATTTTTGGCCTATTTTTTAAGAGATTGGCGCCATCTACAATTGGCGATTACCCTTCCCGTTATAGTTTTTATAATTTATCCATGGTAATTTAACTAATTTATTCTTTAATCGCGATTAGATCTATTAAATTATGTCTCCCTAGTTAATTAATAAATCTAATTATAATTATAGGCTAGTACCTGAATCAGTAAGATGGCAATTATCAAATAGTAATTTTGCTGATGCAACAGAAACTATACACAAAGCGGCAAAATTGAATAAGAAAATTTTACCTGAAAATATGATTGATGATTTACTAGAGGTAAATATATTTCCTACACTTATATTTAATTAGAAATCCGTTTTAGCAAATTAAAACAAATATTACTGCTCACATTTCAAATTACTTCTGACTTAATTAATTACAACATAGTTAATTTGGTTATTAAACTTCATCTGGCATATTTGGCTTACTTTCTTTACTCAACCCTCATTGGCTGAGAAACTTTCATCTGCCAAATAAGCTTACTATCCTCACTCTACCCTCATTGGCTGAGAAACTTTCATCTGCCAAATAAGCTTACTATCCTCACTCTACCCTCATTGGTTGAGAAACTTTCATCTGCCAAATAAGCTTACTATCCTCACTCTACCCTCATTGGTTGAGAAACTTTCATCTGCCAAATAAGCTTACTATCCTCACTCTACCCTCATTGGCTGAGAAACTTTCATCTGCCAAATAAGCTTACTATCCTCACTCTACCCTCATTGGCTGAGAAACTTTCATCTGCCAAATAAGCTTACTATCCTCACTCTACCCTCATTGGCTGAGAAACTTTCATCTGCCAAATAAGCTTACTATCCTCACTCTACTCTCATTGGCTGAGAAACCTTCATCTGCCAAATAAGCTTACTATCCTCACTCTACCCTCATTGGCTGAGAAACTTTCATCTGGCAAGCTAGCCCTTCCTTCATCCCTAAACCCTTCCCTGATAGGTTGATAAAAATCCCATCTGCCAAATTACCAGCGAATCAAAACTTTGGCGGTAATTTTGAATTCAAAATCCTTCAATATAAGAAAAATAGGCTTAGTAATTCTTGAGTAGCGTGTTATAATTAATAATTATTTTCAATTAACACTAAAATTAGTAATTTTAGGCTTAAATACTTTCAGGACGCCTCTAACAAACAAAATTCAAATGAAAGTTCATTTGGATTCATACACATTCTAAAATCTCCAATTTTACTAAGAAGATCATTAAACATCTTCTTTAATTGGTTAGTTTTGAATGATATTTTTACTTAATTACTTAACTTAATTAATGTATTTAACTGCGCAGGACGGTAAATTCTCTAGTATACTATGGGTTATCACTTAGTGCCTCAAATTTGGGTGGCAGTGTGTATTTTAACTTTGTGGCTCTAGCCTTTGTCGAAATCCCCGCTATCATTATAGCAACTGCTGTTCAACAACGACTGGGGCGAAGGCTAGTTTTATGTGTGGTAATGATTTTGGGTGGATTATCCTGCATTGGCTCAATATTTATTCCCGAAAGTAAACAAAACCTGAATAACAGAGTTGAAATACGCAGTATTTAACCCTTGCTTTATTATAGATGTAGCTTGGATTGCTACAGTTATGGCCGTTTTTGGGAAAAGCAATATTGCAGCCTCATTTGCTGTAATTTACATATATTCTGCAGAGATTTTCCCTACTTCATTGAGAACTACTGGTATTGGAGTTAGCAGTATGTGTTCTAGGATTGGTGGTATCCTGGCACCTTTAGTTGCTAACTTGGTTTGTAACTGATTGTTTTAAAACAGAGTTCATATATTTCCCAGGTTTTTTCCCCATATATTTCCCAGGTTTTTTCCCCATATATTTCCCAGGTTTTTTCCCCATATATTTCCCAGGTTTTTTCCCCATATATTTCCCAGGTTTTTTCCCCATATATTTCCCAGGTTTTTTCCCCATATATTTCCCAGGTTTTTTCCCCATATATTTCCCAGGTTTTTTCCCCATATATTTCCCAGGTTTTTTCCCCATATATTTCCCAGGTTTTTTCCCCATATATTTCCCAGGTTTTTTCCCCATATATTTCCCAGGTTTTTTCCCCATATATTTCCCAGGTTTTTTCCCCATATATTTCCCAGGTTTTTTCCCCATATATTTCCCAGGTTTTTTCCCCATATATTTCCCAGGTTTTTTCCCCATATATTTCCCAGGTTTTTTCCCCCATATATTTCCCAGGTTTTTTCCCCCATATATTTCCCAGGTTTTTTCCCCCATATATTTCCCAGGTTTTTTCCCCCATATATTTCCCAGGTTTTTCCCCCCATATATTTCCCAGGTTTTTTCCCCCATATATTTCCCAGGTTTTTTCCCCATATATTTCCCAGGTTTTTTCCCCATATATTTCCCAGGTTTTTTCCCCATATATTTCCCAGGTTTTTTCCCCATATATTTCCCAGGTTTTTTCCCCATATATTTCCCAGGTTTTTCCCCCATATATTTCCCAGGTTTTTTCCCCATATATTTCCCAGGTTTTTTCCCCATATATTTCCCAGGTTTTTTCCCCATATATTTCCCAGGTTTTTTCCCCATATATTTCCCAGGTTTTTTCCCCATATATTTCCCAGGTTTTTTCCCCATATATTTCCCAGGTTTTTTCCCCATATATTTCCCAGGTTTTTTCCCCATATATTTCCCAGGTTTTTTCCCCATATATTTCCCAGGTTTTTTCCCATATATTTCCCAGGTTTTTTCCCCATATATTTCCCAGGTTTTTTCCCCATATATTTCCCAGGTTTTTTCCCCCATATATTTCCCAGGTTTTTTCCCCCATATATTTCCCAGGTTTTTTCCCCATATATTTCCCAGGTTTTTTCCCCATATATTTCCCAGGTTTTTTCCCCCATATATTTCCCAGGTTTTTTCCCCCATATATTTCCCAGGTTTTTTCCCCATATATTTCCCAGGTTTTTTCCCCATATATTTCCCAGGTTTTTTCCCCATATATTTTGCGACATTTTTGTTATTTATTATTTAATTTAATTTAGAATATTTATAAAGGTTCGATTGTCTAGGGTTTTTATAATTTTGATTATTAAATGTCAGCATTGGTATATTAAAAATAAGGGAACATGACTCGGGGAATTAAACTTGGAAACAACGTGTTTATTTAAATAATAAAAACAGGAAATTGTAATGATTGCCTCGTATGAGGTTTAACATAATAACTTAAAATCTTAATGGTTCAAAATTGTTCATATTAAGTTTAGGCTGGTTAACCCCTGAAGATTTCAAAGTTTTTGGCACTCACGGTTATTTACGCGTGTTAGTTGTCCTTTTGTTTGGTTGTTCGAACGCGCGGAAAGATCGAGCCGATGCTGGAGCACCATTGGTGACGGACGGTTCGGTGCTTGGTCCCGTGCGGTCCTCAAGATGTGTTCGGCCGGAGCTTTGGTGTTTAGCGGCAATGACTCAGCGTTTCATCCAGGATACCTCGTTAGGCTGTTCGGTACTTTTTTTGGACGGCCATCGGTTATTCGGTTGTTTAAGAGTCCGAGCTCTGAGCTTAGCAAGCTAGCGAGTTAGAGATTGTCTAGATCTAAACTACTGTTGTCTATTGTTTGTGCCCGGCTTTTATAGCCGGGGCCTTGTCCTTTTCCATGAAAAGCTCGACAGCGATTGGGTAGAAGTTTTTGCGCTTTCGTCAGAAAGCCGGACCGTGGTTGGTTGGGTTATTTTATCAAACCCGAATGTTCCGAGTGCGACCTTTGACCCGTTGGATCGCGGGTCATCCAACTTTGCAGGTGTTCGCATCGCGTACGACTTCGCGCACTTTTTGTTGACCACAGGGGTCCGTGATAAAAGATGGGGTTAACCAGGGGGGTGTAACCAGCCAAAGGGAGTTTTTATAAAAATAAATATAGTATAATGCTTCGAAAGCATTTCTTAAGGTTAAATAAATATATATAGGTTCAAGAGTGGGTATTGAATGGTATAAAATTCAAAAGTGGATATTGAATGGTATAAAATTCGTCACAACTCTCCCCCACTTAATTTTGAACGTCCACGTGAAACAAACTTCGTGGTTCATTAACAGGTTCCAAGTGAATAATAACAACAAAAAAATCGTATACGTAACTATGTACAATGGCCATAATGAAAACATCAACAAATGAAATTGTAATTAAAAAAAACTATCCTACCTAAATTAGATTACAAATAAAACAAATTAAAACAGGGCAGAACATCATATGGTAAATTTAATAAGGGGCAATTAAATTTAAAAAAAATCTATACTAGTACTAGTTAAAACAATAGGAATGAATTCCTAGAAGCAATTAAGTTACGAACAGATTGCTCGTCCAGTAACTGGATTGCGAGGTCTGAGGCTACGATAATTAGAGGGGTGTTCATTGTCGCTTAAATCGGCAGAGAGTTCACTATCATCGTCTAACGCGCTACAAGACTTATCAATGTCGGCAGTACGCACGACTGGCAAAGGTTCTATGACCTGGTCAATTTCTTGGGTGGCAATACGCGCAACCGGCAAAGGTTCTAAGACCTGGGTAGTTTCTTGGTCGGCAATACGCACGACAGGGGAAGGTTCTATGACCTCCCTAAGGTCAGACTCGGCATCACGCGCAAAAGGCTGATTCTTAGGACAAGGGGTGGCAACACGTTCAATGTGTTGTTTCAATTCATGAATGTGAAACGTGCCTTTGAGAACTCTCCCACCCTTAACACATTTCAATCTGTAAGTTAGTGGTGAAAGTTTCTCAGCAATTAGAAAAGGGCCATCCCAACGGGGAGCTAGTTTTGAGGTGAAACGAGCGCCGGCGGAGGACAAAAAGTGGGTACGCTTATATACTAATTGGTCTATGGAAAACTCAACATCGCGATGGTGCTTATTATAATACGCGGCTTGACGCAGTTGCGCGGCCGCCAGATTCTCTTGGGCTTGGGTTATCGCGTTTTCTGTGGTTTCTTTAATAGCTATAGCGTGGGAATGTAAGTTAGCATCATTGATTACGTCATCAGGGGATAAGGGGGTACCTATGTCAGCAACAGTACGCAATTCGCGGCCAAAGTTTAAAAATGCAGGCGTGAATCCTGTGGATTCCTGTGTGGCAGTGCGCAGGGCCATGGCATATTGTTGGATACCAATATCCCAATTCTGGTGGTTTTCCTCTACGTACGTCGCAATCATTGTTGACAACGTGCGGAAAGATCGAGCCGATGCTGGAGCACCATTGGTGACGGACGGTTCGGTGCTTGGTCCCGTGCGGTCCTCAAGATGTGTTCGGCCGGAGCTTTGGTGTTTAGCGGCAATGACTCAGCGTTTCATCCAGGATACCTCGTTAGGCTGTTCGGTACTTTTTTTGGACGGCCATCGGTTATTCGGTTGTTTAAGAGTCCGAGCTCTGAGCTTAGCAAGCTAGCGAGTTAGAGATTGTCTAGATCTAAACTACTGTTGTCTATTGTTTGTGCCCGGCTTTTATAGCCGGGGCCTTGTCCTTTTCCATGAAAAGCTCGACAGCGATTGGGTAGAAGTTTTTGCGCTTTCGTCAGAAAGCCGGACCGTGGTTGGTTGGGTTATTTTATCAAACCCGAATGTTCCGAGTGCGACCTTTGACCCGTTGGATCGCGGGTCATCCAACTTTGCAGGTGTTCGCATCGCGTACGACTTCGCGCACTTTTTGTTGACCACAGGGGTCCGTGATAAAAGATGGGGTTAACCAGGGGGGTGTAACCAGCCAAAGGGAGTTTTTATAAAAATAAATATAGTATAATGCTTCGAAAGCATTTCTTAAGGTTAAATAAATATATATAGGTTCAAGAGTGGGTATTGAATGGTATAAAATTCAAAAGTGGATATTGAATGGTATAAAATTCGTCACAATTTCCCAGGTTTTTTCCCCATATATTTCCCAGGTTTTTTCCCCATATATTTCCCAGGTTTTTTCCCCATATATTTCCCAGGTTTTTTCCCCATATATTTCCCAGGTTTTTTCCCCATATATTTCCCAGGTTTTTTCCCCATATATTTCCCAGGTTTTTTCCCCATATATTTCCCAGGTTTTTTCCCCCATATATTTCCCAGGTTTTTTCCCCATATATTTCCCAGGTTTTTTCCCCCATATATTTCCCAGGTTTTTTCCCCATATATTTCCCAGGTTTTTTCCCCATATATTTCCCAGGTTTTTTCCCCATATATTTCCCAGGTTTTTTCCCCATATATTTCCCAGGTTTTTTCCCCATATATTTCCCAGGTTTTTTCCCCATATATTTCCCAGGTTTTTTCCCCATATATTTCCCAGGTTTTTTCCCCATATATTTCCCAGGTTTTTTCCCCATATATTTCCCAGGTTTTTCCCCATATATTTCCCAGGTTTTTTCCCCATATATTTCCCAGGTTTTTTCCCCATATATTTCCCAGGTTTTTTCCCATATATTTCCCTGAGTTTTCCCCATATTTCCCCATATATTTCCCTGAGTTTTCCCAGGTTTTTCCCCATATATTTCCCAGGTTTTTCCCCACATATTTCCCTGAGTTTCCCCAGGTTTTTTCCCCATACATGGAGTAATAACAACTGGAGTAGTTTTTCTTATAGTTGAAGCAAGCCCTTCAGAGCATACTTACTTAAAAATATTTTCATTAATTATTTTGCCAACCATTTATCTCCCTGCAGGGACGTTTTCATTATTCACTTCCCATGTATATATTTGGTGGTAGTTCCATAATTGCAGGATTATTTGCACTCATTTTACCAGAAACTCACAATAAGAAACTACCTGAAACCATTAAAGAAGCTGAAAGATTCGGAAGGTAGATTAATACAAAGCTGTAACTTGATTTTAAACTATGCAAATATTAATTTACATTTACATTTTTTTTTTCTCAGGCGATTTTCTAATGAAAGTGAAGTACCGTTAATTGGTGGATAAAAACCTTTTGATTTTTTCCTAGTCTAATAAAATAATCAATCTCAATAGAATAAACCTCGTAAAGTTGTAATTAAGCATACTTACTCATATCTAATTATCTTTTGTGAATAATATTTTGGTCTATAATTATATTTTAATGTAAATTTGTAATAAATAAATAAATAATATATTAATTTTAAATTAGTATGAATAATTTATGGTATTTAGTATTTTGAAATATTATCCCCATATTCATATGGGGTTAAAGTTCAACCAGGTTAAGTTATGTTTGGTTTATTTTAGTGCATACATAATTAATTAACATATTCTTTAATAGTACCTTCCACCTTTACAATACAATTTAAAAAAATTACGCTAATTAGTTAACATAAATCACAGTGACTTCATTCACCAAGTTCTTTACTGCGCTTAATGAAGAAGACTTATTAGCAATTAGCCTTATTCCTGATCAGCGCCACCTACCCATAGCGGCGACTTTGAGAACTACTGTAAGCGGCAAGCCAATCAGATGTCGCTAAAATCTGGTGACTTCATTTTTGGTAAGACCCGAGAGTGCCAGTCAGTGACGTCACCAGATTTTAGCGACATCTGATTGGCTTGCCGCTTACAGTAGTTCTCAAAGTCACCGCTATGGGTAGATAGCGCTGATCAGGAATAAGGCTAATTCCTGAATTTGTCCATTCTTTGACAAGGTAGCACTACTATTTCTTTGGGCCTATATTTAAAGGGCTCCTTCGGACCCTTAGACACATGGCCCCCGCGGATTTCCATCCCCTCTTCATAGACGATCTTCCTCAACACTTTGCCCCACCGATTTCCGACCCCTAAGTAGTTCCCTCCTTGTTAATATCCCCCTTCTTTCACTCCCTCCCTCTGGTTAGGTAGGGGGGCTCGGAAATCCGAGGGGCCATGTGTCTAAGGGTCCTAAGGAGCCCTTTAAGCTTTGTATGTTTAAAATTCATTCAGATTTTTAACTAAACCAGGGAACCAAAATAGACGTTCTTTAGCCTGATCATCTACCCAAGCTAAACCTTCTTTAACCAAATCTTCCAGGGCTTTCTTAGCTCTCTCATCAGTCCATTTAAGGTTATTTCTAATACAAGTAACGGATGTATAACCGCTGCTTTTCTCCGCTAACTCCAAAACGCTAGTATGATCCATGCTCAATTCAGCTGGAACTGATTGAATAATGTACCGTCCTTGTGTGGGGATGACTCTAAACCCTTCCCCCAAGACTTTGACCTTATCAACTGCCCTCATGATGTCATCATTAGTTATGGTTTCCTGTTTATTTGGATTACTTCTAGATTTGCTAACTTTCTCACGCAATTCTTCCAAGCTCATGATCCCGCCATTTTTGGCTTTGGTAGCTAAACAAACTTCGATTATTTGAACCCCAAGTTCGTAGTAAAAGTCACCAACGCCTAACATGTTAGCCCAAAATCCTTTGCTCGATGCTAAAGGATCAACACCAACTGTAGCGCACATTTCTTGAAATTGTTTACGAAACTGAGCGTTTTTACGAATTTCTTTTTTATATTTGGAAGCAAATTCTTGCAATTTTTCGCGGAATTGGTCCATCTGCTTCCCCATGAATTGCATTTGGTCATCAGCAATTTCACTTCCAATGTCTTTGAATCTTGCTTGGGTCAGCTGCGACTTTTGAACAGCACCTACTCCAACTCGGCGCCTCATTTTGCTCTAAATTTAAATAATTTATGCTTTGGCAACTTGAAAATCAAGCAGAATTATCGAATATGACTGTTCAAAAATTGTAGGTGAAAATTTTTAAACACAAGGGGTCGGACACTTAGCGAAAAACATTCAAACAATCTCAGAACCCTTATCGTTAAAGACGTGAAAAACCGTATCGCAATTATAAATGTTATTAAATGTGAAATATTAAAATATATACAGCTTTCCTTACTATTAATCCGAATTAAAAACCTTTCAGTATAAGATTCAAATATATGTCCGACCCCTTTCCGGTTTGACTTTTGTTAAGCCTAATTATTTTCTTAAGCCTTGGTCTCTAAACTTACATGATTCAAATTAATTAAAATGATACAAGTTTCAGAAATTGCCGAACGTCTCTTTTTATATAGAAAGGCAAGATATAAATGTACGATTTATATTATTCATTTAAATTGAGCCGAAATAATTAAAATTTTCTACCACAATTAAACGATAAAGATTGAAGCAGACAATGCATCCGTTTTTGACATTTGACAGTCACACAACCCATAGCCCACTCGATCACGCACGAGTGGCTAAAAGTGCGCCTCTTTTTAGGGTAGAAATTAAGCAAAATAAGACTATTGTGGAAAAAGATTACAATAATCAAACTAATTAGCAGTAATTTGGAAAAGTAGCAATAATTTGGGGTTAAAACATAACCAATTTAGTAATATTTTGGGGTTAAAACATAACCAATTTAGTAATATTTTGGAAAAGGGAGAAATTTAATTAATTGATAATAACCAAAACAGGCGCACATTTAGCCGCTCATGATCACGCAAGCTGCTATTTGCTAAGGCAACCAACCAATCATTGACCTTTTCGATAACCGGCAATCATTAATAACACGTTTCCTTATATAAGCCTTAGTTTTGTCAAGTCAAGAAGTCTTTAAATAACTTAAAACTAATTTAATAATCATGGAATCCCTTTATAATTTGCCTTTCTTAGTTCTTGAAATCCCGAATTTAAAACTTAAAAGACCATCATGGTTACATCAACCTTCAGCTATGGTTATGTTTTCATTGGTTTTGGGCTCGTACTTTTTAGTATGCGGAGGTAGGGTTACGAACTTACGGTTTATTTAAAAATTAAGTAATTAAAGCACATTAAACTAATGTATAGCCTGCCTTAAAACTAAAAAAAAAAAAAATAAAAAATATATCGTACGATAAAATAAACAAACCTGTTACTTAACAGGAATAATTTATGATGTCATTGCTTAAGTAATAGAGTAATGGCAGCCCTCTGCCTTCGACTATATTAAGCTCTATGGGGAAATAACATGGGGTGCCATTAGTCTATTAAAGCACATTAAATTAATGTATAGGCTGCCTTAAAACTAAAAAAAAAAAAAAATAAAAATATATCGTACAATAAAATAAACAAACCTGTTACTTAATAGGAATAATTTATGATGTCATTGTTGAACCTCCCAGTATTGGCTCTACCGTTGACGAACATGGACATTCTAAACCCGTAAAAACCCTAATTTTGATAGTTCCTATCAACACCATCAAGTGTTGATAGTTAATTTCAAGTTAAATAATACTTAACTCGTATTATTTATACCCTAAAGGTTGCCTTTATGCCTTTTCGAGTAAATGGTCAATACATTATGGAAGGTTTAGCGTCCAGCTTTTTATTTACAATGGGTGGACTTGGATTTGTAATTCTTGACCAAACCCACAACCCCAACACACCCAGACTAAACAGAATATTGCTAATTTGCGTCGGATTTCTATGCATTCTCATCTCATTTTTCATGTGCTGGGTTTTCATGAGAATGAAGCTACCGTAAGATTTGCCTAATTAAATCAATTAATTAGGCCTATAATTAAAATAATTTTTTTCTTTCAGGGGATATCTTCAATAAATGTGTTTTGTTTTTTTTTTCATAATTTGTATGAATGAAATTAATTAATTAACAATTAATAAACAAGCTGTATGACAACAAAATAAATAAATAAATAAATAAACCATTAATTTCTTCTATTAATACTTACGTGTTGTTTGTTAATTACTTAATTCTTTAATAAATTAAAGCAAAAACAGCAGTTTTTATTAAAAATTTTAATTAGGGCGGAATCTCACGTTGCTGGCATATAATTTGGGTCTAAATAATTATAATCTCCACCCATAAAATGAATATAATCGCGATCTAGAAAGGGTTTAGAGCATTCTGCTTGTTTAACTGGTTGCATGTTGTGATTGGCTGTGTGTGGGAAGGATTCATGTTGGCTAAAAAAAACCATTGTTAGTTAGGTTTAGTTTAATCCACTTTATTCCTGATGCGTGTGTTAAGGCTTAACGCGCGATTTGTAGGTTAAAAGTCGGGAGTTAAGCCTTGGCAATGCATCAGAATAAGGTTGATTCGTGTGGCAAGGCTTAAGGCGCGATTTGTCAGTTAAAAGTCGGGCGTTAAGCCTTGGCACAGCATCAGGAATAAGTTTGATTCGTGTGGCAAGGCTTAAGACGCGATTTGTCAGCTAAAAGTCGGGAGTTAAGCCTTGGCACAGCATCAGGAATAAGGTTGATTCTTCTCTTGTGGTATTAACATACCAATCAACACAATCATTACAAAAATCAGTTGAAGTGTTTGGAGGACAATCTATACAATGCCATCTAGTTCCAATTATTGGATTGCAATTACACCTATCACACTAGAAAAAACAATTTAAATAAAAATGGTTAATAAACATTAAACAAACTAACAAACAAAAATAATAATTGTACCTTAAAGCCAATGTGTTGGGCTAAACCTTGACTCTGAAGTTTGTTTTCCTTTAACTTCTTCAAATACATAAATTCCCTTATTTCGGGATCATCTGGTTCATCATCAAGTACATCCTCTTGTTCTTCATCCTCTGATTCATTGACATCATCTTCACTTTCTTTCCTACCACAAATACTGGCTGGTGCCGAGTTATTATCTCCAACTTCACCATTATCATGGCTGCCACTCGCCTTTGGAACTTGATGACTTAATACTGATTCATCATTGGCTCCTCCCAAATTGAAGAAAGTTGGGAATTTGTGACGAAAAAATGTTGAGGAATGTAATGAAGATAAATTTCTGGCCATAACACTAGTGGGTCTTCTGGAGAACATCTGTATAATTGTTAAAAATTAACTTCAGAGAAGTTTGGGGGTTGATATTTATAGTACTACTAACAAGTCTTTGGGATACTTTGTATTTTGTACTGGGTGGTCGTCCAGGAACGGGAATTCCAGCACGAGAGAGTTTAATGAAATATTTTTGAACTCTACTGGCAACCTGTTGGGTATAACTGTAAGAATTAGCCTTATTCCTGATCAGCGCCATCTACCCATAGCGGTGACTTTGAGAACTACTGTAATCGGCAAGCCAATCAGATGTCGCTAAAATCTGGTTACGTCAGTTTTGGTAAGACCCGAGAGTGTCAGTCAGTGACGTCACCAGATTTTAGCGACATCTGATTGGCTTGCCGCTTACAGTAGTTCTCAAAATCGCCGCTATGGGTAGGTGGCGCTGATCAGGAATAAGGCTAATTCAGCTGCTAAAACGTTTTGGCAGCTTGGCCCCCCAAAATTTACCTGTGTAGGTGTTCTATTTCCAAGCTCAGCAGCAATTTTAGCCCATCTTTTTGACTCAACTTCCTCAGGAGGATATAATACTAATAATTCCTCTAACCGTTTTTGCTCCTCAGTCGTCCATAATTGATTAAATGTAGCGGGTTTATTTTTATCAAATACTCGTCCCCTAACCATAGTAGTCTTATCATCCTTATTTTCTGATTCCCTAACTAGAATAAAAGTTAGCGAACTGAGAATCAGACATTTGAATGACTATTTCTTCCGCTACAAACTTTATACTTTACCATCTAACTCATCTGAGGGGCCAAAACCTTGCGTGAAATCCGCCTTAGCAGATCTAAATGGTCTATTTAAGAAGCCCACCAAATTTTGACCACTTTTAAGGTTATATTTTGACCAATCTATGGTGGGTAGACTAGCTACACGTTGAGGAAGTGGTATGCCTAAATCCTCTTTTTGTTGAAGGCTTTGCACAAAACCAATGGGATTTTTAAGTGCCTCGCTTTTAATAAACCGTAATTGGTCCAGATCCTTCAAAACTTGTATTCTTTGCGCTTCCAACACAGCCATGCACTAAAAACTTACTTCAGAAACTTCTAAACAAACCCATTCACACGCAGATGTCACCTTACCTGAAGGGCATTTTGATAGTCAGAGTTAACTTTTAAGGCAAGGTGATCCGATTCGAAAAAGAACTCTCCTATATTATCCAAGTCAAACTTTTGTTTCATTGACTTATATAATTCATTTTCGTCTTCTTCGTCACTCGAATCAACTGTTTCTACAGTGATATCTTCAGTTTCGTTGATGGTTTCCATTTCAGACAATGGTTCACTAGCATTTTCATTTTTGCTAGCTAAAATATCATCGGAGATAATTGGCAATTCACTCTCGTTATTCATACTAGTATTCTAGTTAATTATTACAGCGCGAAATCAATTTGAAACTCATTATTTACTCCTCATTACTCTTAGACCGGTCGCTTCAAAATTTTGAGGCTATCGAGCAGACGATCCTTCATAGTACCCTATAACCAATCACCGCGAGCAGACGATCCTTCATAGTACCCTATAACCAATCACTGCGATTGGTCTACAAATTAATTTGGCAGACCCACCAATCACCGCGTTTGGTCTACAAATTAATTTTGCAGACCCACCAATCACCGCGTTTGGTCTACAAATTAATTTGGCAGACCCACCAATCACCGCGTTTGGTCTACAAATTAATTTGGCAGACCCACCAATCACCGCGTTTGGTCTACAAATTACGCAAATCAAGGCGATCCTTCATCAGACTAACATCGTCATAAAAACCCAGACAATTTTGCTAACATTGCTATCTGAAATACCTTCTACTGTTGTAGTTAATTAATTCAGAGCGAAACAATAACAAACCTCAACATTACTTGTCAGTGGGCCGCTGTCAGTCCCAAGATTCAAACTCTCAAGCAGACGACGCTTCGTTCTACTCAACAACAAATCACCGCGATTGGTCTACAAATTAATTTTGCAGACCCACCAATCAATTCGATTTCCATTTCAATAAATAGAAACTCATTTTGAAAATCAATATCAATGCATTTTATTTGAACATGAAATATCTTGTTTTCTTTACATTTTAAATGAGTCGAATTTTATTACTAAAAAGTTCCATGTAATAAAATTAAAATGTTTACGTAAAATTATAAAAATTCGTGAATGAAGTTGAATGAATGAATAATGAAACTTGCTTAACTCAACAATGATATATTTAACACTGTACATTTTCTTTAACTGTTTTTTCAAAACTGGAATTTTTTTGATAGTTTATTAATTTATACAAGTCCGGGGAAAAAAAAAAAAAAAAAAAAGTCTGTTTAAGTCGTTAAAGCGGGTTATGGTTTATCCCTGTTCAATTTTAAAGTCGCGCATATCATCCTGCCCATCTAATTGAAGAACCTAAAAGTTCAAAGAGACATTATTAGTTTACACGTCGCCCTAAACATAAACATAAACACTCACTTTTTCGTTACATAAGTGCAAGAACGTAACAAACGCAATCGGCACACTAAGATTTTTAGCAGACGCCTCTGAAATATGCTTTGGTATTTCTTTGTACAACTCAGAAAACTTCATTGAATCCGTCATTTCTTCCTTATCTTCCTCCTAATAAAACAAATTCTATCAATCATTAACCTATAAAATTTAATTGAAATTAATTAATTAATTAATTAATATAAGTACAGATTTGGAGAGGACGGTCCACATTGCTCTTTTAATCTTTTTAGCATCAATTTTTTTTGCTGTTTTCTCGTAAACCAATAATGGTTTATCAATCTAAAATTAAAGTTGATCATTTTAATTAAAATTAAATTAAAGCATAAGTTAAGAGAAATAAATTGAAATAAATAAATAATACTTTATAAGGTTGTTGCACAAGATTTTCTCCTGTGAATGCAACACCTTGCGTTTGAGCATCGGTTTGCGGTTGTGTGAAAGAAAATTCCATTTCTTGGCTTCCACCAAAATCTCCTCCTGAGGGACTTGCCGCTGCAATTAAAATATAATTACTTCTATGACGTCACGAATTAAAAAGAGTTAAAAAAGTAAAAAACAAACTAACCAGCTGGAAAATCATCATCATCACTATTATTTTCATTACCGCCTCCGCAATAATTAGATTTATCAGCAGGGTTATCATAATTGTATCCCTCTCCGACATCCGCTTCGATAGTTTTAGCCACTTTCTTCATAGAACGGACCCAAAGATTAGGATTAATCATGGATTTCCCGAGATTTTCAATGTTATAATGATGATCGAACGGCAACTCGTTCTTTTCTCTATTCCATTTGTTTAATGTCCCTTTTGATAACAGGTTTTTGGATTCATTGTGAATTATCTCCAAAGGTTTAGCATCGAAGTCAATTAGGGATGGCGCCCTTTTAGGTTTTCTTTTGACTGGTTGTGGTCCTCTTTGTTCTACACCTGGACCTGAAATTAATTATTAATTAATTAATTAATTTACTACCTCAGCCTTTCAAATTGAAATCCAATCCACATTTCAGTAACTTACGGCGACCAAAAGGTAAAAACCTCCAATGATTTGGACCAGCCCAAGCTGAAACCAGTTTTGGGTCATAATAGGAATATTCTGAGGGTTTTCCAGTCAGGAACCCGATTGTATCATTAATATTTTCGAGTCTAAGATGAAAATAAATAATGAAAAGGTTAAAAGTTAAAACCAAAATTACTGTTAATGTTACTTTAAACCACATTACTCACCTTAAAGGTGGATTTTTAGATTTTTCAGCCCCTGCAGCTCCAATGAGGACGTCAGAAGACCTATCTTCATCCACTTCAATTGGGTCTGAACCGTGATTGCTGTACTCATCTTCAGGTTCCTGCAGTTCTTGATTGTACACAAACTCATCAGGATTCTGGTTATGTTGAGATTGACTCGAGCATGCATTATCCGAGCTGATATCATCCTGTAAACATTAATTATAATTAATCCGCCCATTAATTCCCTAATTAATCCGCCCATTAATTCCCTAATTAATCCGCCCATTAATTCCCTAATTAATCCGCCCATTAATTCCCTAATTAATCCGCCCATTAATTCCCTAATTAATCCGCCCATTAATTCCCTAATTAATCCGCCCATTAATTCCCTAATTAATCCGCCCATTAATTCCCTAATTAATCCGCCCATTAATTCCCTAATTAATCCGCCCATTAATTCCCCTAATTAATCCGCCCATTAATTCCCCTAATTAATCCGCCCATTAATTCCCCTAATTAATCCGCCCATTAATTCCCCTAATTAATCCGCCCATTAATTCCCCTAATTAATCCGCCCATTAATTCCCCTAATTAATCCGCCCATTAATTCCCCTAATTAATCCGCCCATTAATTCCCCTAATTAATCCGCCCATTAATTCCCCTAATTAATCCGCCCATTAATTCCCCTAATTAATCCGCCCATTAATTCCCCTAATTAATCCGCCCATTAATTCCCCTAATTAATCCGCCCATTAATTCCCCTAATTAATCCGCCCATTAATTCCCCTAATTAATCCACCCATTAATTAACTAATTAAAAACTACATACACTATCAACTTGATTGAAATCAAAGTTTTCAAATGTTTGGTCAAGGGGAGGTCTTTCTTGGCAAATTTTATGCAATGCATCTATAATTAAAAATGATTAATTAATTAATATAATGAGTAGAAAATTTTAAATTTACCTTTGAAGGAGGATATATTAATAGTTGCGTCATTTTCATACTCCCTGACACAATCTAAAGAGGGGGGCTTCATATTATAGTCAAGAGCTAATTGACATTGGTCATCAGTGATGCCTAAGTTGTAAACAAACAATCCGGCAACTCCTTGTTCATCATATACAGATGAAATTTGATTGCGGAAAGAGTCAGCCTATAATGAAAGAATAAAGAAAGCGTAAGTATTTAATTAATTATTAATTAGGTCACTTCACTTGACACAATATTCTTACTTCAAACCGACGTTCAATCTTATCCAGAGTTATGTTTTTCAGATTTTGTTCAACTTTTGCACTTTTTCTGACCTAGTTAAAAGAAATCAGTCGTTAAAAAAAATAAATAGGCCTACACATCTATGATTTTTTTTGGTCATGTTTGACTTGCTTTTCGTTTTTTCTTCGAAGGGTCAACATTATTTTCCATCCCTGTTGAATTTTGACTATCTGTAAATTAAAATTGGTTATTCTCAAATTAAAATTGGTTATTCTCAAATTAAAATTGGTTATTCTCAAATTAAAATTGGTTATTCTCAAATTAAAATTGGTTATTCTCAAATTAAAATTGGTTATTCTCAAATTAAAATTGGTTATTCTCAAATTAAAATTGGTTATTCTCAAATTAAAATTGGTTATTCTCAAATTAAAATTGGTTATTCTCAAATTAAAATTGGTTATTCTCAAATTAAAATTGGTTATTCTCAAATTAAAATTGGTTATTCTCAAATTAAAATTGGTTATTCTCAAATTAAAATTGGTTATTCTCAAATTAAAATTGGTTATTCTCAAATTAAAATTGGTTATTCTCAAATTAAAATTGGTTATTCTCAAATTAAAATTGGTTATTCTCAAATTAAAATTGGTTATTCTCAAATTAAAATTGGTTATTCTCAAATTAAAATTGGTTATTCTCAAATTAAAATTGGTTATTCTCAAATTAAAATTGGTTATTCTCAAATTAAAATTGGTTATTCTCAAATTAAAATTGGTTATTCTCAAATTAAAATTGGTTATTCTCAAATTAAAATTGGTTATTCTCAAATTAAAATTGGTTATTCTCAAATTAAAATTGGTTATTCTCAAATTAAAATTGGTTATTCTCAAATTAAAATTGGTTATTCTCAAATTAAAATTGGTTATTCTCAAATTAAAATTGGTTATTCTCAAATTAAAATTGGTTATTCTCAAATTAAAATTGGTTATTCTCAAATTAAAATTGGTCAAATTAAAATTGGTTATTCTCAAATTAAAATTGGTTATTCTCAAATTAAAATTGGTTATTCTCAAATTAAAATTGGTCAAATTAAAATTGGTTATTCTCAAATTAAAATTGGTCAAATTAAAATTGGTTATTCAAATTAAGAATGAATTAATTTATTTATTTAATAAATAAATAAATAAATAAATAAATAGATCGATAGAAGTATCTCACCCCCTTGTTCAGTTGTTTTATGAGTCCTTCCCAAATCACTTGCCAATTTGCAAGTATCCGCTTCCAATGCATCAACACGGTAACCATATATTTTTGCACTTGCATCTAAAGCACAGCTTGCAACCTACAGAAACATTTATGTAAGTGTTCTCAGGATATAATAGGACTGGATAATAGCACCTCCCTGCCTTTGACTACATTATGGCATATGGGTAGCAGGGTTCGTACAAAATTTTTGGAATGAAATTCCCTGACAAAATTCCACAAATTTCCCTGACTATTTGCAATAACGTACATGGCGAACATATATGAAAACCAATCTAAATTCACTAGAGTAATTTTTGCACGAATTATTGTTGTAAATAACTAGAGCGAGCGAAGCAAGCTCCGCAAATTTGGGGATCTGCTCAAGTCTCAGAAGGTCACTCTACTGTTATCCAGACTTTAAATTTCCCTCCAATAAATTTTTCCCTGACATTTCCCTGACTTTTCCCTGACATTTTAGGCCCATTTTCAACTTCCCTGACTTTTCCAGGTTTTCCAGGATTTCCAGGTCGTGTACGAACCCTGGGTAGTTAAAATTGAATGCCACTACTCTATCTATTACAATTAATTACCTGAAAATTCATATTATTGCCGCTTTTTTTGATTGTGTCAGCCATGTAATCAATCAAATGCAATTGAAATGCGTTTTTCTTGGTTATTTTCTGGAAAAGAAATGAATTAATTATTTTATTAATTTATTTTTTAATGAAGATACAAAGAGGCTCTTAACAGTCTCACTTTGAAAGCATTAAAGGTATCGGCCTGGGCAGCCATTGGTTAAAAATCTTAGCATACATACAGTTTGTAATTGCTTAAAAATATATTATAACTTACATTTTCCGTGGAGAGTCTGACACATTCAGTATAGTGCTCTGATAATTCTTCATTAGACAAACCTGATAAGGCTGTCCCTAAAGCGATTCTCCTACAATATAAACTGGTTATGATTGTTACCATAGAGTAATGGCACCTTCTTGCCTTTGACTGTATTAAGCTCTATGGGTAGTTAACATGGAGTGCCACTACTCTATTTTAACTGCAATAGACT
This sequence comes from Phalangium opilio, assembly GCA_019434445.1. Taxonomy (NCBI): domain Eukaryota; kingdom Metazoa; phylum Arthropoda; class Arachnida; order Opiliones; family Phalangiidae; genus Phalangium; species Phalangium opilio. The sequence continues at coordinate 39,357 of JAEQBA010000970.1, read as the reverse complement.
AATGGCACCCCATGTTATTTCCCCATAGAGCTTAATACAGTCGAAGGCAGAGGACTGCCGTTACTCTATAAATTATAATAAGAGACTAATGGCACCCAATGTTATTTCCCCATAGAGTTTAATACAGTCGAAGGTAGAGGACTGCCATTACTCTATAAATTATAATAATAGACTAATGGCACCCCATGTTATTTCCCCATAGAGCTTAATACAGTCGAAGGCAGAGGACTGCCATTACTCTATAAATTATAATAGACTAATTGCACCCCATGTTATTTCCCCATAGAGCTTAATACAGTCAAAGGCAGAGGACTGCCATTACTCTATAAATTATAATAGACTAATGGCACCCCGTGTTATTTCCCCATAGAGCTTAATACAGTCAAAGGCAGAGGACTGCCATTACTCTATAAATTATAATAGACTAATGGCACCCCATGTTATTTCCCCATAGAGCTTAATACAGTCGAAGGCAGAGGACTGCCATTACTCTAAATTATAATAATAATAGACTAATGGCACCCCATGTTATTTCCCCATAGAGCTTAATACAGTCGAAGGCAGAGGACTGCCATTACTCTAAATTATAATAATAATAGACTAATGGCACCCCATGTTATTTCCCCATAGAGCTTAATACAGTCGAAGGCAGAGGACTGCCATTACTCTATATATTCAAAAATTGCCGATCTTACCTTCCTGAAGGGGTTGATGGGCTATTAAGGTTCTTTTCTTGATCATCCAAGAGTCTTAACTGCCTGCGTTTATTCCTCTCCCTTTCATCATCATTTTCTTGCAAAGAAACATCAGCTAACATAATGTCTCCGTTGGGGCTTTCCATCAGGGATTGTCTTCTTATATGGCTTAGTCTGTCTTTACGATTTCTTCCAACAATAGGTGTGGAAACAATACTGGCCATATTATTATGCCTAAAAAATAAACGAGAGGTAAATTAATTAATTAATTATGCCAAAATAATTAGGTTAATTGCATAAGAGTGCCACCACCACCACCACAAAGTAAGGAATCAAAATCACAGCCTAATATTAACATAATTAACATAACACAAGTCTTAATTTTATCAATTAACAAATATAAAATACAAAGGGGACTCTGGGAGTGCTACAGTGATATCTAAATATGTTGTTGAAAAATGCAATGCTGCATTAGAATATTCATACCAGGGTAACCATTATGTTGATAGTTCTATATAGAACATTTGGATTAAATCAGACTCAGAGAACCTTTTTGCATTAGATTTAGAATGCTTCTTCAATCAATCAATCATCAAATTATAATATTTACTGTGTACATACGGCACCGAATAATAGCTGAGTAACGTAAGCGTTATCAAATATCCAGAATTAAATTCAAATTTGCAGTTTCGCCGCTTTTGCACTATTATAAACAAAATTATTCCCTTAAGCCTTGGCACATGACGCTGGTTCGATTTTCACGGTTCACTATTCCTAACATACACTCAGTGTCGACTCCGTATAGTCAATGAACTATCAATAAAACGTGGGGGAATAAAATCCTTATAAATAAAACGTAAAAATAATTATAATCACCTAAATCATAAACCGTAACCGAACTTCTTTAGCTTAAACGTCGTTATTACTACGACTTTTTGCCAATGGTCGAATGCGAGGTTCGTAAAGAAAAGCGCTATATATATGGCCGTTGCCTGTTCCCGCCAAATTGTATTTTTCAATTTTTCAACCAGGGCCGGAAATAAGCATAGGACACTGTCCAATAAAATTTCAAAACTCTCCTCCAAAGTCTCCAAGGAGTATGGATAGGGGTAGGAGAAGAATTGAAGTTTTTCCGTAGGTTCTTTATGTAAACTGACGCGGGAAATACGAACGCCAGTATGCCACAGAAAAAATATATTTCAAGAAAATGCTTACCGGGTTTATTTACCCTACCATATTTTTCTTTAAAGGAAATACCCTGTTCCAAACCATAAAAATGTCATTTCAAACCCGCCCCTTGAAATTATTTATAGTTTCTTTCCGAGAATAAGTCAAAACTGTCACGCACTTTCTTTCTCAAGGTTGTTTCCCTGAAAAAAATATGAGAACAGAACTCAAACCAAACTTCACTCGCATTTCATAACAATATAAGTTCATAAGATATGTTTCTTCCATAAGTTTGTCACTGGTCAATGAGAGCTTGTCATGAAGTGACGTAGGTCATAGATTCGATGTAAAGCGATGCCTGGTGAGGCGCTCTCAAAGGCCTAAAAGTACAGACTAAATGGAATGATGGTAGGCTTGCAAAATTAACCGAGTGTAGTCAATCCACCTTATTCCCTTTCGTCGGAAGTTAGGCTTAGCTCGGGATTCGTAGGGGTGAGTAACAGGCTGGGAAATAGCACACTTCCTCTGGTCCAAAACCAGTTTATTAATTGCTTGGACTAGTTTTTTAATTCAAGAAGTGGGGGCTACTGGTCCTTGGGACCAGTTTATTAATTGCAAATCTATTGGAGAGCAAAGGCTGGGACCAGTCCGGAGACCAGTAAATGATTTCAGACACTAGGGGGTCACTGGTCCAAAGGACTAGTTTAAAGAATATCCTTATTTCCCAGCCTGGTGAGTAACGGGAAGAAATTGGTCTGTCGTCTGCTACAAAGGCCAAAAAATATGTACTGTAGCGGACGACAGACCAATTTCTTCCCGTTACCAGTCTGGGAAATAGCACACTTCCTCTGGTCCAAAACTAGTTTATTAATTGCTTGGACTAGTTTTTTAAATCAAAAACCGGGGGGGGGGGGGTTACTGGTCCTCGGGACCAGTTTATTATTTAGGACGCTAGGGGGTCACTGGTCCCAAGGACTAGTTTAAAAAATATCCTTATTTCCCAGACTGCCCGTTACTCACCCCCATGAATCCCGAGCTAAGCCTAACTTCCGGAGAAAAGGAATAAGGTGGATTCTCGCTCAAGCTGTAAGTCTTTCTAGCATTACGAAGTATAGGTAGTGTACGTTATACTTACGGAACATAACTTTTATCAACTTATGATAACAAGTTTTGTTTTATTGAGCAACAATATTTACATGTCTTGTCAAGACATTAAAGAGTACGAAACTAAATCTTATAGAAACATCAAAGAAGTTACTCTTGAATATTAAAGAGCCAATCAGCTCGTTCATATTATTATTATTATTATAATTATTATAGTATAAAACAACGTGTTTAATAGTGTAAGAAAACAAAAAACAAAAAACAAAAAAATGGAATTTTGGCATAGTTATATCATAACTTATATACATACACACACATTTTATTTACAACAGTATATTTTTTTTTTTTTTTTCAGTTCACGTTACGAAGATATTATATTTGAACTTTAGGGTTAAATTAATTAATTAAACTTGTGTCCTAAAAAGTGTAGGCCTAGTAAAATTTTAAAGTTTAAAAATGCTTAAGTTTTAATTCATCAAAATCGGAAAATTTAACTAAATTTTTGTCCCTTATATTTTTTATAAAACTAAAAAGTATTTGAAAATGTACGAAAATAATTAATTAAGAAAAGAGAAAAAATATAATAATAATAATGGAATTTTGTCGTTTTGTGTGATAATGTCAATTAGCCTTATTCCTGATCAGCGCCACCTACCCATAGCGGCGACTTTGAGAACTACTGTAAGCGGCAAGCCAATCAGATGTCGCTAAAATCTGGTGACGTCACTGACGGGCACTCTCGGGTCTTACCAAAAATGACGTCACCAGATTTTAGCAACATCTGATTGGCTTGCCGCTTACAGTAGTTCTCAAAGTCACCGCTATGGGTAGATGGCGCTGATCAGGAATAAGGCTAATTGTGTTCGTGTTGTTTGCGTGTTCATTTCAAAATAAACAAAAACAACAACTAACTAAAACCTTTTAGAACCTAATTTTTCCTTGACAAATATCATCATAGGCATTTAAATCTAGCCTTTTGTAAGTACCCTCTTTAGGGTTCATATAGAACATAACGTCTGAAACAACGTTAGGGTTAAATCCTTCCTTCTGTAAATCAACTTTCTTGAACTTGTACGTTCCTTAAGTTATTTAGGTAACGGGCAGAATAAAGATGAAGTTAGTAAAACTGAAAGTAATTCAATTCAATTAAATTAAATTAAATTACCTGTTGATTCCAATTTTTCGACGACCCTAATAAACAATGGAATGGCATAAGCGGGCAAGGACTTTCTCAAATCTTCTAGGAACTTTTTGTGGTCCATATTCTGAACTTCGGGGGACTCTGGTAGAACGACCATACCAGCTTTACCTTCCATACCTGATACGATAATGTTATTATTATTAATTGATTTTAAAACATTTGATGGCTGAAGGTGCAGATATTGACGTTGCATATTGACGAATGATACTGAAAACATTAGTAACTTTACCTGGTACATCAACTCCGAAGACGACGCAATCAGCCATTTGCAAAACCCTACTTATGATGCCTTCAACCTCGCTGGTTGAGACATTCTCTCCTTTCCATCTAAAAGTGTCCCCAGTTCTATCGACGAAGAACAAGTACCCTTTCTTATCCATAACCAAAAGGTCACCAGACAAAAAGGCGCAATCTCCTTTACGGAAAACGTCCGATATGACCTTCTTCTGGGTGGCGGACTTACTGACGTAACCATCGAAGGAACGAATTGGATCCGTTGTCAAAATCTTACCAACAAATTCTCCGGGTTCATCTATGAAGCAAGTTCTTAAAGAATAAGTACTTTAGAACAATTTCGGTAATTCACGCGCAATTACCTGGTTTGCAAATAATGCAAAGTCCATCCTTGCCCCTAAAAGGTTCATCAGTCTCTGGATTCATTTTAATCAAACTGACTGGGTAAACGCTGGGGGCAATACGCGATAAGAAGCCGACTGATCCTACTTTATTGTCTATATTGACTGAAATTTCACGAAAACAATTTAAATCACAACCGTACGTGCAACAGCAGTTAAACCATTCACAATCACAATGTTGCAACACTTACTGACGTTGGCGTTGCCTTCGGTTGATCCGTAGAGTTCTCCAATTTGTTTAATATCGAATCTTTCAACAAACTCTTTCCATATTTCCTTTCGTAAGCCATTACCAAACATAAGACGAAGATTATGCTGTTTTTCCTTTTCAGAGTAAGGTGTTGCCAATAAATAACGGCAAATTTCACCAATGTACTGCGAGACCTGAAATATAATTGGTTCTATGTTCGTAAATTGCGTTTCTTCGACATTGCAACAGCACACTTCACAGGACACGGATCGCGTTTACTGAACGATACAAAATTTTTGTACGCATACGTTGGTGTCTACTTATTGTTTCAATTTGATCTTAGCAAACTTTTAATTTTGATTTCAACGCTAAAAACAAACTTCTCATAACAGTGTTGAATCAAATTAAATATCGCCATAGGGGTTTCTTCGACATTGCAACAGCACACTTCACAGGACACGGGTTTACTGAACGATACAAAATTTTTTGTACGCATACGTTGGTGTCTATACTTATTGTTTTAATTTCATTGTACGTAGCAAATTTTCAATTTTGATTTCAACGTTAAAAACAAACTTCTCATAACAGTGTTGAATCAAATATCGCCATAGGGTCATCACGTAATTTCAAAATACGAAAAAAAAAGACAAATCAAGAAACGATCGAGATGAATGTTCTTGATTCAGGCCATGTCGGAAACGCTGATAAACATTCGAAAACAAATTTAACGACGCCTTAAGGTCTTATAAATGACAATAATTAAAAAAATATACTCGTAAAAGAACCGTGCAGTAACGAGTTTAAAAAACAAAAGGAGTGTTTTTCAACGCGGAAATTTATGGGTTAGAAGTGACAATCTGATGTTTTTGATGAAACGATAAACTATACGGTAATTCCCATTAGAAAAAAATTTCTGTTTGTTGTTCTATGAAGCATTACATCAGCAAAAATATTACGCAACTAAAAGGAATTATGTGGAATTTTTAACCTTGAAATATGATTTAACAACTAAAAGCATCCTAAATTAATATTTACTTAAGTATACACTATACCAAAGACACTGTGAACAATGAATTTAACAATAACTTGTCCGATACCGAGAACCTATAAAAAATCTGAGAACGTATGTCTTATGTTTCTACCAGCCCATAAATTTAACTCTGCATCGTTATTAGCCGATGGTGATGTGAAAGAACCGGAAACAGTTGTGAGAAAACCCCCAAGTCACGGACGGCAATACAACCAGACTAAGATATGCTTGCATGTTCTTAGGTTTTATACAAGTACTTTTTAAACAACACAGTCACGACGCTCGGGTTTTGATAGTCGGAAATGATAATGTCGTAGATTTAACGAAGTGATCATTTTGTTCTTACTATCTACTTCTTGTATTTTAAACACCACCCTAACACCTCTTTAATCGTCATTAAAATTAAGTTCAAACGAAAGAGGAATGCGATATTCAATTGCGATACCGGTGGTGGTGGTGGATACCTATCGCGTTTCACGCGTGACTTCCCATATGGATCTCTATCATTTTTTTTGAACTCGTGTATCAATTGACAACATTATTGAAGGCGCGTAGACACTCGGGTCTTACTACAGTAATATCCCCAAGATACAATAGTTATTGATGGTTCATATTACAAGCGTTTTTTGGGTACTATACGTGCCAACCAACATCCGAGTACAAATACATTAGACGCAACCAGACGAAACGGAACAAATCAATATATGGCACACAAAAACAAGTCCACGGTGTTAGCTTATCCATGGACACTCTTTTGTTTTGAAAATTTAATTAGCTTTGCGTTAAAACTTGGAAAAAAATGGTAAATAATTACCACGTAAATATGACATTTTAACCATGGTAAATGATAACGGATGTAGGTTACTAATATTATTGTAGATTGTTCAAGAATCAGTCTAGTTTAGTTAGTACCCACAGGTACGCATTAATTAAATTAATTTAGTACGACCCAATAATGCAAGAGAACAGAAAGGTTTTCCTTTGTTAAAATCTTATCAGAACGCTACTCAATGCATACAATAAGGGGCAATTTGCAACTAAAAGCCAGCAATGAATAACTCCTATTCAAGAGCAGTTCACAAACCAAGAAACGCCCCTTGAACAGGATTAATAATATGTCATAATAAGCTTAGTAATTATCCACCTAAAGCTAACCCCATACTTTTGGTATCAAAGCAAATGTCTGAAAACAATTATTAAAACACTTATTAAAAAGGCTTGCGCATATTCTCACGGTAGCGTTGTATTTGATGCAATCTTCCCAGAACTTTGAAGCAGAGAATCTTCTACGTATGGCTAAGGTGTTTCCAAATAACAGCGTTTGACAGACTGACAGGATTCCGGCGGCTGTATGGTACAGTGGCAAGCAAGTGTAAAGGACATCGTCATCTTTGATACATAACATGTTGTGAATTGCGGAACCCATCCAGATGAACCTTTAATAACGAAATTAGCTCGAACCAATTAGACACTACTCAAAACTTTAACTAAAATACAGATTCCTCTAAAGGGGTTAGTTGGCGAGTTAAGATATGGCAAGCAGTTCAGTTTGAATCAGTACTTGAGTCACAAAGGGCTGACAACACTACACTGTTATTCTTTAATTTAAGATAGGGGGACCAACTAGAGCATAATTTAATGTTTCAAACTATAATTAACTGACAATGGATTTTACTAAGAATGGGGAAATAAAACAGAAGATTCGAGAACTGCTGCTTAAATTGCGGGTAAAACAACTTTCCACTATGAAATTACGCTTAATAATAACGTATGAAAAGAATTAGATAAATGACGGGTTCAGGAAAGTTATGACAAGGAAGGAAACCGCGATAATAATAATTGTAGCTATCACAAATACCATGAAAATAAATTATAAACCTATCATTAAACATATCATCTAGAACTAATTTCTGTGGTTGACAGTATGAATAAATTAACTTTGAATTTAAGACCACGTTTTGAAACACGCGTTAATGACACACCAAATTATAAACGTCTATAAAAGTTTTCGTTATCACGATGTTTAATTTAAGTTTAGTTTGACGTCTAATAAAGTAATGGCACTATATGTTAACTTATAATAGAACGTTACGTAGTAAAAGGAAGGTGCCATTACTCAATTTCTCAACTGCACTCGTTCTTAATATAAGGTTTAGAAGAAAGCCTTATTCAAGGCCAAAATTATAATTATTTTTTTAAATTTAATCCGTTTTGCATGTACCTATAATTTGATATCAATCTTTCAGTCTGGACTGCATTACAATTAAGTTTCTAGTTTCCTTGTAACACAAGACGTAAAATTAAAAGACGTCACTTGATAAAATTTAAGACGTTTCTCATTGGCGGCAGAAAAAATTATATGCCTCACGATTTAAAAATAAAAATTAATGTACTTGAATTCTTCTTAAGAATTCAGAATCAGGATTTGAATTGAAAAATAAATTCTTTTTTGATTAAAAAATATATTTAAATCTTACCTGCTGTGAGTTATGATGGCAGCTTTTGGTAACCCAGTGGTACCCGATGTGTACACGTAGAACAGACGATCTGAAATAAAATTAAATACAAAAAAATACTATAGCGTTTTTAAATTTATTTTTATAACGAAACCTTAAGTTTAAAATTAATTTTAATAAATCAAGAATGAACGAAGGTTTACCAGTATAGTTTCCTTTATGTCCATTATTAGGTTTATCAATTGAAGACTCTTGTAGTAAGTTATCAAGGGATTGGGCAGCAACGGAGGAAGCGTCAAAGTTACCCACGCAAAAGAACTTTAGATTCGACCTCTCTTTGATTAAAGGAGCCACATCACGAATGGCTGAAAGTAATAAATTATTCAAGGTTGATTAAAAATTAAAATTTACTTTTATTATATAAAAAAGGCATAAAATAATTGGAAATGAATGGTTCAAGAAGAGCCGTGGATAGTATAATAAAACTTTCTTTGGGACACCAAAACACTCTTAGTTTGAACGATAAAGTCAAACAGTTTTAGGGTGTGATAGATAATGGTACGAAGTACTTGGACCTACACAAATTGCGTTCCCCGTAATTAAGATATGCTAATATGTTTAATTTTCAGGCCAAAATAAATACAAGTTAACTTTGGGACGTCAGAAATCTAGCTTATCCAATCAAAAGCTAAGACGAAACGATTTCAGGTTGTGACAGATAAACTTATCCAGTTAGCCACAATCCATTGGTACAGTACCATGATGTACTTAGACTTACAAAAACACCACACACACACTCTAGTGTACATAAAGGTTTGATAAAGTACATTTCAGACCGCATGCCATTTTACAAGGTAAAGAGCTCTAGGTGTTCTTAGACGTAGGTGATATGAAAATGTGTCATTGAGGACTTACCATCAACTAATTCGCATCCGAAGATGACGGCTTTACTATTGACAACTGTAATGGAATGAGCCAAAGGTTCGAGACGTTGGTTGGTGTTGACTAGAGCGGGAACAACCCCGATTTTGGAGAGACCCAACCATAAAGCGACGTATTCTGGACGACCTTCCATAAAGATGGCCACTTCTTCGCCGGGCATGAAACCCAGTTCGGAAAAGCAGTTGGCAACTCTGTTGGCGTACTCTTCGACCTAACACAAAGCAAGATTGCGTGCAACGTTTCGTTTAATTAAAACACATCACAAGAACAAAATTAAAATATTTATTGTCAGATTAACAACGGTTTTCCTTGAAAAGAAAATAAAATAGTAACAATTCAAGGTAGTGGAAAAAAAATATAGTAAAATATTAGTTCCGCTTAATCACTCATACTTACTTAATCAAATTTATAGACATTTAATTTTAAAATTAATATAATGTTTCATTTTATTAATTGGATACGGATTATTTAATTTGGAAGCAAAGAGATATATAGGGTAAGGTGTATCTTCGATTCAGGAAGTAAATGTAAATTTCTCAAATTATTCGGATCTAAATTAATCAGAAGTTAAGCGCAACATCACATCTTTCCTTCTCATACCATGACACCATAAATAAATTCATAAGATATGTTCCATAAGTTTTTCACTGGTAACTTAGAAACTGGAGCTTGTCATGAAGTGAGTGAGGTAGGTCATAGATTCAAGGTAAAGCTACATACGCCTGGTCAGGCGCTGCATCAAAGGTTCAGTACAGACTAAATAGGAATAGATGGAAGTCCTGCAAAATTAACCACCGAGTGTTGGACTTCAATTCTTGTTTGTCGTTCTAGAACTAGCTCGAACTGTAAGTCTGTAGCATTACGAAGTATAGATAGTGTCATAATTATGGAACATATCTTATGATGACACTATTACGATGAGAACTTCTGCGTTAATCTATTTCTAACTTAACAAACTGCATAATCAAGTCAAAGTGGCACGGATAAGGGGAAAGTTTTTAATTTTCAAACAAGTACTCTAATAAGGAAGTATATTTGTGTGTGAAAGTTAATTTTCACTTCGCAATGCTTAGCTGAACCGCTCTGACTTTATTAAATCTTTGATTACACGCTACGTGTTTTTCTTCCTTATGCCCTTGACTCAGTTTAAAGCGCTGGCCTATTTCCAAATTGTTCCCACAAACACGCACAAAGCAACGTGCTTCGGGTTTCAACTTACAAATAAATAACAAAACAACGATCTACCGCAGTGTCACCGCTTTGATCTACTGATTCACAGCAACTTAAACACTATATTTTCAATAAACGCAAAGTAATTAAGACGTTCATTACCTGAGTATAAGTCCATTGAGTTTCGTCTGAGAGTAAACATAACTTTTCGGGATGCTTCTTAACTGCCAATTCAAATAGATCGCAAACTCTGTAGTTATGTCGTTTACATTGCCATATCAGGTATTTTGATTTCAACAAACGTATTAATCCACTGTAAAATAATTAGAGAAAATATAATTATTAGCATTTTCAGATCACAATTCTTCAATATTGAAGAAGTTAGTGTAGAGTTTAATTTGATATATTTTAACAATTAAGCTAATAATAAGTTTGTTTCGTTATTTGAAAATCGAAAAATATATTTCTCCTTTTGGACAGCATGCTCATTTTGATAAATCGTTTTAGAAAAGCACCTTAACGAAAGTAATAGCTTTTTAATTATAGTTTTTTTATTTTGACTTGGGATTATTCCAATTCCAAGCTAATAATTTGCATAAATTGAAGATATATTTCGTATGTTAATAACCTTGGAAGAAACCCAGAATAAATTTATATACATAGATATATATTTTATTTTTTTTCAAAACTCATTTGAAATGAACGCCGAGCTGCTTCAACGATGAATTAAAAACAAATCTTTAAATAAAAAACCTGTATTATTACTCAATTCTTGTAAAAAAAAATACGAAAACAAAAAAACAATCTTGAAATTCAAGACTAAATTCTAGTCACGAATAAATCTCGTTAAAAACAAGGACTGTTAATTCAAGTATCCTTAGAAAAGCCATTTATAAGCGAGGAGAAAACAATTTCACGGTTACGACGATCTAAATCAAAAGACCTTGTACATTGTATAACAACGTAAGAGTGTTTAGTAACTAAAATTACAGCAACATTGAAAATATAATATTATTTAAATACCAAAACTAAAACGGATTGCTTAATAAACTTATCTAGAACAAGGGTAACTAACTCAGCTCCAACTTTACTGGATTTGAAGTGCAGAGATAACCCCTACACTTTTTACTCCTAATAAACTGATTGAACAATTTGTGGTTTGTATATTATCTCAGGAATCAGGGACTTTGTAATTTCGCAAATAGATTAAAATGGAGTGGAATTAAGATACGTTTTCTAGCGTTTAAGTATTTTAAAAATAAATATTTTAAATATTTTTTAGTTAAATCTACAAAAATAGCCTATTTCCATTCCATTCTTAATCCTCCTTGCTCAAAAACGTTCACTAGATTTCTTTACAAAATTAAATATAATATAATATATTAATAAAATTGAAAGTAAATTACAAACATTTAAACCCATAAATAAATTGATTACTAAAGCGTTACAAATTACGTGTAAAAAGGGTACATGTAGACGTAGATGTATATTTGTACCCAAATAAGTTGTTACATATTCATAAAGATTGCTCGTAAGGAACAAATAAACTAAACTGAAAGGAAATAACGTTTCCCACTGATTTGAAATCGGAATTTAAAAAAAGTGCCGAGTAGTGTTCTATAAGCATTAGGGCAAGTACCTAAAATACGTATTCACAGATTTTGTTTCCTATAAACCACATATACTTAACTATATCTATAAGAGGTTTGCAGTTAATTTAGCTACAGGAGCGCGAGCTATTTTTGAGAGGTAATATTCGAGTTCTTATATAATTACGAGGCACTCCAAATGACAGGTAATTTACCAGGCCCCGTTTTAATATCAAAGGGAGAGTGAAAAAGAATTTAGAGTTAAATTATATTTGATTCTAATGTTAACAATAATACCTGCGCATTATTTTTGTATTTCAACCTCCCTTTAACTATACCACAAAAATACGTAACTCATAATAAAAATAAATGGGGAAATTCTATTGAGGGATTTTTGTTATAAAAATTGCAAAGGATTCGTCTTTGTTTGTTTGCAACAACAAGTAAAGGAAAGAACTTAAGGTGTTAGCGTTAACACAGTAAAGTTTAATAAAAGAAATTTACTAAACTCAGATTTATTTATAAGTTATTGCCAATATCGTTCAATTAAACGTAAATTGGGTCAAAAGTTCATAAGTTGAAGTGAAGTCAGGCAATCAAAATTATCCAATTTTAAATTAGATAACAAAATATCAAAAACGAATAACTTTCACGCAAAACTGCTGAAAACCAATTAGAATTTATTCTGAGAGAGAATGGCAGTTCCAAACCATAGACAGTATTGACCTTTATGGTTATATAACACAGAGAGCCGCTAGTACATATTTTGCGGACAGAAATAGAATTAGAATGAAAATGAAAAAGTGTTTAAAATTCAATGCACATTCTAAATCTAGATTTGAACAAAAACCGTGTATTACTGACTAATTTTTATATCTCACGAGCTCAATAAATATTAAAAGTTGTTATACCAAAATTATATCAAATATACCTCGGGCAACCACAATCATACCAGTTCAAAATTGTCCACATTTTCCATCACAAACAAAGAAGCCGAAAACATTTCCTTGTTCCTATTTTTTTTTTCTATATTTCTTTATTTTTTATCATCCGGTGGTTGTGGTGTATATTGCAATCATTTAACATTAACAGGGGGGAATAAGGGGATGAGACATGAGAGAGGTCGGTTTCGCTTTCACAAAGTTAAATCATGACCTCGAGCTACAAGATGGGTATCGCCTCGTTAATGTTTTAAGGCTATGCACGGTATAGTTAAATTCGTGTCCTCAATTTCAACAGATAAAATGAAATTGAATTGTAAAAAAAAAAAATAAAAGACTAATATAAAAATAGGGGGAACTAAATTTTATGAACTACAGGAAGTCCCCCGGGCATTTCCGAAACCGAAAGCCTCATCAAAAACATTTTCAGTTCTGGGAGGTAGTATAGGGTAACCGCCGCGATGGCTCGTTAATGACGTAAATAGTTCTGGTTAATTTCCCCATGACATCGGTTAAACACGGTGGTGGTAGTGGTGGTGGTGGTAACCCCCAGGTTGACAATTGGAAAGATAGGCAATTTTGTAACGCGCGTTTAAATCTCAATTATCTACGGTAGACATCGAGGTTAAGAGTAAAATACAAAATAGACTACATGAATAAACCGAGTAACTGAATGGACGCATTCAAGTGAAAAGAGAGTGTTTCTCAAAGGGACTCTGTTGTTAGATTCAAACAGTCAAAGGTAGTGCACTAATGGACTCGTATTGTATTTTGGTGCCGAAACCCGGGAGCGTAAATTGTTTACGTGTAATCATAAGTTTGTAAGATATGTTGGCCATAAGTTTGTCACTGGTTACAAACTGGAGCTTGTCATTAAGTGATTGAAGAAGGTCATAGATTTGAGGTAAAGCGATGCCTGGTGAGGCGCTGTCAAAGCTAGGCGGAGTACAGACTAAATAATAATAAGATGGAAGTCTGCAAAATTAACAATCGAGTGTAATTTGCAATTCTCGCTTGTCGTTCTCGAACTACCTCGAGCTGTAAGTAACTAGCATTACGAAGTATAAGAAGTATCATACTTATGGAACATACGTTATAAACTTATGGTGTGATCTTTAAACATTTTTTACAATGCTAAAATGATTACCAGTGTACAGGGAATTAGAATGCGATTAGCATATCGCCAAAGTTATTTAAATTTAATTCCAGTCTTACAACAAAAAATAAAAAACACATTTAAGCGATGATCAATTCAAATACAAGATCCAAAAATAGTTCTAGAGGCGCGTGTGTGCTACTGTATTCTACCAAGAACCCCAATATGAATCTAAGAACGTTAGGTTACCCGTTACATGGGTCGTTATGGGCAATATTGAGGGGAAAACATGAGATCACGGAGCTACATCCCAAAATTCTATTTTGAACTATGTTTTCAGTTCTTAAATGAGTTCTCAATATACCTGTTTTCCAAATAACCTGACCTCATTTTTCAATTAACGAATATACGAAAAACTTTCTCAACACATACAAGTTTTTAGTTTCGGTTAACTTCCTCGTTCTGTATAAAATCTGTACGAAACATTTGATAGCAAGATAGTTTTTAGTCTCGCCCTTGATTCGTGTGATACGTGCATGTATTGAAGTACAAACCTCGACCTTGCCGGAAGACAAATACATCAAGTACTACATCAATTTCAATTTCTAAATATAGAACTATAAGAAATAGAACCACAAGGTCAGGTATATTCGAAAGTAATTGTTTGTCTTAATTGTCACAGTAGTTTGAATGCTTAATTATTTATATTTTTGAGATAATGGAGACCGAAATCTAAGTATGACCATTAACTTTTATAATTAAATCTTTAAGCATTTGGCGAAACCAGTTTTTGGTACTTATTTTGTTTCTTACTAAGCTTCTGAAACAATTAAGGGTAAAATTAAAGTCCTTAGTAATTATTTTCAAATGCAAATTTTGAAAGATTTCATTATTAAAACACTTTAGATTTTCATATTGAAACATTTTTAAAGTATTTTGGCATTTCACGAGGCCTGATAGATACAAGGAAATAAATTCTAAATTCAAACCTGGCTCTTCATCATCAAGACTCAATTGAGATGGTTTGAAACCGGGAAAAAATAGCTTGTTATAATATTAAATGCCTTATATCATGTATGGAAGTGGCCCCAAGTCCGAAGAAATTACTTCCGTTTTAAGCTATACATGATCAGGGGGATGTAGTAAAATAAAATCTGGTGCTGTCCATTCATTCTGGTACTAAATTAAGGCAATATTATTTATGGTAGACTTGTTTCGGACAATAGAGTCTTTCAGATATCATTCCTTTTTTGTTTCTAGACCAAACTATGCTTTAAATGTGTTACGACAATGTATTATACAGGGTGTTTGTGAAAAGTCCATCAATAATGAAAGGGCGTATTTATTGGGCCATTTTGAGTCGAAAATGTTCTATGACATTTTGCCGTCCGAGCCACGGTTTTCGAGTTATGATTTGAATATTTTAGGGATGACCCCTTCATTAAATTAGCGCTGTCTTTCAATTTCTTAATTAAATTTAAGGGGTCATCCGTAAATTACTCCAATCATAACTTGAAAACAGTGGCCCGAACGGAAAAATGTCATAGAACATTTTCGACTCAAAATGGCCCAATAAATACGCCCTTTCATTATTGATGGACCTTTCACAAACACCCTGTATAATTACTAAGCTTAAGGGAAAATTACGTTAAGTCCTTTTTAATCTGTAGAGCTAGTTCAAAAGTAACTTCCGGAGATAACGGAATCTCATTTTACTTCGAGTGGTTGAGTACGCACTCCTTCCGCGGTGTACTTAGAAAGTCTGGAAACGAAATCTTGTTGATAATACGCCCTTAAGTGAGTAATTATGTAGCGCAAAATCACGCCATAAACATACGATATCAGTTAAAGTATTATAAATAATAAGGGCTTTTTAGTTTTAGTTAGTACTGACTGAATAGTTACACCTGGATCGGAAACATACGATTTTTACATCCGGAAATTTAAGCCTCCAATTTCACATTAGTCAATTCATAAAAATGTCTACATCTTACTAAAAGGGGCTACAGAGAAATTTCCACAACCCCTTTTTATAAATTTACATCCGGAAATTTAAGCCTCCAATTTCACATTAGTCAATTCAAAAAATGTCTAAACTTCACTAAAGTGTCTAGAGAAATTTCCACAACCCCCTTTTCTTAAATTTACCAGCGATTCAATGTTGCCAGTAATATGTTATTAGAGCATCTATATGGATTTGAACTGAATCGAACAGAATCCTATCTCTTCAGTCTGTCTGTTGAAGATAAAGGTTGAATTGCACTCACAAATACATACTGGCAACACAAACAGTCCGCCCACTCTCTATTTGAGGCACCGTTTTGAACTTTGACCCTAATTTCAACCAAAGTCGCATATCAAATTTAAGATATACTTCCGCAGGATGTTTGAAGAAAAAAAAATCATTTACTTGTTTACGTACTATACTATAGGGGTGTCTGCGAAATTTCACTAGTGCATACGTCCTGAGACATAAATAATAAATAAGTTTATCTAAATTCACCCCAAAGTGCAAGTGAACTTAATTGCCATCCATCTTGAATTACTTCCACATTCCTCAGGGTTTTGAAGGAAGAACTTAAGTTACTATATTGAATGCGTGATAACATTACGCGTAATTATTAAATTCCCAGACCAGATTCATAATAATTATTAATGATGATAAGACAAAAATAGATAAGGGTTTTTTTTTTCTTTTTGGCAAACGTCAAATTTATCTAGGGGCGTCTTTGAAGATACTATATCTATTTGACAAGAATTCCAAAGTTCGTTCATTAACTGCAATGACAAGAGAAGTCTAGTTATCTCTTCACACGACCTTCATAAACGTTTTCCAAATTTTGAAATAGTATTTAAACAGGGTTCATACAACTTTTGCAAAACAAATTTCCCTGAGATTTCCAGGCTTTTCCGAATATACTTCCCTGAGTTTTCCAGGTTTTTCCCGTGTATGGAGTATGATCCTATGGAGCAAATGTTAACGAAGGAGGCGGGATAAATTGGACTATAACATACTCAAAGGACATCCCCGTATCTCTAGTAAAACCAGAGTTATGAGCCTCTAAAGTATAGTGTAATGTTAATCCTATGGAGGGGGCTATTTTTTTTTTGAGCATTTTGCTTAATTACTCGGCCCCTGTTTGACGCAAATTTCCCTGATTTCCCAGAATTTTACTAAAAAATTCTAAATTTCCCTGAGGTCTTTGTCAACTATTTATTTCCCTGATTTTTTCAGGTTTGTATGAACCCTGTTAAATGAAAATATATGTTAACAAGTTCCCCTTTTCAATATACGTTTCACATCTTTGAGTACATCGTGCTCAACAAAAATTACTTTTAATTATTTCAATAGTTCTAATCGAAGCTGTGCAACGTTTTGATGAAATTCTCTTTTGAGTATTTGAGTCATCTGGAAAACAATATCAAATTTCGGAAATGTTTTTTAGGTTTTTCTGATATGATAGCAGAATTACAAGTGGGTTCAGTTGGTACTAAAAGAGTTCTTGAAGTTAATATAGAGTGACACAGCCACTCTTTTATACCGAAAGTCATCTTTATCAATAGTACAGTTACAATTTTGAATTCGGTTGATATTTGAGATTAAAATTGGGGTTTATGTTTACTCATATTGTGGTCATGACTAGCAATATCTCTCATGGAATATCTCTAGAATCCTTAACCATATCAAAATATTAAGAAAAATGGGTAGTTCCCGCTGTCAGTTAAAAACAAATTAAAGAAAGTTTTACCACCACAAATACAACCACGGTCGAACAGGGTCAAATTAACGTCCCAGCATCATAAATTAACGATCATTAAAACTCTCTCTGCTTTTAAAAATTCAAGCACCGATCAAAACATATTATAAAACGATTACATTAATAGTGCCAAGAAATACATCCCCAACCGGCAATTATCGGCATTTAAAATGCATTTTAGAACCTGATTTTTGGCAAGTTAACTTGTAATAAACAGGGTCAAATTAACGTCCCAGCATCATAAATTAACGATTATTAAAACTCTCTCTGCATTTAAAAATTCAAGCACCGATCAAAACATATTATAAAACGATTACATTAATAGTGCCAAGAAATACAACTGGCATTTAAAATGCATTTTAGAACCTGATTATTTTTGGCAAGTTAACTTGTAATAAACAGCAATTTATTTCAATCGATTAATGGTAAAAGTGTTGAAAAATTGCCAAAAAAATAAGATAATTAAACAAAACTTGTAATATTAAAATTCAATTAAAAATAACTCGACATCAGCAATAAACAAGTCAAAATATTAATTTGAATATAGACCCCCCTAATCACCGACCTTGAAAAAAATTAAGTTAAGTAATAATTACACTACATAAAATATGATCTTAATGATAAGATGAAGAAGTGCCAAAAACAAAAAAAACCCGGGCTCGAAAATTTAAAGAACCCAAGGCATTTTTGAATTTAAAATCAAAACTACTTTTTTTGACTTTACAATATATTTTATAGAGAAGGTAAAATACCTCTTCAATAATTTTGTTTTTCGAATCCAGACGAAAATTTACCCAAATAATTAAACCTCTAATGTAAAAGGGGGGTTGGTTGTTTTGGGGTATTAACTTTTAGGGATTTCTTTAGCCCAGGGCACAATTTGAGGTTAAATAAAACCCATCATAAAACTATCAGCCATTAAAAGGGTTGTTTAGGCTTAAAAATAGGCATTTTTTCAAACTACGATGATGACTTATTTATGAAATATCTTTATTGATAAAGCTAACTGACCTATTTAAGTCGAGGGTTGGTTAGATCAAGAAGTGATATCTAATTCATTAGGAAGGTTTAAGATGCCTAAGTATTCGCGCGCCATAGTCCCAGTCCCCCTTTCAAAATACAAGGGGGGACGTAAAAGGTGGCCGGGCTATCTCATAGCCTCTCCTCAGTCGGAAAATACGTAATTTTCCTTATTCGCGTCGCGCTGAGGCGAGTATTCAATAGCCAATGAGACGCTGGTTGTAATTTAGATTAACTCCGGACCTACGTTTGGAGCTGGAAATGTGGCGAATTTACACCTTCTCCCTCGTAAACTAGATATCACTTCTTGGTTAGATATACCTTATCAATCAAGCTGAATTAGAACTGTTAAATTAAAGGGTTTGAATTAACATTTGATAAAAGTTCTGTTTGTTCAGCGGTATTTCCTTTTTATCCAATTTAAAAATAATTTCATATCGATTAAAAACAATGCCATGTTTTTCAATTCACACACACAAATTCGAATTCCTAAAAATATTCAGACGTTTAAAATATATGACCCTAACTAAATATATCTTTTAAGCGCATTTCAAAATACTCGAATATTGTTTGTTCACCACTAAAATATTTTATTTTCGAATTTCGTCATCAAAACAAGTCACGATTTAAAATCAGACTGGTTATAAATAACGTTCTTTTTATGAAAATCACTCGCAAACAAAGGGTAATATTTTAAAACTTAAACTGCATGCCTTATTCAAAATAAGAAAAGAGGTATTATAAAACCTGTATAGGGGATTTAAGTTAAACGTAATTGCATTTAAATTCTCAGAACCAATTTCGTCGTTTGCGCATAATACGTAATTTAGTTGACACTTTCACTTTTCAGTGAATGTACACGTAAACAAAGCGCTTGAAAACAGCATTTACTAAAACTTTCCAGGCGTTTTCTAAACTGAATCACAACTCGGAACGTATTTTCCACATCAGTTAGCTATATTTATATTGTTTATAAGTTTGAAAATATACTATAGGTGTTGGGTAATTTTAAATTCCAACAAGAAATTATTGGTTTATATTTAAAACAATACAGTTTAATTCAGACAAGGAGGGTTGATACCATTTACACGGCAGGAGGCCAGGCTACTTGGCGGACAAAGTGTGCAGTACCAAATAGCCTGGCCTCCTGCATGGTGTAAATGGTATCAACCCTAGTCTGAACTATGTATTACTTAATTTTGTGCGAAAATGTGTTAGTTTAATTTCGATATAGGTACAGTATAGAGGTAACCTTTGACCCCTAATATATATACTTCAAATGACTTCTAAAGGACTGACAATTTTTTAAACATAAATCATATGATTTCTTATGATGAAACACTAATTTTTACAAAATAAAATTCAATATAAAAATATAAATACATAGTTTTCAGGCTATGATGATTCATACCATTTACACAAGGAGGAGAACAATAGTGCAGACGTACTTTGCCCTCCAAATAGCCTCGTCTCCTTGTGTAAATTGTATAAATCCTCCTAGCCTAAAATATACATATAAAATTATGGCGAATGTACCACAAAAAACCATACTTCCGGAAAATTCCGACCGACCTAAACTAGCTCTATAAAACGCCTTCATTATAATACCCAAGACATAAGAGAAAAAAACCGAATTTTTCTAACTCTACCACTACTACTACAACTCAGAATAAAACGAGTTTGAGTGAGATTAAAGTTAAAAAGTACTTCCCGATAGAGAGGGACAACTCTTTATATACCTTCGGAACCATTCGGTGATAGTCGTACCCGGAAGTTGACCACCACCGGGGCCAGGCAGGAAAAAATAAAATAAAATCGGAAGAGAAAAATTATAACTTGCTTCCCACCCCCTTTAGTTTTTAGAGAAAGTTAATTATTCGTCGTACGAATCTTCTATAGAGTAGTAGCACTTCTTTGCCTTTGACTACATTATGCTCAATGGGTAGTTAAGGATTAGTGCCATTACTCTGTATATTCATTGAAATAAATGTTTTGGGGAGGAACTAACTTAGTAAAAACGCTATCTCTATTATTCCATATTTTAACTCTATAGAAAAAAATCTAAAACCGTAAAATGTGCCCTAGATAAAAATCTCCCAACAAAGTTGAAGAATCAAGGGTTACGCCTGTTGAATATTTTCTTTTTTGGTTTAAAACGTGCATATTTAAAATATGAAATTTCGTTTTGTGGAAAATGCTGGCTTGTACAGGGTGTTCAAAAAATGGTAATTATAGGACAATTTAATGGTTACATGGGCGATTTTGAGTCTAAAATGTAATTTTTATAACATTTTGACATCTGGGAGTCTGGGACACCGTTTACAAGTTATGATTGGAGTGTTTAACGGGTTACCCTTATAACAAATTGTTATCTTTCAGTTTCTTAATATAAATTTAATTATAACTCAGTGTAATCGATGTACAAATCCGTACCCTCAACTGTAAATCTTAGTTCAAGCATAAGTTTATAAGATATATTCCTTCCATAAGTATGACACTACCTATACTTAATTCGTAACGCTAGAGACTTACAGCTAGCTAGAGCTAGTTCGAGGGAGAACGACAAGCGAGGATTGATTAACTACACTCGGAGCTTAATTTTGCAGTCCATCTAGTCTGTACTAAGCCCAAATTTGCAGCTTCTCACAACAGATCCAGGCGTCGCTTTACCTCGAATCTATGACCTACCTCACTAACTTCATGTCACGCTCCAGTTTGTAACCAGTGACAAACTTATGGAAGGAACATATCTTATGAACTTATGGTGAAAGTGACCCCCAACTGAACTAAAAACTGTACATGCAATATCCATATCCGGAAAAACGCAATTTTTAAAATACTTTCCTTGGAAATTTTGAAATATATCTAACCGCAATATCATTTAAATTCAAAGAAAAAATATATATTTGACGTGAAGACGGTTAGATATGTAAAACATTCGCATCTCGTTTGGTTTTCCCCTTTGAATAAATCAACAAAAAATTCATCTCAAATAAAAAAAAAATTCAAAGTCATCCGAGGTTTCCGAACCGAGGAAACTTTAAGAGAGAAATAAAATATATACTATACGCGACCCCAAAGTGGTTTCTCCAAGATGTAAAGAAAAATGAATTCCCCTCGTTTTAAGATGCCCGAAATTCCTGGGCCTTTTCATCTACTCTAAGCTCTCGAGAAGAATGACAGGTCCCTCCATTACAATTGAAGAAAAGTCAAAAAGCGACTCAATAGATCAAGATTTCAAGGGTAGGAGGGATGCCATTGTTAAAAGAAAATAAACCTGCTCTAGCAGGCGTGCGTGAAAATTACCCCACTAAATGTTTGAACTGTTGGTAGGGTTGGACTCGAGAGAGATAAACACGGTCGAGGGGTACAACACTCTTTACGTGTTTGGAATTTTAAAAAACTTTCTACGTTTATTAACATTTGGAGAGTGTGTTTTCTTAATTATTCAAGACTAAGTGCCTAACAACAAATGTCCCTGATATCGCTTAATTTTAATTAAATTGTAAATATCATTGCCTAAGTGTTGCCAGGACATTGCAGAGAAAAATGCAAGAAGTTCAGTTTGAATCTGTACTTGACCAACCTAAACTCTGAACTTCTAGAAAGCCTTTTAAATTTGTTATATTTGCTCTGAATTATATTTATACTTTGTGATAGTTCAAATATGTTGATTTTAGAAACCAATTTATATTAGTGTTGGACCCCTCGTAAGATGGGCTCTCTCAAACATGACGAATGGGGTTATTTTCTACTACTGAATGAATGGGCTTTCCACCTTGGGGTAAGGGGTTGTAACGGGACCCCATGCAAGGTTTTTTACGTAGAAAACGGAATTTCTTTTCAAGGTGTAACGGGTTACATTTCACAGTTAACTGAAAGATTATTCACGCTAAAATGTATGGCAATAATAAAGCCTGTCGTGCACAAAAGCGTAGGTTCTTATGGGTTTTAAAAGCATTGCTTGTATCTCACTTATAGGGACTTTATAAAATAGACTTGTGCAGAGATCAACTTATTGACTTCGTTCAATTGAAAAATAACACTTCGTGAGTTGAATGAATGTTTTAAACACCCCATTTTGATTCCAATGCAGAATAAAAACACTTGTATTAAATCCTTGAGATGTCTGAGGGTTTTTCCTTCACAAGTGGTTTGACCAGATAAAATTGTTTTTGATTTACAAAACACGGTATTGAAAAACAACTAAAACTATTTTCAATTTTCTGCTATCCATATTTTAACCAATAATTAGTTTAATTAACTAATAACATAAGAATTTTAAGGGTTTAACTTAAACTGTGACTTAGATAACATTTAACAGAACTTAAATTTCAACATTCTTAAACCTAATTAACGCGACATCCAAGACGATCTACTTAAAATGATAAAAAAAAATGGTTAACTTACTTTAAATCTCGTTCTCCAGTGTAATGCACAATTACTAAGAAATCCCAGATAGCTTTGAGCACGCTCCATATTTTGAGTAACACAAGCGTAATCACGTGTCCAATGGTCGTAAGACCGGACCATGCAAAACAAGTCTTTGCCATAACTAATAATCTTCCGATTAACCAGCTCGATAATTCGACTGGACCGACTGAAGAAGAACTCGACTCTGTGGCCGAAGAATGTCTGGATATTTCCTCAACTTTCATATTGAGGATTTAAGAAAATTTCTTCTCCCCGCGGAAGAAAAAAACCGGGAAAAAAATATAGGTTGAAAAAATTCCTAAGTGTATCTCCAGAGGAGGGGGCCTTAGTCGAATCGCCCGCGTTTCGCGTTTACGCGCGCTTTTTTAGAACTTCAGGTATTTCCCGCGGGTAAACACACAATGGATGAACTTTTGCTGAATAAACGGGCTACAGCTGAGACGATGATACGGGGAGGGAAAGAACATAATAATAATTGAACCGCGAAGTTGACGGGTTTTTGTGATGAAAAGGGAGATCTGAGAGGGGCGACTATTAAACCTTGATGAAACTAGATTGGAGCCCTGGCGGCTGCTTTTTCAAAATTGCGTTTTAAGAGTTACTATAAACCGAGTATAGAAACATACCATGGATAAAGAATGCGCGTGAGGAAATTTGTTTTCACTCTACAGGATAGGCAACTCCCTATCTCGAACGACAGAATATTCTGTATACACTCTGTTACAACGTCGGTTGTCAGTACGCGTAAAGCTCATTCTCCATGGAACTAGCTTTGTACGTGCTGTCAAGAGACAAAAAACTTCAGGATCTTCAGGATTTAAAATATCCGCGAGTTTTTTAGCTCGAGTGCACGGACCTCTAGGCCTTAGTTTCAAATACGTGTGAAATTACCTACAGCCTACTACACGTATTTGAAACTAAGGCCTAGAGGTCCGTGCACTCGAGCTAAAAAAACTCGCGGATATTTTAAATCCTGAAGATCCTGAAGTTTTTTGTCTCTTGACAGCACGTACAAAGCTACGTTACATAGAGAAATAGCTTTGCGCGTGCTGACAACCGACGTTGTAACAGAGTATATACAGAATATTCTGTCGTTCGAGATAGGGAGTTGCTGATCCTATAGCGTGAAAACAAATTTCCTCACGTGCATTCTTTATCCATGAACATACCGTTATAGGGATGACAAAAGGCTTAACTACATACATTAGTCAACAGCTGGTATCTCATCTTCTGACGTAACCCGTGTAACTGTAGACTGTATTATTTCTCAACTCGAGCTATGTTAACTCCGAGCCCTAGGCCTACTACATACATAATCATAACACGGGCCTAGGCCTGGGACTCTGTTAGTTCGCTGACCTTTGATCGCCAAGCGGCCAAGACCCGCGTCTGCTGAAGCCAGAGGTTTAGTGACGTATCCTGTTATCTAATACGTAGAAACCCCCCCCCCTCCATTCCCAACCAACGGAACGAAATGATTTAGCGGGAATTGGAAACAACCGCCATCTATTAAAATTAAAATGAGAAATTAAAGAAAAAAATGGATGGGCTTTATTAAATTATTATGGTCCATTTAAAGGGATACTGAAGCCATAAGGCGGAAATTTTTAAAATATCACGTATTTATTTTAAATGTGGGAGAAGTAGAGGAACTAGAAAACCAAAAAAACCTTGAAAAAATTAAAAACAGTCAAAATTTTGAGAGAAAAAGTAATAAGCTCTACTTTTTATTATGCAAAAATTGTGAAAACCAAAAAATCTTCCTTATAGTTAGTTAGTTAGTTGTAGGGTCCAAATATACCATTTTTGTTTAAAATTTAAATCACTAATATATATATTTATATGTACAATTTTGTAATAAACCTATATAAATTTTATAAGAAAAGAATCATTATTGGAATGAATTTTTTTTAACATTTTAGCACATGGGCACCGAAAAATACAATGTGTACATAACAAAAGAAAAACAAAGAATATATAATAATAATATCCCAGAAACGCAGATCTCTGGAAGACTCCAATTCAATATAAAATTCCATTTAAAATCAATTAATTTTTCAGCCAATCATCTTCATCCTCGTCGTCATCGTCAAATAATGGGGGAGGTGGGGGTTGTGGCCTCCAAGTCTGGGGGGCAAAAATAGTACTAATTACTTCATATGAAGACACACGACGTGGGTCAAAGTTCAAGGTCTTTCTACTTCAATTTCTACTTTTAGGCATAAAGGGACAATGAATTACGACGAAATATTTTGTTTGTCCATGTTGAGACGTGTTTTTCCCCCCAATCCTCAACATTTCACATTGTAGGAGGCAAATAAGCTAACCTTTGTCTTGGTGTCAAAGAAAAGGTATTTCTTCTTGGGGTCATCAGCGTCCAAAGAAGGAGAAAGCGGCGATTGCAACAGCTGATGTTGTATGACATGGCGTGCACAGAATGAATGGGGATTTATTTTAAATTGCCCCAAAGAAATGGCGCGAAAAATGAAAGAGAAAAGAAGTCAGAGGAGATAGAATATAGAATGGGAATTAATGAACAAACGCTTAAAAGGTCTGTAAAGTCGGCAAAAGTGGGTGGGTAAAATTATTTGAAATACGTCATAGGCACGTCACGTGACTGAGGAAATGAGTGGTTAGTTTTATTTCAAAAACTAGCACTTCGGAGAATTGGCGCTGCAATCTCGCAAAAAACAAGGACTAAGTGTCCATGTGGAGTATAGTGTGCTACCACGAACTTTGTAGTGACGTCACATGCTCTTATCTCTTACCTTATTTTCAGGCGACCATATTGGCAGTCGCGAGACGTCGTCAGCTTGGGCAATACAAATTCGGGACCCAATATTGACGTCACAGTTTTTCCCCCCTAGCTTCGTGGTAGCACTCTATTTGGCCTGTGACGTACGTATTTCAAATAATTTTCACCCATGGCGCCAACGCCGACTTTACAGTCCCTTTAATTAGTTTCTTCATGAAACTGCCATGAGTTATCATGAATAAACTCTAAGCTTGAATCAAGGCACCAAACACATAACATTTTATAAAAGTGTTACTAGTTATGTTAAAAGCTTTACACCTACACCAAGTTATTAGGAGGGACAAAAAACTGTCTTCGCATTCTACATACTAACACATAAAACTTTTAATTTGCAAAAAACTTTAAATCTTTAGGCTCAAATTAAAGTCCTACTCATCATTTCAAAACACAACACTTCACTCTCATGCAAATCCAGAATAAAAAGAATACACGTATATCTTTGACACCAAAATATAACTTATTAATTAATCTAGTAGCACTTCTATAAAACCACGAAATATTTCAAAGAAACCTAATTACCAATGAAAATAGAAATCCCCACCGCAAGCAGGTTAATGGGGGATAGCATATTCAACTAACGGATAAATAATTAATTAATAATTAAAATTTAAGTTGCCATAAACACGAAAAAGAATAAATAAATAATAATCATGCTTTGGTCACAGCAGGTCGCTCAAGAACTAAAGTTCGGATCGAGTCAGTTGTAAACTAAGCAATGCCATATCAGAAGTGGATCATATTACAGCTCCCTAGAAGTACTGGACGATATAACATCGCCGTGCATCAGCATTGTCTCCAGTGTGGGAAATAAGGCACTTTCACAGGCCAATAGCCAGTTTAAAAATTAGCTGGGCCAGTTTAAAAATTAAACGCTTCGGGGTCTACTGGCCCTGGTGGCCACTTAATTAATTCAAAGTTTTCCCCCTCAAGATTTTGGTTCATTAAATAAATACTATGTTAATCCCTAAACTTGTGTCGTCTTTGCTTCTACGCTGTGTGCTTGTTTTCCCTGAATTGTGGGAGTGGGATTATGGGTGGGTTTCGTATGTCTGTCCACGCTCTACACACAGTGTGGAATCTCTAGATGAAGTGATTTTTGCAGTTAGCTAAAGGGAAGATAATCTCTCGGTAGTCTTGTTTGGGTCTGGTCTATGTGAAGATAACAATGGAGTGTCAACTCCCTCCCTACGGGCCGAATTTTTTAATTTAGCATTACTTAAAAAAGACTTATAGTTCTTAATTTAAGACTACAATATTTTTAAATACCCATAACTATAAAAACTAACCTACTAAGCCTACGCCCTAGCAAATATTGTCCAGAATAAATAATTTGGCCATAAATTACGAAAGCCTGATTTTTGAGGCTAAAAGTGGTAGGTGGCACCGTGGCCAGTTTTTTAATTAAAATACCTAGGCTCTACTGGCCACAGGTCCAGTTTTAAAAAATCCTTATTTCCCACACTGATTGTCTCCTAGCACTGAAGAGAAAAGGGTATATGCGAAACGCAGCGGCGAATTTGTGAACTAAATCAGAGGAATGATTTTGGCGCGAAATTAATTTTTAATAAGCGGGCGAAGCAAACGGAAGTAAGTGGTAGGCTGGTAGCCAATGAGGAAAGGTTTGAGAGGGAAGAGCGCGGAGGGAAACAAGTTGTTCCATACAAAGTGTTGGGTTGTGAATATAATAGTGGAAGTCCACTTTATTTTTCCGATTTAAAAAAACAATTGGCGGTCTATAGGTATTTTTTAAACGCTTGTGTTGAAAAGGAAATTAATATGAATTAAAATTATCAAAATAGCCTTCATCATGCTAGAATATTTCTAATGTATCCCTAGTACAGTACAGCACTGAGCTAAGCTTCCACCGATCAATTTAAAGGTTAGCGGGGATAGTTGGACCGATTTATTAATAATTAAAGGTTATGTGCGTCGACATAGAAATTTGTTTTCCTTTTTTAAGTGTGACAAATTTTTTCAATGCTTTAACGTTTTCCGTTTGCGAAAGATGCTGGTCAATATTTTTCAGTTTTACAAAACGTTTTTTTAGTTTCTTACGGTTAAGTGCTTTTAATATCACATAGATCGTGTTCAGATGTCTCTTTAATGTGGGCATGCAACCATTGCAAATAGTTACATTGATCCTAACATAAGGCATTCTAAATCAAAATTATAACGCGATAATAAGCTTCACACTAATCACGACACTGACAGCCATTATCATCAACCGGAACTTCCGTAGGTTAACCTAACTCAAGATCTGGGTTTATGGGAAAACTATACTTGTAAAACTGAGCTATAGATGGCGGGCTTGGATGTCTTGGAAGAAAACGCTGTATAAAAAAGCATAACCTACGTCCAGTACTTATAGGGAGCTGTAATATGATTCACTTATGGCCATATGAATCTGGCAATGTGCAATAACCCATAAAACATATGTTTATGGGTTAGTTATTGCGTGTTATTGAAATTTTGGGGGGTGTTTTAGGGATTGAAGGCGTGCGTGCGTGATAATACATACAGATTCAATTTTTGTCGAAGCCTTAGGTACTTCGGAAGAAATAGGAAGAGTTATCTTCGGTTCCGTTGATGTTTTTTCAGCCACCGTTGGAACATCCTCAATCTTGCCTAAACGGGGGAATAACAGACAAGGTTGCATTGGAATTGGGTTCGCAATTCGCATACGTTCTGATTCAGCGCATTCAATTGGTATAAGCAAAAGTAATCGGGGATTGGATGATTTTTATTATTATTATTATTAATTCATTCATTCGTGGATATCAATGTATTCATTTACAGTTGATTCAGTCAACTGAAAATTGTTTTTAGGCCTAAAAGGAACGTTTTTAAGCATTGATATACAATAGGGCCATGACAGAGGAAGGTGGCTGAAGAATAGCCACCCTCAAAATGGCGGAGAACTCTTGGTTTTATTCATAAAACTAATGTGTTTACGCATTTTTATAAAATAGGGAGTGTGACAGAGGAAGCTTGGTGGCTTAAGAATAGCACTTCCCCGTTACCCTCAAAATGGCGAAGAACTTTTGGTTTTATTCATAAAAGGAATGTGTTTACGCATTTTTTTATAAAAATAGGGCCATGACAGAGGAATTAAGGTGGCTGAAGAATAGCCACCCTCAAAATGGCGGAGAACTTTTGGTTTTTTTTTTCATAAAAAGGAATGTCTTTACGCATTTTTTTATAAAATAGGGCGTGTGACAGAGGAAGCTTGGTGGCTTAAGAATAGCACTTCCCCGTTACCCTCAAAATGGCGGAGAACTTTTGGTTTTATTCATAAAACTAATGTGTTTACGCATTTTTTATAAAATAGGGCGTGTGACAGAGGAAGCTTGGTGGCTTAAGAATAGCACTTCCCCGTTACCCTCAAAATGGCGGAGAACTTTTTATATAGAGTGGAATTATAATGATGGAAGACAGTAGACACCTGATTGGATAATCAAAGCTGCACTTCACCTTCGCCCAAAACGCCCCAAGTCCTTAATCATTAACATTAATCAAAAAATACATAATTATAATTAATATTCACCTTTGCTGTCTTCAACTGTGCTTTCTTGCGTTACTTGCGGACTGTCAATTTCATCCTGATTAGGAATTTCGTTATTTACTAAAGTACTTTCTTCAACACTCGTCTTTTCTACGTCGACATTAACTTCCTGTTGCTTCTCTTCCACTGAAAATGTAAATAATAAACAAAGCCAAAACTGTTGAGACTTAAGTAATAATTCATTCATTTATTCAAATTTGGATTAATTTTCATGCAATTAAATTGTTTTTAGTTTAATTAATTCCCGTTTAACCCGTTGCACGCTGTTAATTATGATTAAAATTCACCTTTTTCTTCAATTTTCTGAACTGCATTGTTTAGTTCTTCTTTAACAGCGACGCTTTGTGTTACTTCGCTTTCTAACAATGCACTTGTAACAGTCTAAACAATTTGCATTGAAGAACAAACACAGTATTTTTAAATTAACCTTTAATTAAAACCCATTAATTAACGAAATCTTACTCTAATTGATTGTAAGACCAATTGCAACACTTCTTCCCCTTCATAAGAGGCACCATTTTCAATTTCTTGTTGTAATGAACGGTATAAGGCTGTCATACCACGTTTAAGCTAAGAACATTACCATACCAATTGAAAAAACCCATTAAAATCTAATTTTTACGATAACTATAACCAGGGATAGATTTAATTTTAGAAGTAGGAATGGAGAACAGAGTAACGTGGGCGCGCGTCAAAATCCCGGACGGACCCCCTTCCACGGATCGGGGGGGGGGTATGAAAGAAGAGGCGGGAGGGTCATAGCGACAGAGGTAAAAAGGAATTACGTATTTTTCGCCGTCCCTGTCAGCAACGTCATCAAAACGTAGTGTTTAAGTGAGCCAATAAGATATGATTTAAACTTTTCGTTACGTGTTGGAGGGACGGGGCTCTATACTGGGTGGTCTATGAGTCGGACTGAAGTAAATACTAACATACCGTTCTCCATTCCTACTTCTAAAATTTAATCTATCCCTGCTATAACTGATTAAAACTAAGTAACTAACTAACCTTATTTTCCCAAGATGTCGTCGTTGTAGGAGTTAAATTCTGAGTACTTAATTTTAATTCTAATTCACCCTTCTGCGCTTGTAAACCGCTAATTTGTTGTTTTAATGAAGATATTTCATTTTCTAATTGCTTTTTCTCATCATTTTGCGACCCATTATTTTTCTAAACGTACAATAATCGCGGTTTAATTAGCAATTAACCCTTTTAAGCCGAAATAATTAAATTAACTACCTCCGATTGTTTAGCAACTTCGTCAGATATCTTTTTCTTTAATATATCAATTTCTTCCTAATTAATCAAGGCGGTAATAATGAGCTCAATAATTAAAATTAAGCGGTAATGAAAATTAAAAATAAATAAATAAAAAACACGTAATAAATCTACTGCAATTAAGCCAATTAATTCTCTACCTTATATTCCTTTGGCAGCCATAAAAAATAATAGTAATAAAACGCAATTTTTCACACAAATTGTAAGCAAATTAATTAAGGCGCAATTAATAATTAAACCCCTTCGACCGAAGCCAAAATTAACTACACAGTACCCAAGCACTAATTAACACAAAAAAAATTTAATTTAATTAACGTACTTCGTATCTAGCTTTCAAATTAATTATTTCTTCCTCCGATTCCTCACGTTTTTTTAACAATTCCTCCTTATTCTTTTCTAAATTCTTTGAGAAACCCAAAACAATTAGGCCTACATTCTATAATAATTAATTAATTAAACAAGCTAATTAAATAAATAAATAAATAGATTTCAATCTCACTTTAGAAAGAGATTCGCTAGATTTCTCGGCATTTTTAAGTTGCGTTTCTAAAATTTCTAATTTACTACTAAGAGAAGTTTTAGAATTTTCAGCAGTTTCTAAATTATCTTCTAATTGGCGTAATAGTATATTTTTTTCTGTGATTGCGTAAAAAAAAAAGTTAATTACAAATACGTTTTTTTCTTTAATTAAAGGGAGGGTGAAGTAGAAAATCAAGTGATTTTTTATCGATTCTTCTACCAATTTTAAGACCAGCCTGCATAGTGAAACATTCAGGAAATACTTCCGAATGATTTTAAAATTCAAATTAGGTTCAGATTTTAAGGATAATTTTAAACAAGGACTGCCGACCAATCACGTAACGCCCTGCCTTTTTGTTAACAAAATTCTCGTGGCACGCGCCATGCCTAAAGAAATTTATCACGAGATTTGATAAAATTCGCGCGCTACGTGATAATCGTGGCGCGAGACATGGAACGTGCCACGAGAATTTTGTTAACAAAAAGGCAGGGCGTTACGTGATTGGTCGGTAGTCCTTGTTTAAAATTATCCTTAAAAATCTGAACCTAATTTGAATTTTAAAATCATTCGGAACTGGTATTTCCTGAATGTTTCACTATGCAGGCTGGTCTTATAATTAGTAGAAGAATCGATAAAAAATCACTTGATTTTCTACTTCACCCTCCCTTTAAACGAACCTTGAAGTTCTTTCTGTAACTTTTCTAATTTTCCTTGATATTTTTCAGAATTATCCGAAAGATTTTCTAATTTAGTTTGGGCTTCATTTTGAGTTTTGGCCAAACGAAGTTTAAGTTCCGTTATTTGAGACAAAGCCTCCGTTAATTCTTCAGAGATTTTTAACTAAAGTATATACATACATAGATAACTTTAACTACCTCGTATTAAATTAATTTATCGCAGGGATAGATTTAATTTTAGAAGTAGGAATGGAGAACAGAGTAATCTGGGCGCACGTCGAAGTCCCGGACGGACCCCCCTTCCACGGATCGGGGGGGGGGGTATGAAAGAAGAGGCGGGCGGGTCATAGCGACAGAGGTAAAAAGGAACTACGTATTTTTCACCGTCCCCGTCAGCCACGTCATCAAAACGTAGTTTAAGTGAGTCAATAAGATAACTTGAACCTTTCGTTACGTGTTGGAGGGAGGGGCTCTATACTGGGTGGTCTATGAGTGGGACTGAATTAAATACTAACCGTTCTCCATTCCTACTTCTAAAATTAAATCTATCCCTGTTTATCGTAAAACGCTAATTTAATTATTACTTTTTCACTTTCTAGAGTGACTAGCCTCGACTGCGATTGAACTGAACTACTCTGAAAGGTATCACTGCGTTTCTCCATAATGTAATTACTTTCCTCAACTAATCTATAGATGATTAAAATGTAATCTCGCTATAAATTTACGCGTTAATGTAAATAAAATAAAATAAAATTAAAATTTCAAACTTACTTTTGGTTTTTTTCTAATAAAACGCAAATTTTCTCGTTAAGTGTATGAATTTTTTGATTTTTCTCTTCAAGATCGTGTTTCCACTTTGAATTTTCTTGAACTATTCTTTCGATATTTTGAACCAAAGCGGTTGAATCCATATAAGGCATCATGGATTGGTTTGGTACTTGATTGGACTTTACCTGGTCCAACTATAGGTTAAACGAAAAATTGCGCAAAAGAAAGCAAATGAGCCATCAAAGGTCTTGCAATTGAGTGAAACAGGTGCGATATATAGCCTAAACGAATGTTCTTCATTGCAATTATTTCATTTTACCGCAACAAAGCGAAACAAGTGCGAGATGTAGTTTGAATGAAAGTTCTTCATTGCAAGTAACTTTATTTCAACAAAGCGAAACAGGTGCGAGAAATAGCCACAACGAAAGCTCTACATTGCAAGAAACTTTATTCCAACGAAGTGAAACAGGTGCAAGATATGGTTTAAATGAAAATTCTTCATTGCAACAATGTGAAACAGGTGCAAGATATGGTTTAAATGAAAATTCTTCATTGCAACAATGTGAAACAGGTGCGAGATATGGTTTAAATGAAAATTCTTCATTGCAACAATGTGAAACAGGTGCAAGATATGGTTTAAATGAAAATTCTTCATTGCAACAATGTGAAACAGGTGCAAGATATGGTTTAAATGAAAATTCTTCATTGCAACAATGCGAAACAGGTGCAAGATATGGTTTAAATGAAAATTCTTCATTGCAACAATGTGAAACAGGTGCAAGATATGGTTTAAATGAAAATTCTTCATTGCAACAATGCGAAACAGGTGCAAGATATGGTTTAAATGAAAATTCTTCATTGCAACAATGTGAAACAGGTGCAAGATATGGTTTAAATGAAAATTCTTCATTGCAACAATGCGAAACAGGTGCAAGATATGGTTTAAATGAAAATTCTTCATTGCAACAATGTGAAACAGGTGCAAGATATGGTTTAAATGAAAATTCTTCATTGCAACAATGCGAAACAGGTGCAAGATATGGTTTAAATGAAAATTCTTCATTGAAACAATGTGAAACAGGTGCAAGATATGGTTTAAATGAAAATTCTTCATTGCAACAATGTGAAACAGGTGCGAGATATAGCCTCAAGGAAAGGTCTTCATTGCAAGTAACTTAACAGCAACAACCAAGAGCTAAGTAAGAAGACCCTGATATATACTTACTTTATTCAGAACCATATCAACTTTATCACCAATCTTGCTGAGAACCATACGAACTTCGGAATTCTGCGTCCGGTTTTCGGACATTAGAAGCGGTAAATGTGTATCATTAAGGCTAGGTTGTGGAGGCGGGGCCACCGGATGTGTGAACATGGCTGCCATAGGCTGTTGTGGCTGAAACGAATATGCGTAAGGCATGCCAGCAGGATTCTAAACGCAAAAACGAAAGAAAATAAAATTATAGTTATTTAGGCCTATTCTTTTGGCCTATTATTAAAAAAAATGAAAAGACCATACAGGATAGTGTTGCTGGAACACTGCTAGCTGTTGATGTGGTACCGTATTGGGCGGAATGGCTTTAGAAAAAGTTTTAAACCGATATTTAACTTAAAATATTCGCTATAGTGTAATCAAACCCGGTTGAAATTTAATTTACCTTGATGTACTGAATGTGTTTCTGGATGTGACGAGAGACTAGGATTAATTGGTCTCGGTTTAATAATAGGTTTAGGCGAAGATGCCCTGGCTGAAGGAGACGAAGTTAAGCTTCTCCGTTTAACCATATCATCCTAACAAAGGAGGGATAAAGAGAGAAGATTAGCCTGCGCTGGCCTCTGAACCCAAAATAACTATAATCAACAAATGCGCGCTGTGTTACAAAGTTTAACCAGAAGTATATAATACTTCTCTTCGAGAGAAGTGTACAAGCACAAAGCGGGGTGAGTGTAACGTCACTCTTCCCAACATCGGAACACTTAGAGCAAGGTTACTAAACCGAATCACATACACGATAAATAGTTCCCTCATCATTACTCTATTAGAGTTTAAATATTTGGCAAGACGCATGCGCTTGTGCATTTTTGTCCCACGTCAAGACAATCAAGGTTTGTGGGATGATTGCTGGGGATTTAGTGCCAAACAACTATTGAATTCACCTTATGGTGCGATGCCCATTTGTTGTTTGATGAGCGGGAAAGCAAACTAAAAGGGATCCCTCGCCTGGGAAGAATGACGTTACATAACTAAAGCATTAAGAGGATACAGAGTGTCATCCTTCCTCTATTATCCCCTTCTGGTTTAACTTATTGAATGATAGAGCTTATCTTTCATATGATAAGAAGGATACAATAATTAAGATCTCTAATCTAAAAAAGGGTTTTCTTCCTCCATTTACAGCTCTAGAGCGTTTTAAAAACAAAAGAATAAAAATCTTCGTAGTCCTGATTGACAGACTGACTGACTGACTGATAATCAACGCTGCCCAGCCCAAACCGCTTGCCCTAGAAGGCTGAAAATTTACATTAACGTTACTCATAAGTAGTAGGCGCGTACTAAGAAAGATTTTTTCCAATCCGCCGCCATCTTAATAAATGGCGCACAGAAATGTAAAAAATCTTCTATATGCAACAAATTCCGCGCGTTTCAACTGATTTCGCAAATATTTAGTACAGTGGTTTCCTTTAACCTATAGACGGGTTGAATGGTCTTTCGGGTTCGTTTTGTTGCCATCTTTTTAAATGGCGGCCAAAAACTTAAAAACCCTTCTTTATGAAATAATGTCCGCGTGAAAAATAATAAAAAATGTATCCCGACGGGCTGACGGGCAACGCCGAGTGCCTTCGCTCCTAGGGTGCTACAAAAATATTAGTCTTCAGTAAAATCTATATCATTTTGATGGAAGTTAACTTCTTATTCACGGCCGCGGGTAACAGCTAGTTATAACTAAAACTAAAGTGCTTACGCGCGAACCAAGTATAGTTACCTCAGTTTCTGACTCGCTACTTTGATGCACAACAGGCGATCCTTGCATGGGTAGCATTGGCATTCCCATTTTGGCCATTCGAGAAATTATTTTGGCTTTTTCAGTTTTTGGACTCTGCTGCTAACAAAAACAGGAACGTCAGAAGAATAACAGCTTGGCGCGTATAACTTTGCAAATCCTTTGCAAACCTGAGAAAGCTGTTCCGAAATTGAAGCACCCCTAGCTTTAACCGAATCATCTGGTCCCAATGAAACATTCGAAATTAATGCTGTCTTTGTCTCAGATTTTTTAACGTAAAGTGACTCTTGCTTATCTTGACTAGAATTTGGGGTGGCTGATCTACTAGAGTCTTTGGCAGATTTCACCTAAAATATTTTGTTATGACGTTTCCCTTTTAATTATTTAATTAGCCTTATTCCTGATCAGCGCCAATCTACCCATAGCGGCGACTTTGAGAACTACTGTAAGCGGCAAGCCAATCAGATGTTGCTAAAATCTGGTGACGTCATTTTTGGTAAGACCCGAGAGTGCCAGTCAGTGACGTCACCAGATTTTAGCGACATCTGATTGGCTTGCCGCTTACAGTAGTTCTCAAAGTCGCCGCTATGGGTAGGTGGCGCTGATCAGGAATAAGGCTAATTAAATTATAATTTTCTGCAAATTTAAATTACTTTCGTAACGCATAATTCAAAAATTAGAGTTGAATTAGCGGGAACTTTATCTGGCACTTGTTGATTTCCGTATCCCAAATTAGGTGGAATGACTATAAGTCTTTTTTGGTTCTTTTTTACACCTATCATACCTTCTTCCCAACCCTAAAACGTTTAAATACTTAATTTAATTTCCCCTTAATTAATAACTGGTCCGATCACAAATTAACATACTTTAATTATTTTGTTTTTCCCAACTTAATCTTCATTAATTTTTCAGAACCATTGTTACTGTCAAACAACTGACGAAAAATAACAATTAAAACCCTGTTAACTAAAGAAAATTTTCATTTGAAGATTAGTAATTAATTAATTACTTGTCCAATAGCGTGATTTTGTAGCAACCATCCTGAATATTTAACTTCGGCGGAATCCCCGAGTTCTAACCCATTCCCTTCATCTCCCGATGTTAAATCTTGCACCACAACATTATTTAAATTTGCACCAGCACTATTTGCTTTTGCCAAAGCAATTTGTTTGGCAAAATCGACACCATTTTGTTCGGAATCAAATAAAATTGACCAACTTTCTCTTTGATCATCGTAAAAACTAGCGTATTTGTTGGGTTGCACCTTAAAATATGACCTCATTCAATACCAATCGTCTTTAAGTTAAGTATGAATTAATTAATTACCTTTAAGTTAAATGATAGATTTATCGTAGCAAACGTAACATGCTGTTGTTTTCCTTTGTATAATATTAACTTATACTAATAAGGAATTAAAAAATAATTAAAGTTAGTGTTGCATTAAAAGACTGATTCCTAAACTGGAGTGAATTAGGCATAATCACGCGTCATTTTCCATACTTTGTTTATAATTAACATTAATTAAAGCTTAAAATTAAAATCGTTTAAAAAAAAATATATGTAGTTGGGCCTGAAAGCAGGTTATACCTATTTTCAGCATAGGCGGATTGATACAAATAAAGTTAGTGTTGCATCATAGCCCACTTGATCACGCTGGCTGCACGCGCTATAGAAGCCCACTCAATCGACCCTAAAAATGAGAATAACATAGGTTCGGTCTAAACTTTCAAACCCGTCTGGTTTTAACATGGGCGTCTATGGGAGGGGACCAGTTTTTTCAAAGTTTTTGACAATATTAGTGCATCTACTGGTTCAAATCTCTTGAATTTTAATGAGACGTCCATTGAAAGGTTTGATATTATCCTGTAAAATTTAAAGTCTTCAGCTATAATAGTTTTTATTTTTTATAAAAAAAAACTATTAAAGCTGAAGGCTTTAAATTTTACAGGATAATATCAAACCTTTCAATACACGTCTCATTAAAAATTCGAGAGATTTGAACCAGTAGATGCACTAATATTGTCAAAAACGTTGAAAAAACTGGTCCCCTCCCATAGACGCCCATGTTAAAACCAGACGTGTTTGAATTTAGACCGAACCTATGTTATTCTCATTTTTAGGGTTGATTGAGCGGGCTTCTATAGCGCGTGCAACTTGCGTGATCGAGTGGGCTGTGTTGGGACTGAAAGCAGGTTATACCTATTTCTCCATATGTAGTTCCTAATTTGCAAGCCCCCCCTCATATTTTGACACATTAAAGCTAATGATTTGTACTCACAGAAGGAGCATCATGATTTGCTATTATAGCGGCACCTAATTTTCCTTGAGAGGCATATTGTTGATTTTCACTAATATTTAATTAAAATTACACTAATTAACTTATAACTAACGGAGAATAGCCTGCAATTATTCTTCCCTTACAATTTATATGCGTGAACGACAACTGCACACAGAACTGAGGATGATGAGCTAGTCCCACCTGTACTTTTCTGTTCCTCTATTAAATAATAACTAATTTAATTTAATTTAACTGCCCATTTCATATACATATCCAATCCATTAATTAGTTTAATTAGCTTACCTGGTTTCTTAGGTTGTTTAGGTGCCGTGTATGTTAAACTCTGTTCCTTTGGGCTCTCAAAAGAAAACAAACTGGCCAGCTTGGTGCTATAATAATAAAATACAATACTTTAGCCAATACCTGTGGCTAATTTCAATTAATTTTGATTAAGAAAACGAACCTTGATGTTGATGTAACGTTGAAATCAACATCTTCTTCCCCTTCACCACTGCCAGAGTGAAACATTTTCAAAGACTGTTCGTTAATTAACTAATTAATCTAATCATAAAAATCTTAAACTCAATCTTTCAAGGAGAAGCTAAACATAAACACGCAATAACTAATCCGCCTCCTTCAAATCATATGATTGAGTAATTTGCATATTCATTGATTATGCGCGACCGGTTTGAATGCCATCTATTATCCAATTCCCAAAATCGTGTAGCCCCCCTCGCAAATTTTTACAAACTGCTTCCAAAGAGAGTATAGGGGAGGAGTGGAAAGAGGGGAAAATCTGGTCACGCTTTTCTACCGCGCATCTTCAATGCGCAGTACCGAGGCATTTCCGTTTGAGAAATTAAACGGTATCGTAGGTGGCGCGACTGAGCCGGAAACTCCCTCGTACGTCGTACCGCTAGTATAATTTAGGCGAGACATAACTATTTACGCTTGTGGAGCGGGAGAGCTTCCACTCCTCCTTATATCTCTTTGCTGCTTCGCATTCTTAGCAAGGAGGCATAATCTTTG
>JAEQBA010000969.1:0-29565 GCA_019434445.1 Phalangium opilio | reverse complement strand
CGGAAGATGCCCTTTCGTGGACGCTGCAGGGGTATTTATAGGGGGGCACGACGAGCAAACCCGGCTCCCTGTCCCGAGTTGCCGCCGTTCCTCGAGTTTCCCTGGTTCCTACCTTGAGGATTGTCGCGCCAGTTTCGGCGAAGCTTCGGACAATTATTTTTAAATGGTTGCGGCTACCGCATTCATAACAGCCGGGAGGGAGTGCATAACCCCTAAAGGGTTGAGAGCGAAGAGGTCGTCCCGTATTCCAACCCGGTTGGTGTGGGGGTTATTAGGAGGGGGACCGCTCTCGCTGGTACTTTGTGCGGGGACGGAGAGAAGTGCGATGGGGAACCTGAGTATTCCGCGGTTCTGTAGGTAAGATGCTTTCGGCGCGAGAAGCGTCCGAAATAAATTCCCGAAGGGACGTATACTTTTTAGAAATAAGTAATTTCTGCAAGGAGGGACGCAAGTTTCGAAAAACTAAACGAACCTTTTCTTTCGGGGATAGGGGGTTTTCTAAACGCCGCATGAGGTCCTGCATAGCATTGATATAATCTAGAGCCGATTCGTTAGGCTTATGGGCTCTGGCGTGCAAGAGTTCTAAAACTGTCGTCCTCGTCCTCATTTGAGAATTCGTTTCTTATAGCCCATTCAAAGGCATCAAAGGTGGCAAAACTCGCTTCATTGTCCCGCCACCAGTCAGACGCGGGACCAAATAAAAATTTGGGGACCCAACGCTCAAGAAAAAATCGTCGGGTAATCAAAAGTAACGTGGTAGTAGGTGTCGAAGGCGAGATAAATGTCGTCGAGAGTGCATTCCGCTTGTTGGGGTGTAATTGAAAGAGTTTTGTAAATGCGAAGTCCTTCGGGACCGATAACGTGCAAAAATACGTTGCGTTGAAGTTCGGGCTCTTCTTAAGTGAGCTTACTAGCGATAGCGTAGATTTGGAATCGTTCCTTGTAAGAGGCCCATGCTTCAGCTGGATTCCCACCGGGGTGAAAGGGTTCTGGACTTTTGAACGAGGCCATAATGTCGGACTTACAAGCTGTTAGGTTCTGTCACTTCTGATACCATGTTATGTTGGTGAAAAAGATAACGCAACTTAAATGAAGTTTAAAATATGTTTATTTACATGAGTTAATAAAGAGTTCTAGCAGCCTACACGAGATCTAGCTTCAACACTGAAACACTGTATCTAGAAAACTTCTATATATAGTCCTACTCTAAGATTATCTAGTTAACCTTTGACCTCACTCTCGTTATCTTACAATGCAGTTTTTTAATAATAAATCAGGTAATAGTCCCCCTCAGCCTTTTCTGCGCAGTCCTTGCTCAAGCCTGTACAGGCTTACATTTTTCAATAATAATAATAAAAAGTACAGAAAAAAAGCAGTGTTAGATTTACTTTAGGACGAAAACTTTAATTTCGTATTTTTATTTAAATCTTGTGTTTATTAATAATGTGCAGCTTCCTGATCAAATACAGAAGATTTGCGCATATTTTAATGCAGGCAGATCTTATGTCAAATCATTCACAGTGATCTATAGCAAATTCGTAAAGTACATTTTAACCCAAATATAAATTATAAATGTCTTTGGGAAGCAGGACTAGGTTTTTTACGGTTTATTTCGGCGAAATAACAGATTTTGACCTCAAAGAGACATTTTTTCTTGTATTTTATAGACATCATTTGCAACTCGTCCCCTGGTTTAAGTAGTACCCATTTTTCTTGGTTCTCTCCCACTTCATAAGCATGGAAGTGGTCTGAAAAACATTTTACGAGGTGCAATGTTCCAGCCTTAATTAATTTCATATTAGTGTAGAATATAAATTTAATTTTTAAGAACGATTTTACTTCATTTTTTCCCGTCTCATATACCAGTAAGCATCCATTTGAATATTGCACGTTATCAAATGTGGCTTCCGCGAATGAGTATATTTTTTCTGGGAATTCTTCACTAAGGATTAGTTTTAAAGTATAGGGTAATTCGCATTTTGGTATAAATTTCCCGGCGGAAGTATTTTGAATACAGAAGGATGGTTCATTTATTCTGTTATAGCATTGCAAAAACTCATGTCGATAACTCAAGGTTTTAGTGATATTCATACAATTATGAGACTGGGAAGCTATTTGTTTGAAAAACTGTGCTTACTTTCAAACCTCATACATGAAATTGCCTTGAGTGGGCCATATTTTTGGTAAGCTTTAGCATAATGCAAGAGGTAATGAAACTTCGGTGTCATAATTTCGCTACCGCACACATTTGCGACGGAATCCAAAATAGTCTCTATTAATTTTTGAAGTTGTGGTAAAAATGACAGATGCAGGTAGCTCGCGTAAATGTAATCTACAATTGTTCGCTGATGAAGCTGGAGCCGCAATATATATTTTCGCCAGCTTTGACAAAACAGGGTACATCTTTTGGTTTCCTCTCCAGTAATCGAGAAGGACACCTTCTTGAACGCACCGATCTTCTTCTAAATATTTTTCCACTTCCCTCATTGGGGGTGTTTGCCTTTATTCACTCGATCCAGAACTTCCAGTACCAAAGTTGAGACGACTGAATGGCGAATATGAAGTGGTCTTTTCTCCCTGTTCTATTTCCTCTGTAACACTTAGGGCTGCTTCCAATAAATGAGTCCTCAGCACAGTTTGGGTGCGAGTTCGACCGACACACTTGAAATTCGGAATCTCGTTTTCCCAAGTTGGAGCTGTGTAAATAATTAAAGAATGTGTGGATAAGTTAACCATCACTAAAAAGTTATAAAAGTCTGAAATAGTTAATTAAGCTTGCTAAAAAATACTAACTCTCAAAAAGCAGCATTTTTGAGTAGGGTCTAGAATAGATGCCGTTCTGTGCACTTGGTCATCCAGGAATCCTTGAAACCTAGTTTCTAGATTTGAGAGTATAGTAACTCTGAGATCCTTGAAATTCTCGGGTTCCATCACGTAAATGTCTTGGAAGACGGTCAAGAGCGCTCCAATTACTTTGGACGCTATTGGGCCATTTGCCTAGAAAAGGTCTGTAGCAATTTTCATTGGACGCAATAGTTCAACAGATCCTTGGCATTTCCCAAGTCCTCGTGTTTTTTAGGCAATGGAAAGTCTATTTTTACGTCTTTTTTCGCTTTCTCTAAAATTTCAAGCATGCATTTTAGCATGTTTTCCTACATGATTAATTCTTATAGACTCCCTTAAAACGACAATCAATAATAACCTCACCTCTGTGAATCTCTCTAATCCTTAGAACAAAGCGTTCCACCGTACACCTCCCACTAACTTTATTTCGTGTCCACTCGTTCTCGTCTTCAACTCTTCGGTCCACTTGGGCGAGTTGCGAAAAAAATTTATCCACTTCTGGAGATTTTCCAGCAAAGCTTTTGCCTTATCGTCCATGGCTACAGAGTGG
This sequence comes from Phalangium opilio, assembly GCA_019434445.1. NCBI lineage: Eukaryota > Metazoa > Arthropoda > Arachnida > Opiliones > Phalangiidae > Phalangium > Phalangium opilio. The sequence continues at coordinate 26,171 of JAEQBA010000969.1, read as the reverse complement.
TTCACCACTAATTGCAATGTATGGGCGATACATCCTTTTCTCTCCCACGTCTCGTCCTTGAGGTTAACGAGCTCTGGATCCTCGTCTTCCCTGGTTCCTCGTCAGTCTCAGGTTCCTCAATTCCAAGAATTGTATTCATGGGATTCCAGGCTAGGAGCGATATATATATATATATATGTATATATAATTAATTTCTTTTGTTGCGAAGAAATTATATTTACCTTCATCAAGCTCTGCTTCTTCTTCTGAATCGGAATCTTGAGATTGAGTCCACCAGCTTGCGAAAATATTTTGCATGTTCAGCGCTTTGCTGATGTTACTGTCGTTGTCGGCGCACACGCACGAAATCTAAAAAGCTTTAAATTAGAGCTCTGGTTTCATCCTTTTTATTGTGTATGCAAGCATACATACCTGCGAGTTTAGGATTTCAACCTCTCTTAGAGATTGCTTCAATTTCTCTAAAAGGCATCGCCGGTATGCTTCCCAGAAAAAAGCGAAAAGCCTCGTAAAATATTTTGGAATCCATTGTCTATAAATTGACATCTATAACCCATGATGGATTGTCGTCGTCGACTGCTCCACAAGTCCAAAGTTATGTGAAGGCTTTTTCCTTCAACTCGGCTGAGCAGAGCCTTCGCGAAAAAAAATATAATCATTATTTCTAAATTTCTATTTCAACCTAATATTTATTCTTAATCAGATATTCTTTTACTGTAATTTTTGGCCTTATTTCGCTCGCATGGTTTTCCAAAACCTTCACCACAGTTCTTCTAGACTGCACAGACAGGTGTGGCGCTATAGTGTTCATGAACTTTATGAATTCTTGTTGAAGGGTAGGCCATTCAAGGTGATCAGGTCGACCAGTGCTTTTTTATAAGCTAGCTGGTCCGGGTGTGTCAATTTGACCTTCTTCACGTTCTTGACTGGGTTTGGTTCAATCCAGCATTCGGCGGCACTCTTAACATTTTTCTCCCGTAACACTATTCCTGGATGCACGTTCTGTAAAACATCCTCGTAATAAAACAATTGCAAAACGGTTTTCCGCTATCAAAGCCTCTAACTTTCATGTTTAAATTCATAAACGTCCCGTAACACTATTCCTGGATGCACGTTCTGTAAAACATCCTCGTAATAAAACAATTGCAAAACGGTTTTCCGCTATCAAAGCCTCTAACTTTCATGTTTAAATTCATAAACGTCACGCAAAATTTCTACGCGTTCAACTATTAGCTTTAAAGGGAGGGTGTAAAGGAAAATCAAGTGATTTTTAATCGAATCTTCTACTAGTTATAGGACCTATCTGGATAGTGAAACATTGAAGAAATACCTCTGAAAGATTTTAAAAATCAAAATAGGTTCAGATAAGGTCCCCCGACCAATCGCGTAACACCCTGACTATTTGTATGTGATAACCGTAGCACGCGACATTGAGCGTGACTTGGAAATTTTGTTAACTGGAAGGCAGGGCGTTACGCGATTGGTCGAAGGTATTAGGGTTAAATTATTGATGAAATCTGAGTCCACTGGCCTAAGTAGCCTCCTCCTTCCATTTGTTTTTACCCATTCTTTGGCGGGGGGGGGGCTGGGTTGGTTGAAAAGCTTGTCAAAATCCAGGGACCAAAAGCTTTCAGGGGTGCGTGGTCTTTTTTTGACCGATCTATGTTACCGCCGCTTCTGCTCATTTTCGGGTAAAGATGAGTAGTACTACAAAAATATTTTTAAACACCGCGACTGAATACCATTACAAATAATAAATCCATATACCCCATCACAGTCTTCGCAAGAATGGCCAGGTAATAACTTCCTAGCCTTTCCCCGCACTGGAAAATTCAAATTTTTCTCCTCCACTATTGCTTTATCTGGACTGCAAAAATAAAATAGTTAAACTATTTTACTGCGCTTAAAATTCGCCATAGTTAAACATAATTACTCATCAAAACTGTCCAATCGCGGCATTTTCGCGGCTTTCCTCTGATCCAAGGGAACAGAGCCCCAACGGCTAGCGGACGCCGGTTCCGACCCTTCCCCTGTTCCCGCGCGTGAAAAGTTGGTTTCCGATTCTGCCAAGATATTTTTTTAATGAAAAATACAAAAGAAAAAACATAATAAGAACATTTAATTAAAAATATTTACGTCTTTGTTTAAGAGCTTCCTGCAGGTTGTTTACTTGCGCCTTCAAAGACTCGTTTTCCACAATGTGTCGACTTTAGCCGACAGCTCAACATTTTCTTGGGCCAACATCTCGTTTGCCGTGGACAAAATTGTACAGATAATGAATATATTTTCTAATTTACCCAAAATCATAAAAAGTATAAAAGTAAGCTATTTAACCTTCTTGTTTAAATTTATGGACATCTTGCATCCCGCGATAAAAATTCAACAACTGATCCATCTAATAAGTTAAATACATAAATTGGGGATCTTAGGGATTTAATTCACAGAGCAAGTAAAAGTGAAGGGTTGAATAAGTATTAAAAGGCAGAACTCCTGAAAATCTTATACAGACTATTAGCAAGAGCCTATAGTTTAAAAAGAGTCTGTCTCAAACGCTTTTTCGTACCTTCTACCATAGGTTTCTTGAAAACTAGCATCTTCGCTATCTACCCCCTTACCCCCTATATAAGCTAGCCAATCAAATAAGGGGAAACAGATATAGATTTTTTGGAAAAGTAGTACCTCGACATCAGCGACGCCTGTAGAATCTTTGTCAAGCTCAAGAAAAATCGTCTGCTTTATTATTTGGGTCTTTGGAAGCGGCTGTAGGATGAAGCGCTTAGTTTCGAATCCTAGGCTTAGCTTTGTTTGCCTACTTTTCAATTTTTTCACCATAAAGTCTGGTTTCAACTGTGTTTAACTCTTAATACCAAGTTCGTACTTCATTGTTATCAAGATTTAAGAGTGAATGGTCTTAATTTAACATCTTTTAAAATGTCAGGTAAGAAAATTCGGCCGAAATGTAAAAATCAATCTACTCAGTACAATGCATATATAACGTTTAAAGACTTAAAAGCTTTTAAAGAAATTGGAATTCAGTGCATAATTGATCGTGAGAGTGAACCGAACCCTTTAGACCTCGGGAAGGACAAAATAGTCAACAGGAATAAAAATTTAGAGTTTGGGAGTGGTATTCAAAACAGATTAAGAAAAACTTTTGCTGGCATAGAAACGCAAACTGAAATATTTGGATTTGAAGTCCCTTCTCATAAATGGGATGATATCAATGCTTTTTCGGCTAGTTCAATCCGTCGAAAGCGCAAGCTTTTGGTAGATAAAGATACTATCGTCAATGAGGAAGCTTCTGCAATGAAGAAACTGGCCCTTGAGGAGGGTGATAAAGCATCCAAATCAGCGTCACCAGCCTTGGTCGTTACTTCTGTAGCTTCAATTCCTCCAGCCGTATCAGCGGTTAAATGTTTTATAGATACTCTAAATGAAGGTAAATGCACCAACTTGGTATTTCTATCAGTGCCCTAATTGTCGTACTTTGAATGAGTAAATAACTAAATATCCACAATCGTTGCCGTTACTAACCTAACCTTTTCTCTTCAGGTATATGCGGGGTCTCAAAAAGAAACAAGATAAGGTCACACCAAGAACTAAGATAAAAAGGCAGTCAGCAGAATCTAGGTGTAGATACACTGTTTTGACCCCAAAATCAAAAAAGAAGCGGCTACAAAATAACAAATGCAAGCGCTCATCACTAGTTCGTAAAATAAGGGAACTTGACAAGAGACTGACTGAAACTGGCCTGGAGCTATCCAACGAACAGGACAAGAAAATGACGGACATCGTTGCAGAAATTAACTGTAAAGGAAAAAAGGATTTAAACGATATTTTTGACGTAGCAACAAAAAAAAGTAAATTGATTGGAATGGCCTTAAGAAAAGCATGGGAAACGAATAACAAACCAGTATTGGAAAATGAGTTTCTGAATGATCAAGAAAACAACACCAAAGGAAGGGCAAACCATCCAATACGTATATTCTTCTGATCCTGGTAAATTCCAATTAGGAATTCTTGTAGAAAATTTTAAATTGTAGGATCCATCATCGTTAACAGAAGGTTCAATTGCTTTATTAATGCCCAAGCTTTTTCTTAAAACAGCCATGTTTCTGCTACCACCATCACATACATGGATACCAATCTTCAAACCCACTGTAAGGAACGCAAATTGGACTTGATCAAAGTGCTTGAAATACTGGCGTGTGAAACTGGGTTTGCAAATAGAAATAAGGACCAATAATGTCAAAAGGTGCCGTAGTACATCGCTAGAGATATTGCAAAGCATATTCCGCTTCCAAAACTTCGGAAACCTTTTTGGCTTTAAACTAGTCTTCCAGTGAGGCGTATTCATTAGGGTCCATTGCACAACCAACAAACTCTCCATTCCTGGAATTCCAAATCAATTTTCCTATTATTTTGACTTCGTTAAAAATCAGGGCACCTTCTAGGGTGGATTATTATATTCTGGGTGGTGTTTCACAAGCTCATCAAATCTCTGCGATTCTTTTTTAGATGCACAAGATCGATTCCTGGTTTACTGTTTATCTGGATAATTATTCTCCTCAAAGTGTGTGTCCTTGGTAACTTCAGAATGTCAAACGATGATAGTGCTTCGTAAGCCGCTGGTGATCGAGAAAACACGCTCAATGCAAACCTGTATGTGAGAGGACTCCATTTGTTTCCATGGTATCCTTTGCAGGGCCGTCTTAAGTGCTATATGGGTCCCTGGGCAGTGCAGTATATTGGGCCCCTTATCCCCTATACAAAACAAATTAATCGAGAAATAAAAATAGTTATTATTTTCTTCAAACGAAAGTCTACAAATTTAAAAGTCAACGCAAAGTCAGAAACATTTGCGCACTTTCTTCCTTGAAAATTCCTTTACAATTGGATCGAAGTCGATCCTTTTTTGGATCGCCATTACGTAATTCACGTTTGAACACATTTTTTTGACAAATCTCTTGTCTTGGAATTCTAATGCTTTCTCCATCCTCTTTATACACTCGGCATGTCTTGGAAATGTCGCTTTCATGGTTCTGACAAGATGTCGGCCCATTTCGAATCCAGCATGCAACTGTGTTAGGATTGCCGATGACCCATAGCCCTGCATCTGTTTCCTGGAAGGAAGATGTTTTCGTTTCACATTTAGGCACTTCCACTGGTGGAATATCCTCATCTGGATCACTTGTAGGAACAAGTGATGACCTCCACTGCAATGTCGGTTGGAACTGTGGTAGTCGTTGAAGGCTTCGGTGATATTGTTGAAGGAGTAATTTTACCAGGCTCAGCACTTCTCATAGCATTTTGATGGAACCATGATGTTACCTTGCGAAGTTTGTTAGCTTTCTCTTTCTCCTGCGCAGCTCGTTTTATCTTCTGGGCACCGCTCAAAGTATTACGTTTCATTTTTGATTTGATCCCTAATAATCTCTATTTATAGTTTGTCTAACATCTCAGCCATAATTTTATTCATAACAGGAATTTTATTTTAAACAGAGTGGTCTACTTTCAGCAGGGAAAGTAATAGACTTGTACCCCACGTGCCACCTAACAGCGAGAATGAGCGAGAAAATTCCAGGTTTTCTCTCTGCGCATGGGCAAAATGACAGTATAGACTGAGTCTGATTTAGTGTGTTGGTTTCAAACTAAACCGATATGCGGTTGTGAAGTGAGGCCATGGGGAGGGGAGATAATGTAAAAACCTAGGCAATGGGTGACTATCCTATAGGTCTCAGACTTCTAGTTTTACATTTTTCAAGTTCGAAGGCCAAATTTTTCATTGAAAAGACTGAATGACAAATGGAAAGTAGTTTATATTTTCCAGTGGTTTTCTTGTGACAAGAAATGTAAATTCAGTAGTATTTGACAACTATGGGGGCCCTGTTCTTAAGGGGCCCCTGGGCCAGTGCCCAACGGGCCCAATGGATAAGACGGCACTGGCCCTAGCCATCAGTTAAAAAATATGATCAATGGCCTCCATCATTCCCTAGATGTGCCACAATCCATGGGGTACTTTTTGGATGGAAGCAAATAATGGATATAAAAAAAGAGAAGATCATAGGAGAGACTCACACGAACTTGTTCAAGTCAAGGGTCTGAACCAGTCTTACATAGACCGGGACCCTTGGACTAAACTGAATGTTACCCCTGCTAGAATAATGCAGAAAACAGAAGTTTTAGGAGAACTCTGCTCCAGTGGAATCCATGTTAAAAGGGTTGAAATATTTTGAAAATTGGGCAACAGAGAGAAGTTTGGATGGAAAGAAAATGACCAACAATAAAAAGTTTTTGGCTTGGCAAACTTTTGAACTCCTAAGAATAACAATTTATGGATTTATCGACTATTTTATGGATTTTTCAACAAGACACCCAACTAAATATTTGTACCCAGTTAGAATTAACGGATCAGCTGTGGTAACCCTCTTCAGTCAAATGAAATATGTCGCTGCCGGAAAACTGACCAGCTTAAACTATCAAAGTTCTCGAGAGCATTGCTGATCAAGGGATGCACTAAATTTTAAATCTTTCTTAAAGTCTAAGATCTCTCTCTAATTTCGAAGGGGTTTATTAAGCTAATCACTTGATGTATTTAAATTTGGAAAATTTGACGGGAAATACTAAAATCAATTACAAATTAAAGCTTTTTCAATTGTGAATGGACAGAAGTACTAAAGTTTTTCATTGCCGTGTAGTTTTTTCACTGTTTGATAATAATGGTAATAATTTCATTAGGGCTGCTAATTGAACGATTTAATTTTATAGATATTATTTTTCGAGGAATATTCCTAAGAGAAGAAACTTTGATTCAAATTCTATTTTTCCCGCCACTTTTTCTTGTCTATTGGCAAACAGAATTCCCCCTTCTTAATATAAACAAAGAGAATAAAGGGGAGGAGTGGAAGTTCCCCCAATCCACAAGCGCAAATTCTACAGGGTCGGTAGGCCCTTGTAGATATGACTTGATACCCTTTCGTAATGTTAAAGAAAAAGTCACACCTTATGTAGCAGACGACAGACCAATTTCTTGCCGCAACTCACCCCCATGAATCCCGAGCTAAGCCTAACTTCCAGCGAATGGGAATAAGGTGGATTGTTCTTTAAGGAGAGGTTGTTCAAACAAGAGGTTAGTTAGACCACAAGGTACAAGGTTTAGTTCCCTTTAAGTTCACTGTTCTTTAAATTAGAATAAAGTTATTGGAACAGGTCTTAAAACAAGAGCTTTCTATCAATTAATGCTGACGTTGTACCATATAGACACTCTGTACTACAGCCCAATTCTATGTTTGGACGTTTCATGGCCTTGTATTGATGAAATTGCTGTTTGAGTCATACGCAATATGTCATCGAAGAAAGCGATTGTTAAATGGAAGAAGGGCGGTAAATTGAGTTTAGTTGGCCTTGATCAAGTTCAAACACCAGGAGACCGTGTCGTGGGAAAGACCACATTAGTAAAATGGAAGAAATCTGCATATTTGGCAGAAATTTTAAAAATAAGTGGTAATTTGACCATTTATCCTAATTGCAAAAGAGTTGGCTTAGTTTAATTTTATTTTAGATGACGAATTTGCATTGGATGCATATTTAAATTCTCATGTGAAAAACCCCAAGGACGAAATGGCCCAAAAAGATTTGTCAAAAATGAAAAAGGCAAGTCAACAGTCGAAAAAGACCACCGAGAAAAGAGTGAATTCATCCAAAAGAGAGACATGTTGAATGAAATATCTCAAATGCCCAACTTATTTGAGACTATGACCAATGAAAAATGGTAAATCTAAAATATTTTTATTTTTCTATGGACGCGTGTTCTAAGTTTTAGTTGATAGTGAAATAATTCTGATTATTGTAGCCACGCAGAGCAGACCTTCCCGAAAAATGATGTTAACCCATACATATATAATCCTCAATACTTGCAAACAAAGTGCGCTGAACAGTCACCGTGGCACCCTTCAGCAATGTTTAATAATGGAGAATGTGCTGAACCACAATCTTATGTCATTATGGGAACGGAATAATGTATCATAACAACGGCCGAGAGTCGATACCCAAAAATGAACCCAAACTCTCAAACCGTCCTAATAAATGAACACCAACAACCCTCAATTAGTTCTCAAAACCACAACATACCATCTACAAACATCACAGTACCTGTGGCAACACGAATTTACGATGGTAATGCCAATACTGCGACCCCAAACCCGACGGCGACTCCAAACTCGATCGCGACTCAAAACCCGATGGCGACTCAAAACCCGACGGCGACTCCAAACCCGACGGCGACTAAAAAAACCCGACGGCGACTCCAAACCCGACGGCGACTCCAAACCCGACGGCGACTCCAAACCCGACGGCGACTCCAAACCCGACGGCGACTCCAAACCCGACGGCGACTCCAAACCCGACGGCGACTCCAAACCCGACGGCGACTCCAAACCCGACGGCGACTCCAAACCCGACGGCGACTCCAAACCCGACGGCGACTCCAAACCCGACGGCGACTCCAAACCCGACGGCGACTCCAAACCCGACGGCGACTCCAAACCCGACGGCGACTCCAAACCCGACGGCGACTCCAAACCCGACGGCGACTCAAAACCCGACGGCGACTCAAAACCCGACGGCGACTCAAAACCCGATTGCGACTCAAAACCCGATTGCGACTCAAAACTCGATTGCGACCCCAAACTCGACTAATCTCAACTCATCCACAGCACAAGTTTCTGCATTATTAATGAATCTTGGTTGGTTTTATATGTTCCTATTCATGTTCTCTTATTAGTTTAAAATCAAAAAGAAATGGTTTTTTGGCCGTGTCATTCTCCACTTCAATAACATCCAATATATTTTCAGGAGTTACAGCCGAAGTCGTTACATTTCTTAGAAATGTCATCGCCCTTGTCGACACAGGGCAGTTTACTTCCACTGAAAATGCCCCACGAACCACTACATTTGAAAAGTATGAAGAGAAGGTAAATATTGAGCCCTCATGCAAGCTGTTGGAAATAAACGAATAAGATACTACTTCATAAATAGGTGGAGCTACTTGAAGGAAGTGGGGTTTTTGTTACAAAATTAGAGAAACAAAAATTAGAATCCAAATGCTCTACACCATCTGAATTGATTAGTGAAATACTATTAACACTGCATACTGAGCAGGAGCTCGCAGAGCTCACTGCCAAAGGACGTGGAGAAAAGAAAGGAATCCCTACAAAGCATTTAGAAGTTATTCAGAGTAAGTTATCTTTTAGAAGAGCTTAACTAGTAATTCCGATGTTATTTCCTGGTGTGATTAACTCATTATTCTTCTCAGGCCTTGTTGCTCGGGTGTTCAACCACAAAAAGGGAGTTGTAGTAAGCCGTTCAATGGTTACCTCCATCATCAATAAGAAATGTGCTAACGTCAGACAAGCCTTAAATAAAAGATCGAACAAGCGATGTCAAGAGAAAAACACAGGACCGGAACCAAAAAAAAAGAAATCCACATTCTTCTCATTTGAAGACATTGCGACATCTGGACCAGATGATTCAACTGAAGAAATTATAGGGAAAGGAAAGTCCGTGGGCGTTGCACAAGAGAGTGACAGTGACGTTGAAGGAAATGTACAGGAAGACAATTAATACCATTTAAATAAAGATACCTAAAATGCTTGTAATTGTAAATTACTAATTGTAATGAAACAAAAAGTAATGTATCTACAAAAAAAATAAATCTATATATATTTCTTGCGTGACTCAGTCCGATTTTCTCTTAAACACCAGACGACTTGAATGTACCCTCTAATCAGACTTCGAGGGTGTTGTGTTTTGTAATAAGTACGAAGGCAGTTCACTTAGTTACTTTATTACTCGAGTATCATGTTACAAGTGTCGAGTTTAGACAACCTCGTTTCTCAAGAGGGTTACGCCCCCTATCGTCTAGTTCTCTTTTTTAAGCCTATAAAACATTATCTTAGATAAGATAAGCTTATGTCTAAAATCGTTATCTACTTAAAGTAAATACGTTAATATCTCTATGTAACATCTTTCCTTTCATAATGATTACAAGTTCACAATTATTAGTCATTAAAGTTTAAGTTAAAAACAATTGTAAAATTTACATTAAAAATCTCTATATCTTTCCTATTTCACCAAGATAAATTTATGCTTAGTTTAAGTCTTAATCTAGTATGTATATTCTTGTTGTCCGTATCGTAATGGTGGTATGCTCGTTCGTCCCGATTTAGTTTTAGGCCAGATCTCTTTGTCAGGTCTCTGTTCGGAAAATGCCGTTATGTGACTAGGTGGTCCTATTATTGGAGATGTCTGTTTGCGGTACTGGGATTGATCTGCTTGCTGGTTGGTGTCCGAGTGGTCAGGTGGGAAACTTAGTTGCTGCCTGTCTGAGTGATGCGACTGCTGACTGCTGTGTGGCTGGTCTGTTTGTCGTCTAGTTGCATTTGACGGTGTCTTTTCTTTAGTTCTCTCCATTCTCTGTCTGCTTCTTGGTTGTCCGATTGTAGTTTTGGCCCTTGATACTGTTCTTGATGTTGTTTCTTGGGCAGTGACTGTATAATCGAAGCCCTTTTCTTCACTTTGTTGTGCTGGTGACCGTGGTGAGTCTATTCTCTCTCGTAGGTGCGTTCGTGTTCTGCGGTAGACTTTGTTATCTTCTGTTTTGATCCAATATGACCTTGGTTCGGGTCCAATAGCTGTTATTTCTGCCGGTAACCAATTGCGATGTCCGGCTAAGTAACGCACTTGTTGACCAATTCTGAGCGGTGGTATCGATGTCATGGCTTTTTGATTTGAGCACATTTTTTGTCCGCGTTCTTGCAATGTTTGACGAATTTTTCTGATAGGAAAGTGAGGTTGCAAGATTTTTGTATTTGTCGTGGTCGGTGTTCGTATTCTTCTGCCCATGCATAACTCCGCTGGTGATGGTAAATCATTCTTAGGAGTTGTTCTATATTCCATTAATACATATTGCAAATCTTTTCCTTCTTGTTGCGCTTTGATGTAAGAGTTTTTTATTGTCTGTATAGTTCGTTCAGTCATTCCATTCGATTGTGGATAGTGCGGTGACGACGTGATATGTTGAACTCCCCATTGGGTCAAAAATTGCTTGAATGCCAGAGAGTTAAACGGTGGGCCATTATCCGAAATGAGTCGTTGCGGCGCTCCGTGTCTGGCAAAATGAGGATTCAGGAAGTTGATTACAGCCTGCGCATTTGTTGATGTTAATTCTTTCGCTTCCACGTATTTGGAAAAATAGTCCACTAATAATATTATGCTCTGCGAGTTCACTTTGAATAAGTCCGTGCCCACTGTTTCAAAAGGTAAATTCGGTATTTGGTGTGGCTGCATTGGAAGGGCTGTATTGCCGCGTTGACGATTGTTGCAAATTGCGCATTCTTGAATATATCGTGTGATATCTTCTTGCATTCGTGGCCAAAACACATTCAGTTTGGCTTTGGCTATACACGCGTTTATTCCTTGATGTGTGGCGTGTATTTGTGCCATGGTAGTTTTTCTCATGCAGGTTGGTACAATGAGACAGTGCCCTCTATATAGAAGATCGTCTTCCTTGTGGATTTCGTTTTGATACTGCCAGTACGGTCTTATTTCTGCTGTTATCTTCTTATGCGATACGGGCCATCCTTGATCGGTTAGTTCCATGAGTGTTTGCATTACTGGATCAGCAGCGGTGGCTTGGTTGTATCGTTCTTGTGCTGTAGTCGGTAAAGTTGTCATAGCAAATATTGCCGTTGTTGTACCTTCCAGGTTGTCGGTGTTTATTACTGTTTGTTGCTGTGGTGTTCTCGAAAGCATGTCGGCGATATACAGTTGGTTTCCTGGGACGTAGACTAATTCCAATTGGTATCTAAATAGCCTCATTACCAGTCGCTGTAGTCTGGGAGATATCATGTGTAGTGGTTTCTTGACTATCCCTAGCAATGGCTTGTGGTCTGTTTGGACTTTGATCTTCGTGCCTGCTATATAGTAGTGAAAGTGTTCACAAGCAAATACAATCGCCAACATCTCTTTCTCAATTTGCGCGTATCTTTGCTGTGTGAGAGTGAGGGATGTCGACGCGTACTCCACTGGGTGGTCATTTTGCATCATGACTGCTCCTATCCCTGTCTGACTTGCATCAACCGATAGCGTGATAGGCGTCTCTGGGTTATAGAAAGCGAGTACAGGTGCTGTTGTAGCCAACTTTTGAGATTCTCAAAGTGTCGTTCGTGTTCCGGTTCCCATTTATATACGACATCCTTTTTAAGTAGAGTACGTAAAGGAGCCGTGTCCGCGTTTGCGTCTGGGAGAAAACGAACCACGTAATTGATCATTCCGAGAAAGCTTTGTAAAGCTGCTTTGTTTGTCGGCGGCGGCATCGAACATATTGCTTCCACTTTTCTTGGGTCCATTTGAATACCTCCTGAAGTAATGATATTACCCAGAAACTTGACTTTGCTTAATGCAAACTGAGCTTTCTTAGAGCCAAAACATAGGCGTGCTTCCATAGCTCTGTCCAATACTTTGAATAGTGCCTTTTTGTGAGTTTCCTCGTCTGGTGTATCAATGAGAAAAACATCTGTGGAGATGTGCACTTCCGGAAACTCGTTGATAGGAAAAATGGACCTCATAGTACGCTGACATATTTCCGTGCCCGTTACTACGCCGTAAGGTAATCTTGTGAATCGATAGCGTCCGAATGGCGTTGCAAATGTGCATAGTTTTGAGCTTTCTACGGTCAGTGGTATTTGCCAGAACGCACTTTTAACATCAAAAACGGTGAATATTCTTGATCCGCTGAGGTCGGAAAATATCTCTTGGGTCGTGGGTAGCGGATATGGTTCACGTTTAATAGCTGTGTTGAGCTTTCTTGGGTCTAGGCATATTCTTACTTCTATGTCCGCTTCTGCTTGTAGTAGTAACTTCTCTGGTTGATGACCTTCTATCTCTTGTTGCGCTTTCGGTACCACGACCATCGGATGAACCCAGTCGGCTGGTTCGAACACAGGAACTATGATGCCATGTTGCAACATTTTATTGAGTTCTTTTCGTACAGGTTCTCGATATGCATGTGGAATCTGTCTTGCTGATGCAATGGAGGGATTGACATTAGGCCGTAGTTTGATGTCGTACGTTCCAGGTAGTTTTCCTATTGAGTCAAATGCTGCAGGATATTGCTGGACGACTTGTTGGAATGTGAATCCTAGTGAGACCGGCTGTGGTGTTCTTGTATCCTCTTTTGGTTTGGTTGCGGGGGTTGGAGATGGAACCGCGTTCACCGCGAATAGTGTGCGCGGTGGTGGTGTGCCCAATGGCTGCCGCTTGTGCTGTATCAGTCCGAGAGATACCGATGCTAACGCGCCTAATATGGGGGTGCGTTCTTCGTTTGTGACATAGAATGGATATGTTGCGACTGCTGTGTGTGACGTGCAAGGGATGTCCACCACACCTGCTATTGGTACTGTATGCCCTGAGTAGGCGGTTACGGTATACTCTGGTTTACGTAGAGAGGGCCGAAAGCGTAATGCTTGATACATCTTGCGTGTGATTATATTGACTTGGGAGCCGGTATCCAGTTTAAAGGTCATTGGGGTATCATAGAGATAAAGTTCGTCATAAATTTCGTCTTCTCGAGAATGGACGTCCTCCTTGGGAATTAGTGGTGGGGTGTGCACTTCAATGTGATCAAGAGTTTGAGTGCTCAATGTGAGGCAGTAGTTGAAAAATGTTGCCTCCGGGAGTTGTTGTTGTTGTCTTGTCTGCTGACGGTATTGTTGGGTATCCTGATCTTCATAGTTTTCTGTTGCATAGTCAACTCCGCCCTCCGCTATAGCGCCCTCGTCCTCATAGAAACTTGAAACGTCCCTTTGTTGTAATTCATTCATAGATCGGCATACCACGGCCCAGTGTCCAGGGGCGAAGCATTTTAAACAGGTCGTGTTTCGTGCAGGACATCGGTTTGGTGCGTGTTGAAGTCCGCATTAGGGACAATTGCTCCTAGAGGAGTTTGTGGGTCTGTAACTGGATTGGCGTGCGGGTGTGGCATGGTTAAACTGTCTGTTCGGCATCTGTTGTGCTGAAAACTGGCGATGTCTTGTTGGCAAACGACCTCTATGCGATATCTGTCGTCGCTGTTGTTGTTGTAGAGCGTCCACCGTATTTACCGCGTTGCTGTAGGTAGTTTTGTTGGTGTCTATCATCGCTTGCGCGCAGTTCGTTGACATTTCCTCTGCTTGACAGAGCTTAGTGGCTCTCTTGAGGTCGAGGTCAGATTCTGCCAGTAAAGTCTTGCGAAGGGTGTCTTTACGAATACCAGCGACGATTAATGTTGTTAATATGGAATCCGTTACGTCTTTAAATTCACAGTCTTGTGACTTGGTCTTGAGATCCGTTAAGAAATCATCAAAGGATTGGTGTTCTGCTTGCTTGGTGCTGAAGAGTTGATACCGTAGGTATGCTAGATTTTTATGTGGCGCGTAATGTTTATCAAAGGCTGTTAAAATTACATCTACCGTGCGTGCACCGTCTTCCTCGAGTATGGGCAATGTCTTGTATATTCGTCTTCCGGCAGCTCCAAGGATATGTAAAAACGTTGCGCGTTGTGTCGCGACCGTTTCAGTGTTGAGTTTCGCAGCTATTGCATATATTTCAAAAGCTTCCTTATATTCAGACCATGCTGAGGCCGGATCCGTGCCGGGAATGAACTGCGCTGGACTTTAAAAGAAGTCATTGCTGTAGCAAAGGCGTGACTTGTAATTGAGGGTGGTTTAGTATCCCACTTCTATCACCATGTTGTGTTTTGTAATAAGTACGAAGGCAGTTCACTTAGTTACTTTATTACTCGAGTATCATGTTACAAGTGTCGAGTTTAGACAACCTCGTTTCTCAAGAGGGTTACGCCCCCTATCGTCTAGTTCTCTGTTTTAAGCCTATAAAACATTATCTTAGATAAGATAAGCTTATGTCTAAAATCGTTATCTACTTAAAGTAAATACGTTAATATCTCTATGTAACAGAGGGCATCTTCCATTCAGACTTCTCGAGGGCATCTTCCATTCAGACTTCTCGAGGGCATCTTCCATTCAGACTTCTCGAGGGCATCTTCCATTCAGACTTCTCGAGGGCATCTTCCATTCAGACTTCTCGAGGGCATCTTCCATTCAGACTTCTCCAGGGCATCTTCCACTCAGACTTCTCCAGGGCATCTTCCATTCAGACTTCTCCAGGGCATCTTCCATTCAGACTTCTCGAGGGCATCTTCCATTCAGACTTCTCGAGGGCATCTTCCACTCAGACTTCTCGAGGGCATCTTCCACTCAGACTTCTCGAGGGCATCTTCCATTCAGACTTCTCCAGGGCATCTTCCATTCAGACTTCTCCAGGGCATCTTCCATTCAGACTTCTCCAGGGCATCTTCCATTCAGACTTCTCCAGGGCATCATCCATTCAGACTTCTCCAGGGCATCTTCCATTCAGACTTCTCCAGGGCATCTTCCATTCAGACTTCTCCAGGGCATCATCCATTCAGACTTCTCCAGGGCATCTTCCACTCAGACTTCTACAGGGCATCTTCCATTCAGACTTCTACAGGGCATCTTCCATTCAGACTTCTCCAGGGCATCTTCCATTCAGACTTCTCCAGGGCATCTTCCATTCAGACTTCTCCAGGGCATCTTCCATTCAGACTTCTCCAGGGCATCTTCCATTCAGACTTCTCCAGGGCATCTTCCATTCAGACTTCTACAGGGCATGTTCCATTCAGACTTCAACAGGGCATGTTCCATTCAGACTTCTACAGGGCATGTTCCATTCAGACTTCTACAGGGCATGTTCCATTCAGACTTCTACAGGGCATGTTCCATTCAGACTTCTACAGGGCATCTTCCATTCAGACCTCTACAGCACATCTTCCATTCAGACGTCTACAGCACATCTTCCATTCAGACGTCTACAGAGTGGGGTGGCGTAGCGGTTAGCGCTTTCGCCTCGCAGCAAGAGGATCCCGGGTTCGATCCCGGAGTGTGGCACCGGGTGAAAATCTGGGAACAAATCCTTCTGCGTAGAGTTTGCAAGTTCTCTCCCCGCTTGGTAAAGGAGTTTTCCTCCGCGGTCTAACCCGGTTTCTCCTTTCCATCAAAACTTGCAGAGGTTAACTGTAATAGTTAGTATAGGGCGCTGTCGGTTAGCTGTGACACAGGGGCTAGCCACCACCCCTCTATGCATTGTAAAGGGACCCACCTGTAAACAAGCCACAGGCTTAGTGTGGAAATCCCTTCATAGGCAAAGCTTAGATTATTATTATTATCTTCCATTCAGACGTCTACAGCACATCTTCCATTCAGACGTCTACAGAGCATCTTCTAACCATACCTCTCGTGGGCATACTTTAAACCAACTTTGTATAGGGCTATTCTATACAGAGGTCTGTAGACCATCTTAAAGTCAGACTAAACATGGTTTCGCGCAGGTGCAAATTTTTAAGAGGTTTAAGGCCTCTTCTAGACGTCTAGAATACTTCTAAAAGACCTCAATTAGCAGTATTCTAGATGTCTAGAAGACTTCTTAAACCTCTTAACAAATGGGAAAAAAGCAATTGGTCTAAACTGCTCCTAAATGAAGACCCATTATTTTCGTAAGGGTTGGGAGTGTTTTTGAAAATTGTTTTAAAAGAAAATTATTTTTAATATACCTATAAACACGACTATTCGAAGTAATAACCTCGTCCTCGTCTACTCCGGCCGTACGCCCTAGAACAATTCTGACCCCTACCACCTCGCCACTATGGCCCTTTATGCACCTAACGACGGCCATGGGTTCGGCTGGGTCCCGTCAAGCCTTCGTCTTTCACACGTTCCTAATGGATAAAGTAATATGGTGTATAAAAATTAGTAATGATTTTCTGCCTATTTCATTCTCCCATTTAAAGGAAGTCAACGACAGAGTAAATACAAAAATTACAGTGGAGCTTACAAATTTTTCCGGCCCTACTATTTTTTGCATGGCTTCTAATCCTTTCGCGGCTTTATCGTGTTCGTCCAATAATTGCTGGCCAAAGAGATTATATGTCCTTAAATATTTTTATTTTTTATCAGCTCCTTGGTATTAAAAAAAGGTCCTCCCAATTTTATATATCTCCCATCAAATCTAGCAAAATCCTTAGAAATACACGGCGACCAATGAAAATAAAGGAACTACTAAATGTTTTCTCCTCGCTTGGTGTGATTAGGCTCGTGTATTCGCGAATATCAGGCTCGTGTATTCGCGAATATTAGGCTAGTTTATTCGCGAATATTAGGCTCGTGCATTCGCGAATATTAGGCTCGTGCATTCGCGAATATCAGGCTCGTGTATTCGCGAATATTAGGCTAGTGTATTCGCGAATATTAGGCTAGTGTATTCGCGAATATTAGGCTCGTGCATTCGCGAATATCAGGCTCGTGCATTCGCGAATATCAGGCTCGTGTATTCGCGAATATTAGGCTCGTGTATTCGCGAATATTAGGCTAGTGTATTCGCGAATATTAGGCTAGTGTATTCGCGAATATTAGGCTAGTGTATTCGCGAATATTAGGCTCGTGCATTCGCGAATATCAGGCTCGTGTATTCGCGAATATCAGGCTAGTGTATTCGCGAATATTAGGCTAGTGTATTCGCGAATATTAGGCTAGTGTATTCGCGAATATTAGGCTAGTGTATTCGCGAATATTAGGCTAGTGTATTCGCGAATATTAGGCTCGTGCATTCGCGAATATCAGGCTCGTGCATGTATTCGCGAATATCAGGCTCGTGTATTCGCGAATATTAGGCTAGTGTATTCGCGAATATTAAGCTCGTGCATTCGCGAATATTAGGCTTATCTATTCGCGAATATTAGCCTCATCTATTCGCGAATATTAGCCTTATCTATTCGCGATTAATCAGTTAGTGAAAAAATTACCAAGGCTTAACTATTCGGTATGCAATTGGGTATTTGATGAGAAACATTTTGGTATTCGGTAACTGGGTTCGATACCCAAAAAGTGGTTAGGGCACACCTCTGGTAGAAATACTGACCTTGACCGAATCTAATTCATCAGACAGCCTGTGCCATGGGTTTTTTTATTTCTTGAATGACTGGCTCTAAATCTAACCACATTGTGGGGCAGTTTGGAGGGATTGAAGCTTCCGAAGCTGTACCGGTACTCGTCACCTGATGAGTTCCCGCCGCTGCTTGTTGCTGCTGCTGGTGACGGGGACTCAGCGTGTGACCTCCCAAAATGGCAGCACCCGTAGCCCCGGCTAATTCCCTCGAGCCTGAAGTAATACTAGAACCTTCGTCTTCGGAACCATATTTCGTGTTTTGAAAGAGACTAGAAACAGATGGAATTAACTTACAGTTACTAGGAATTTTGCGGTTGGTCGGACACAAGTTACAGGCCTGGACTTAAATGGTCCCTTCACTTATTATTCTCTTCTAGTAACATCTTTGCGCCTGCGCTAATAGGAATCATTGTTGAGCCATTTTCTAAATATTATCTAGGCGGGCTTTTAGATAGGATCTAGACTGATCATTATGCGCGACGAATTTTCCGTAGATAATAATTAATCTGGTGCCCAATCCTGTCACAGTCATATCACGGTTGTGTATTGTAGAAGGAGTAAAGACTAGGCCTCTAGGGCCTAGACATAAGCGTACTAGTGTTTCGCGCATACCGAGCCTATGTAAACAATCTCTGACGTCATTTCTCCATTCTCCTAATTCTTTCCCGGCTTAATTCTTTGAAGATTTTCTATATTACAGTTAACATAAATAGAAATAATAGTAAAAATAAACTTAAATAAGATTTGCAAAAAAGTGAGAAACTCCCGTCACTCGGACTCGATACTCAAAAGACCGAGGCTTAACACTTTGCAACATCGGTAGATCGCGGCCATCTTTCTTGTTTACATGGGCTCGTGACGCTTGTCTAGGTTTGGAGGGAGGCTCAAAATTAATACCCCCTTTTTATGGACAAATAAGGTCTGGCTTTTTTTAGTAGAGGGGAAGGTACGAGTCTCTACTCCTTCTACAATACAGATCCGTGGTCATATGGGCTCGCGAATTTAGTGCCCATCCGCTATCAATATAAGCGGGGACTACTAACCAATGAAATAGTACGAAGACGTCAAAATTATGACAAGTGTCGCAGAGCATTCAGGCCTCACCCGCAAAACCCTCATTGAAATGAACCTGGCACAATTAATCCTATTAGCATAAGTTTATAAGATATGTTCAATAAGTAAGTCACTACCTATACTTCGTGAATGCTAGGGACTTACAGCTCGAGCTAGTCCGATAACGACAAGCGTGAATTGCAGACCACAGTCGGTTAAGTTTGCAGGAGTTCCACAGCATGGATTTAGTATAGAAGCTTGCAATTCGATTTTAACCACATTTATGTCATAATAATTTCGCCTCAAATTCTACGTCACAAATGCGCGTGCCATTAACCCATCCTCCTCTGAATTAGCCTCAAACTCTACGTCACAAACAAGTTCACGCCATTGCAGACGAGGAATAAATGTGGTGCGTGTTTTAAGGTTAGTGATATATCCATGAAGGGTAAGCTTCTATACTAAATCCATGCTTCTTTCATCTTCCTATTTGGCAGGCCATGAACCTTCCAAATAATGGACCACAATCTAAATGGCGGATCCCATGTTAAAGTTTTCTCGCTAAAGTGTCCCAAAATAATAAAGAAAAACGCAAGCAGACTGTAACGGGGAGCCCGTTACTATAGTTCACCACCAGGAGGAGCCACCTAAACTACTACCAGGGTTCCCCGCTAGACGGCCCAGCAAGCTGAACCTTGGACCTGTCGTCTGCTCGACTCCCGGATTGGCTGAGCTCCGGAGGCCCGAGGGGATATATTTGAAAGGTAGCCCGGGAATCAGGGCAGTTGGAAGAGTACCGGGATCAAGATCAGTTAATACTTTTGTTATATCAAATTAACTTTATTTACTTGTTTAAATATTATTTCACGGAATTGTAATAGATATATATTAATTTTACTAACGGATTGTAAATATAAATTAACCGGTTTTCTATACAAATAAATAATTAATTAACTGAAACTACGTAGTCGTGTGTTTGCAGGCCTAAGCAGAAGCGCGCGATTACAATTGGTGCCCCGAGTGAGGACATAACTTTTTGTATTTCGCGCCTTTATCTCCCGGATTTTGTGTTTAATACGGACTTGCGTTTTATACGGACGTCTTTTCACCGAGTGAACTTATTGGTATACTACTGGACTTGTGGGCTGATGTGCATCTTAGTGTGTTCCTTCTGCACAACGTGGGATTGGAACACCCTACAGTGAGCCCCTGATCCGGCCTGGGGGGATCTTTGAGGGTGTTCCGCAGACATCGGGAACACTCTACCAGCACGGACACCCAGGACTCTACGAACGATAAGTCAATCTTACGTATTTCTTTACTCGGTTTTTGTATACTCCGTATGTTTGCCCCGGTAAGCGTGAGCAAATGGGTCGTGTAAGCTTCCCCAGTGGTCTCTCTCTCTCTCTCTCTCGTGGGACCGCGTGATAGGGCGGGGCTTAAATTTCTCCTTGTGACGGAATTTTCTTTATCTGTCGGAAGCCATTCCACGTTGACCGCCGTACGCTTGATTTATATCATATCATAAAGTTTTTGTGCCCGACTACGAAGACTGATTTTTTTGTCATTATCTACCTGACTGCCTTATTAACGGCTCAACTATTTTCCGGTAAGGCGATGGATTTAATTTTTACCTAAGGACGATAGCTTTCTTGGATAAACGGACAGTGATTCCGTTAACTATTTACCCTAAGCCTCGGTCACTATTATTACGGGCTAAGTCATTGCGCTTAGGTTTAGCCTATCTTCAGGGGCCGCCAACTTGGGCCTTGGACTTTTTGTCCGTTAAGTTTCATTAAATTCATTTAATTGGCCTTTATCTTTCGGTATCCAACATGGGGCTTTATTTAATTTTGGATCAATTAATTCTCCCTTATTTTATCCCATTTGCGGTAACGGTGACTTTAGGATATGTGGTCTATTTAATATGCCGGGAAATTGGTGTGACCGTGGGATATGATCGACATACCCCGTTACATGGATTTAATATACCCCCACCTCGTCAAGGTATTAATCCCCAGCTGCCAATTGGCAATATTAAACAGACTGGGCCTCCCATACCCTTAACATTAAACCCTAGCGTTGGGTGTCAGGTGCAAGCGCGTCCCGGCTCTTTTGACCTGATGGACCGGTTCCTCAAGGATTGTGATTTACAGTATAAGGATTTTAATGGCTCAGGACCCCCCCATAGGGCAACTTCTAGTGTATTATCCCGGTCGGGTAGTGTCTTACGACCTTCCGAGTTAGACGCTGTCGATGTTCAACAGCGTAAAGCCTGGAAAAACTGGGCTAGGATTGAAGCCGAAAGAATTCGGGCCCGCGTAGGTCAATTTCGTGATGACCTAGGGACGGGTGAGCCACATCGGGAGCCACCGAGGGGAGTTACCCCTTTATCCCCTTTAAGGGCACCCCCTCCGCCAAATATCCCGGTCCTGAGAACCTCGTCGCCCTTGCAGCAGAGACAGGTTTTAGCCTCTGCCCCCCTCTCCCCTTCGTCCAGCCAGGAGCTGTCAATCCGCCCCCCTTTGCAACCCCAAGGAATCCGGGGGCCCTATTTAATATTTCGGCTAGGCCAAGAAATCGTAATCTTCCGGGGGAAGCCCCTCACATGGTAGCATCCGGTAATAGCTCGGGTAGGGGCCCTGTTCTTCAATCTCCGTATGTTCCGGTGGTCAATCCACATCGAACACCACCGCCAGTGACTTATAGGACGATGGGGACTAATCCTTCACCCCCTGCTGTCGTGATTCAGCATATTCCGGTGGCCAATCCACCTCAAACACCACCGCCAGTAATTTATGGAACGATGGGGACCAATCCCTCACCCCCTGCTGCCCTAATTCAGCATATTCCGGTGGTCAATCCACCTCGAACACCACCCCCAGTAACTCGTAGGACGATGGGGACCAATCCCTCACCCCCTGCTGTCCTAATTCAGCATATTCCGGTGGCCAATCCACCTCAAACACCACCGCCAGTAATTTATAGAACGATGGCGACCAATCCCTCACCCCCTGCTGCCCTAATTCAGCATATTCCGGTGGTCAATCCACCTCGAACACCACCCCCAGTAACTCGTAGGACGATGGGGACCAATCCCTCACCCCCTGCTGCCCTAATTCAGCATATTCCGGTGGTCAATCCACCTCAAATACCACCGCCAGTAATTCATAGAACGATGGGGACCAATCCCTCACCCCCTGCTACGCCAGCTCAGCATGTTCCGGTGGGTAATCCGCCTAAAACACCCCCTCGGGTAACGTATAGGACTATGGGGGTTAATCCATCACCCCCTGCTGCCCTCGCTCAGCACGTTCCGGTGGCCAATCAGCCACTAACGCCACCCCGAGTAATTCATAGAGTGTCTGGAACTACACCCCCGCCGGTGAATCCCACTACCCCAGTGCAGATAGTGGCCACCCCAGCCAGTGGCACGCGTTATAACCCGGTTCTGGGACCAGCCATTATGTTGCCTAGTTTTTCGGGTCAAATGGAAATGTTTACTCAATATCATAGGTTTACAGTTCAGGACATAAAATTATTTATACCCTTGTCTTTAAAGGATGATGCCCTTAGCTGGTGGAAAAATATTAGCCGCCATGCTAATCGCCCCGAGGATTGGGGATATTTCCTTCAACAATTTACCCAAGAATATTTGTCCTCCCGAAGAGACAGGGAAATCAGGGTCGCCCTCTATAGTTTAAAACAGGGTATGGGTGAGAACCTACATTCATTTCGTAGACGAGTCATACAGTTGAACGAGACCCTGTTGGATCCTATTGCTGAACATGAATTAGTCGAGATTTTAATTACCAATGTTCTACCGGAAATCACTTTGCTGTTGCCGGTAGGTTTATGTCGTACCCTGACTCAAGTACAGCAAGAATTTAGCCGTATCCAGAGTGGTATAGACCGAAAGTATGCCCAGGGTGGAACAGGGGGACACCTTTCAAGTCCTGGTCCAAGGGTGCGTTTTTCTGGTCCTACTGGGCCCACGAGCAGTACGAGTGGCCCGAATAGACCAACATTATCCCAGGCTTGCTATCGGTGTGGTAGCCTTAACCATCTTCGTCGGGATTGCACCAGACCCGCAGGTACACCTCCTCGCCCGACGCACTCGAGAAATTTACCTGCACTTCCACCTGTGGCCCCCCAAGGTCAGGCACCAGGTGCGGGAAACGCTTAGGACGCATCCTGATAGGGTCTCAGGATGTGCGCCGGAACTCACAAGACCCCATTCTCGTTCATACCGTCAAAAAAGATAATATTAACGATAGTCGACTTAAGGGTATAATCATTCAGATTGCATGTCAACCATGTGTTGCTTTTCTGGATAGTGGGGCAGACCATAGTATTGTTGCGTGGGATTTTTTGCATCAATTAGGGGTCCTTTCGTTAGTGGTTCCGGGTGTACAAAAGGGTATAACTACAACTTCTGTAGGTTATATTGAGTTAGAGATAGATTTGGGGAGGCAAATGGGCACGATACCGGTACGCTTCCACGTCCTAAAAGACATAGAATTCCCAATTATCCTGGGAATGGACATCTTGGACGAGCTTCGAGCTAGCATCGACCATGAACGTAACGAATTCCGGTATTGTAGCTATACTCTTCCCCTCATTTATTTGAAAGATCATGCGCCCGGGTTCATCCACAACCAAGAACTCGACACGGGGCCAGTCGATGTGTCCCAGTTAAATATGGGTACTTTAACGGAACAAGAGGTGGGGGACTTAATCAGGATTTGTCAAGAGTTTTCATCCCTTTTCTCTGGTCGTCCGGGTAGAACTCACCTGTTACGACATCGTATTAAGTTAAAACCGGGGACTGTCCCTATTCACCGACAGCCTTATAACCATAGCCGGATGGCTAATGAAGAAATAGATAATCAGGTCAGGGAATTATTGCAACAGGGGTTAATCCGGCCTTCAGATAGTCCATGGGCGTCGCCTACTATAGTGGTGGGAAAGAAGAATACAACAGAGAAACGAATGTGTGTAGATGTTACCCGATTGAATAGTGTTACGATAGATGACCCCTACCCGGTACCACGTATAGAAGACATCATAGATTCTATGGGAAAGCCCAGATACATTACTAAGCTTGATCTAAAATCCGGTTACTGGCAGGTAGCGATGCATCCGGATGATATCGAGAAAACGGCATTTGTCACACGGGAAGGGAAATTTGAATGGCTAGTAATGCCATTCGGGTTAAAGAACGCCCCTTCCACTTTTTCTCGGTTGATGAATAAGGTCCTGAAGTATGCTAGACGATATGGGGTGGGTGTATACCTGGATGACATTGTCATAGCCAATGCTAGTTGGGAGGAACACCTGGAAGCTCTTCGGTATGTGTTTTCACAGCTAAAACACGCCGGTTTAACGCTTAATTTAAGAAAATCAAGTTTTGGAGTCTCCAGGGTAGCAGTGCTCGGCTATGTAGTAAGCGCACAGGGTGTACAGATTGACCCCGATAAAGTGAAAGCTATTAGGAATTTTCCCAGACCACGAACCATGAAACAGGTTTCATCTTTTTGGAATGTGTGGGTTTCACTCCCGGTTTGTCCCGCATTTCGCGGATCTGACGGCCTCGCCTCAAACGTAAACACCAGCGATGGCGGTGGGGAGACGAAGAGGAGAGGTCTTACCAGGCTTTAAAACAGGCAATAGCTGAAGCAGCTATGCTGCAGGCCCCAACCCCGGAGGGGAAATTTATAGTCACTACGGATGCTAGTGGCATCGGTATCGGGGGCATGTTAACCCAGATCCAAGGGGAAGTAGAAGTTCCCCTAGCATATACCAGTCGTCTCTTAAGACCTTCGGAACTGAAATATAGTACTCCAGAACAAGAAGCCTTAGCGGTTGTAGAAGCCGTTCGTAAATTTCGCCACTATATAGAGGGCCGGGAATTTGCTGTCTTATCGGATCACAGGGCGTTATGCTGGTTACTGCGCTTGAAAGATAAGAAAAGTCGGCTCATGCGGTGGGCCTTGGAGCTACAGGAATTTATGCCATTCGAAATCTTGCATAAATCCGGTAGGGAAAACGTGGTTGCCGATGCCTTGTCTCGATGCCCGGTATCAGATTTGGACACGGTCAGTCCAAAGTTTTAGAAACGGACGACACAGATCAGTCGCCCGATTCAGAAGACCAGGAAGTCCGGGTTAATATGGTATCCTGTAATCCAGTAGCATTAGGTCTCCCGCTTGATGTAGCAACTAAGGCCGACATTAAGTTAGCACAAGCAAATGATCCGTACTGGCGGTCTATTAGACAGGACTTGGCAAATGGAAAGGCGTCAAAATTATATGTGCTGAAAAATGACATGTTATACCGGATAGCGCAGGGTTTTCAACCGGAAAGGTAGTTATTCCAACCATGATAGTACCACGGGTATGTCAAGCCTACCATGACCATCCGCTCTCGGGTCATAGAGGTCGCACCGCAACGTATAAACGAGTGCAAGCTAAATACTACCATCCTAAGTTATATTCCCTGGTTAAAGACTATGTCCGGGGATGCGAAACGTGTCAGAGATATAAGAGTAGAAATACTAGGAAACCAGGTTTAATGATTCCCTCTCATAAAATCCATCCCGGAGATTTAGTAGGGATTGATTATGGGTCCCCTACCAGTAACGAAATCCCAGAATAGGTTCTTAGTGGTAATGATAGACTATTTTACCAAGTACATAGAAATATTTCCGGCACGAAGCGTTACCACCCCTATACTGTGTAAGATTTTACTACGTATGTTTCCCGTCATGGTACGATGACTGCCTTACTGTCGGATAAAGGGCCTCAGTTTATATCAGTATTATGGAAACGTTTATGTAGAATGCTAAAAATTCAATTGAAGTTTACGTCACCTTATCATCCCCAGGCAAATATGACAGAAAGGGCAAATAGGGTCATAGGCGAACTCATGAGTATTTATACCGGGAATGTCCATATACGAAGTGGGACGAAAGCTTGCCCCTTATTCAGTTGGCCATTAACAGTGCCATACATACTTCCACTGGTTCATCCCCCTTTTATCTACAT
>JAEQBA010000968.1:156025-270893 GCA_019434445.1 Phalangium opilio | reverse complement strand
CAAAAGTACCTACAAGTACCCACAAGTACCCACAAGTACCTACAACTACCCACAAGTACCCACAAGCACCCACAAGTACCTACAAGTACCTAAAAGCACCCACAAGTACCTAAAGCACCCACAAGCACCTAAAAGCACCCACAAGTACCTAAAAGCACCCACAAGCACCTAAAAGCACCCACAAGTACTTACAAGCACCCACAAGTACCTACAAGCACCCACAAGTACCTACAAGCACCCACAAGAACTACAAGTACCCACAAGTACCTACAAGTACCCACAAGTACCTACAAGTACCCACAAGTACCCACAAGTACCTACAAGTACCCATAAGTACCTACAAGTACCCACAAGTACCTACAAGTACCCACAAGTACCTACAAGCACCCACAAGTACCCACAAGCACCCACAAGTACCTACAAGCACCCACAAGCACCCACAAGTACCTACAAGCACCCACAAGTACCCACAAGTACTTACAAGCACCCACAAGTACCTACAAGTACCCACAAGTACCTACAAGTACCCACAAGTACTTACAAGCACACACAAGTACCTACAAGCACCCACAAGCACCCACAAGTACCTAAAGCACCCACAAGCACCCACAAGTACCTACAAGCACCCACAAGTACCCACAAGTACTTACAAGCACCCACAAGTACCTACAAGTACCCACAAGTACCTACAAGTACCCACAAGTACCCACAAGTACTTACAAGCACCCACAAGCACCCACAAGTACCTACAAGTACCCACAAGTACCTACAAGTACCCACAAGTACCTACAAGTACCCACAAGTACCTACAAGTACCCACAAGTACCTACAAGCACCCACAAGTACCCACAAGCACCCACAAGTACCTACAAGCACCCACAAGCACCCACAAGTACCTACAAGCACCCACAAGTACCCACAAGTACTTACAAGCACCCACAAGTACCTACAAGTACCCACAAGTACCTACAAGTACCCACAAGTACTTACAAGCACACACAAGTACCTACAAGCACCCACAAGCACCCACAAGCACCCACAAGTACCCACAAGTACCCACAAGCACCCACAAGTACCTACAAGCACCCACAAGCACCCACAAGTACCTAAAAGCACCCACAAGCACCCACAAGTACCTACAAGCACCCACAAGTACCCACAAGTACTTACAAGCACCCACAAGTACCTACAAGTACCCACAAGTACCTACAAGTACCCACAAGTACTTACAAGCACACACAAGTACCTACAAGCACCCACAAGCACCCACAAGTACCTAAAAGCACCCACAAGCACCCACAAGTACCTACAAGCACCCACAAGTACCCACAAGTACTTACAAGCACCCACAAGTACCTACAAGTACCCACAAGTACTTACAAGCACACACAAGTACCTACAAGCACCCACAAGTACCTACAAGTACCCACAAGTACCCACAAGCACCCACAAGTACCTACAAGCACCCACAAGTACCCACAAGTACCTACAAGCACCCACAAGTACCCACAAGTACCTACAAGCACCCACAAGTACCTACAAGGACCCACAAGCACCTACAAGTATCCACAAGCACCTACAAGCACCCACAAGAACCCACAAGTACCCACAAGCACCCACAAGTACCCACAAGAACCCACAATTACCCACTAGAACCCACAAGTACCTACAAGTACCCACAAGTACCCACAAGTACCTACAAGCACCCACAAGTACCTACAAGTACCCACAAGTACCCACAAGTACCCACAAGTACCTACAAGCACCCACAAGTACCCACAAGACCCGGGCAAAGCACCTACAAGAGCTCAAACGCCATGTTTTTCTTGCTTAATATCCCTCTAACGGCGTGAATCACGACAAAAACGCCGTAAGTCCAATATAAAAAATTAGGGCTAAAATGCGTGTCTCTAACAGTGGTAAAACGCCGTAATTCCAATCCCAAAACAACGTAAGTCAAGGTATGTGTTAATAATGATAAAAATCAATACTTAAACTTAATTTATCTTAATGAAACTAAGAAAGGCACATCTATGGACTGTTATCTTTCATTTAAGATGGTTCCCAAACGTAACGAATGAATAGTTTTCTTTATACACGATCCCATTAAGGTCATTTTTCAAAAAAATCCCATGTTATCTTTATGGAACAATATAGTATCTTTCACCAAATGTCGGATTAATTTTATGGATTCTAAAACCACCCTTAACAACTTTTTTCTTTATAGAATTAACTATTAGTTGGATCTCTTTGAAATTTTAACCACAAATTAGGGCCCAAATTTTAGTTCACTGGCAAAAATTTCAAAGCAGCAAACACAATACGAAAAAAGTTACGGCCAATCAAAGAATCCTCCTTTAGCATTACAGGCAGTATCAAGTCTTATCTAAGAGAGCGACCGCTCTCCTAGAATTAGCTTCCAAAAATTGTATGTAAATCAATTGTTGCTTCCATTACGGAAAAGTGAAATGATTCTACTGAAAGCTCAGATATCTTGAACTACAATCTGGGTTTATCACAACTGCTTTTTAAAAAATATTTTAGAATTTATGACAAACAAATTTATTCAGTATATTTTTTTTCTTTTCTTCTTTTTCTTCTGCTTTTTAGCACTTGGTCAGTCGGTTTGTTGGTGGGTAGAAGATGGCAATCACGGATAAAGAATGCGCGTGAGGACATTACTGTTCACACTATAGGATAGCTATCTCCGACAACATCTTATACTTATTAATCTATACATATTCTGTTCCAGCTTCGATTGTTAAAACGATCAAAGGAAGGTCTGCAGGTAACGTAACTATTTGTGCGTGCTAACAAGAGACGAAAGAAAATCCATTTTCAGGATCTAAAATCTCAAGATTTATATCAAACAATTAATTACTTAATCTAAAAACAACTAATTTACTTGGAAAAAATAGAAGAGTATTATATTCTTCCGATAATGTTGATTAAATGATTATCATTTTCTTATAAACTTGTGTTAATCATTTCCTTCCTAATATAATTAATTTTTCTCACATTGAAAAGCAAATATCTGGTGGGGTTTAGTTTAAACAAGCACCATTAGATGCTCCCATGGTCTAGGGGTGGAGTTTACTACCCCGCTAACCTCAGCAAAATAAACTGTATTTCTACAAATCAATAAAATTACAACATAGGAAACATTGTTTTTTTAATTGAGTTATGGACATGCGAATAATTCATTTACTATTATATTTTTTTCCTAATAACAACTGATTCAAACATCCTATCATTGAATGTTCAAAAAACTATTGTTTACGTTAACGGCGAAATTTCTCCCCAAAACTGATGCAAGTATTTTATTTTGAAATAATAGTAAAATACTTGCAGCATTCTAGGAAATTATTTACTATTTTTGATTCACTCTCAAAACTCCATTGGTTAGAAACCATTGTTTTTTGGTTGGCTCGCGTAAGTGGCATCGTAACAAACTGAGCTTCATCCATAAAGCGTTAAAAGGCCCGTTCACAAAGGCGCTTATAGCTGAAGCTCATTGCTGAAACCGAGGCCTTATTTCGTTCTCCCCTTGCGCGTGATGGTTCACAAAGCGGCTTATGTCGACTGGAAGATAGCATATGCCGAGAGCTGAAGCTGATTGACGCTGTCAGCTTCTATTCATCTCCGCTAGATATTTGAGCAAGCTGAAACGGTATTTTAAGTCCAACCAGACGATCCTTTCGCGAAGACAGCAAATTATTGGCGGAGTTAACTGCTAATTTTTTATGTAAATGAGATGACTTCATTAAAACATCGCAAACAAAATGAAAACGCTTTAAAGGCCGATAAACGATTGAAAGAACTTGAAAAGAAGGAAAATCTTATAGAAGTTATAAGAAGAAAATAATAAATTTGATAAAAAATACTGAGACAGAGATGGGTTAGAAAATGCCTGGGATGAAGTGGAAATTAAAACTAAAATGATAAGTAACCAGATTTTATGAGAAATAAAAATCTTAAACGACTTTCATTTTACATTTTTCCTCAGAAAAAGATGCCAAAGCTTCCTGGAAGTATCTTAAAGACCAGTTTCGGGAACATGTTCACTTAATTTCTAAAACAAAATCGGGGCAGGAATATATAGAAGAAGAAGATGTATCGTTGATCACATGGCCATTTTTTAAAAGTTTGTTGTTTTAAAAAGATGTAGTCACGAGGAGACAGTATGCTAATTGATTAAATTCTCTTCTGATGTTATTCGGATGTTACTTATGGTATCATAAAAGATGACCTCTTCAACAAAATGTTGCTTTGTTTTAAAGTGAAATATGGATAACTTTGGAGATCTCAATGATCCGCAAGAGCTGAGAGAAAGCTTTGAAACTGCTTGATGCAATTTTCACAATTCGAACTGGAGATAAGAAGAGTGAATTACGGGGATTTTGAAACATTTCGACAGGGACAAGCATATATTAGAACCCAAGAGGCAAGGTTGAGAACGCTGGTGTTTCACCACAATTTCTAATATGACAATTACACGTGGCTTGTGGAAATGTTCCATAGGGACATGAATATCTTTTTAATTCAACAAAGAGCTATTGTGGAAGAGATTGTAGAAAATAACTCTGACAATGAATAGAAATGAAAAATACTTCCTTACGAAACAGATGCACTGAATATTTACTGCAACCTCGGTTTTTCGGTTATTATGGCAAAGAATATACAGGATATTTGGGAAAACTGCCATAACATAAATTTTTGATTTCATGCAAGCGTGAAACTTGTGAAACCATTGATAATATGGCTAAAAATTATAAGCGTAAATAACTTCATAGGATTCCTTGAAAAACGATGAGTTTCATCGAGTTTGCATGTTTTATAAAATTTATGCAAAAAACAAATTTGGTTTGAAACTTGCGAAAACATTGCTATTATTGTTGCGAAATTAATATTGTAAATAACCTAAACACAATAAGAAGAGAAATTGTAACGAAAACCTGTTCGCCGTTAAATTCTTCAGTTTCCTTGGGATAAGGAAGAAGCTCCACAGTGGAAAAATGCAATATTTTCAGTCTATCCCATTGATTATATTAGTCAAACTAAAATATGTAGCAAACAGTAATTTAGCATATCATGTCCAAAAGTGAAACGATTATTGCCATAAGCAATTCCATCTTCCTTTATTGATACCAAATTCAAGAAGAAAGCAAAAGTCACTAATGTCGAAAGAACAAACGAAGAGCCTTTATCACAAATTGGAAATATTTTACTCTTAAATGCTCGAAAATGTTTAATTAATAGTCTAAATAGTCAAAGTGGAAAGTGTTTGACTTCGTCTTCGAAATTAAATGCCATTTCACCAATTATACCTAGTTCAATGTCGAATAGTAACTCTCCTCCACTAAAGCAGTATTAACATCTAATTCAATTTACGAATCACCTCAGGCATCAATGAGATCTAGTCAAACATCCCCGCAAGAAAATTTGCCACGAATTAAGTTTTCTTTTGACGAAGAATTGGTAACACCTACATGTAGTCCCTCTAAAGAAGCTAATAACTATCTCGAACAAACAGAGTCATCTATTGAAATCTCAATATCTAAAACTGATGCTTCCAAACAAGCTACGCCTGCAATTAGAAAAACAACAGACAAAACATCAATACGCAAGCTTGGAAAGTGTAATTACAGACTAAGGCAACAAGTGGCCACCTTACAGAAAAAGGTTGAAATTCTGAATTCTACTATGAAGGGTTTGAAAAAGGAAATGAAAAGCCAAGAATTTTCCCAAGTAAAGAAAATGAAGAATAAGGATAACGATATTATAGCCAACTTTGTGTCCTTCGGTTGAAATGCCACTTTCAGCTTCCTATTTGTCAGAAAACTTTCTAAATGACCTTTCCAAGTCAAATACGGGCATTTGGGAAAAAACTCTCCCATATGAGGAACCGACATTAAGGATTTGCTGCCTTATTATTTTAAAAATCCCCAGTAGCATAACTATTTATGCATTAACATAACGGCTGCGTTGAAAACTTTCTTGCATTTAAACATGGTAGATGAGGCAGATAAGGAAGATTTAGAGAACATGATATACTTCATAGAAATGATAGGATATTCATGATATTTGTAATACAAATGGCGCGTTCAGTCCAGGAACAAGAACAAAGAACCATTTGCTGACGTTAATGACGAACGCCTGCAAGGGCTTAAAGCACAATTCATTCCTTTCCTGAATGTGATTCAAGAGAATTCAACAATCAAAAATGAATGTTTCACTACGAAAACATTTGAAGCCGTAAAACTTACATGCTATTCTACAGGGCCGGTAGGCCCTTGTAGATATGATAGCCTTCACTCCAACTTCTATAGGTAACAGGAATTGTAGGTAAACGAAGGTATCGCTAACCATCAGCTTTCGAAACTAAAAGAGGTCAATCGAGCCTGCAGAAGCCTTGTTTCCTATGAATTATAGGAACAGTTAAGAAACACTCAATTACCTGGTAACTAGAGTTCGGATTTATTAAATACTGCCTCAAATAAATTACTGGACTAACAAAGTTATAATTAACTTCTAAAACCGAAGGTAGAAAACTCAAATTCAACGAGCCTGGTAACCCCGCGCATGGAGCTTTGACGTCAATCTGCGTTGAAAATCCTTTGATAACTTACGAGCCCGTAAGTAAATGCCACGTTGTAAGAAACCCTATTGATAAAGTTCCGTACGCCGTTGAACTGGGAAAAAATAACTAAACTTGCGGACTATGCAGTTGTTTCTACATCAATGCTGTAAAGCAGTTACTAGGAGAAGGCCTAGGTCAAGAAGTAATTGCATCAATTTTGATGAAACCAAAGATAAAAATTGGTCGCAAAAAAATCGAGAAAGAATGACTTCTCTATCACTGCTGCTCCAGTCTCTGCTTATTGTGAACAAGATGCTATTTTTACAAAGAATGTACCTACAAAATTGACTTATCGTTGACTTGTTCGTCAATAATAAGTCAATTCTGTATGTACGGAGAAACTCAATCACTCACATTGGACGTTTTCATTATTCTCTCCTCGCTCAAAC
Source organism: Phalangium opilio (assembly GCA_019434445.1). Taxonomy (NCBI): domain Eukaryota; kingdom Metazoa; phylum Arthropoda; class Arachnida; order Opiliones; family Phalangiidae; genus Phalangium; species Phalangium opilio. The sequence continues at coordinate 263,864 of JAEQBA010000968.1, read as the reverse complement.
CAACTCGACGATTAATTGTTAAATTCAGAAGTGATTCACCGCGTAAATACCACGATTCAAGATACTAATGATACATGTCATGGACGTCACTAATATGCACCCGTAAGTGAAGATTTTAGCTTTGGCAGAGAACCGATAACTTTTAATACTTATAGTCCGCATTTCGATCATGTTAGACATAGCGGTCAGTAAATCCAAGTTTTTTCCCATAGTCTGCGGGCCGCCATCTGCCGCCGTAGTCTTCTCGGGCATAAGTTTTTTATTCGGTCTGTTCGACAAGTGGGGTGACAGTAGGTTGGAGGCGTTCAATTTGTCTTTTAGCCTCGTGCGTATTTCATTCACGGTACCGGCATCAACGTTAGCCATGTTTGAGCGCGTTTACCGACAACAGGTGGCAGCACCGTGGTGGGTCGCGGTCTCCTTCCCGAACAGTTAGCCAATCGGCGTCACTCACCCAGAAATTTGGCTTGAACGTAACGAAGAAGATTTCAAAAATCGCAAAATCTACACAGTCTCCGATAGCATAAGTGGTGTCTATGGACAGCCAATTCCAAGCTCCTATGAACGTGCACGTAATAATGTTGCGAAAACACTAATTAAGTAAAATCTTTTTAACTATAGCGGGAGCGAATCTACAGCGTGACAACACAAAGTTTACGCGACACACGGTAAGTACTAATACAATCCTATTAGAACGCCAAAACCACCATGTTGAGCAGAGGTTTGGGGTGAAGCCTGAGGAGAGAGTGGGGATGGAACAGATTCATTGGTAGTGGGGTGGGCGGCATTGGGACTCGAGGCAGAGGCAACATGGGAATAGGAGGCCAAATGGACAGAAGCAGCATAAGTAGTTGAATTGACGGGGGAGGCTGTGAAAGGAGCAGGGCGAGCGAGGATTTTGTCCATGACGCGCACGTTTTCGGACAGGGCACCCTCCGTTTGTGCCAAGGTTATTGTTAAGGTCTATACTAAAGCAGAAAGGTCAGACCAGATTGCCTGAGCCCTTTGACGTGTAGAGGTGTTGAAGAATATTTTATTATAATTCGAGCGCGTTTGTAAGAGTTCTTCAAATTGGGCGGACACCTGTAGTAGGCGAGACATGGCCTGAGCCAACATTGTAGACGTAGGCGGTTGCGAAGAGGCAGCGCCTGGTGTGGAACGCCGAGAGACTTTAGTTTGAGAGCCCGATTGCAAAATGGACGCGGAGTCTTCACCATCAGAAGCCTCCACTCAGGGAACAGTGGCCCCTCCGCGGTCACCATCTTGTCTTGGAGGAGGGGCTCCGGTCTTAGTCCGTTGATCCGTCTCGGCTATGCCGGCTAGTGCTAAACATGCCGGTCAGGCGAGCGGGAGGACTTTGACTGATCCAAGGTGTCCATCCCTTCCCAACCCCTTACCTTCCTTACCTTTTGGTGGTTTTGGTGCACGGTGAGCCTTGCCGGCAGGGCTTCCCATGCCGGTTGGTCATCGTGGGGTTGGGTTTTTGGCTTTTTGTGCGGGGGCCGCGCAGGCTAGGTGGCACGAGAGGTCAGTTTGGATGATATCCGAAGTCCTTACTGACAAGAACTCTCAGCGCGCATGTTACCGGTTGAGGAGCAACCGGTGGAGCCCACAGGTTGTGGCAGTGCGGGTCTCGTGTCCACCGAAAGGGGCGGTTCTTTTGGGTTCCGGCCTTGCCTTGCTATTTCCCGTACCGCGTTATCTTTAGGCCGTCTAAGGGATCGCCTGGTCTGGGGCTGTGGATGGCACTACCTACACCTGGGAAGAGATCCCCGGTGTGGATTCATTGGACCCGGAATTAACCGGAGGTTTGGTTCGCCCAGAGGGTTGGAGGCCGAGGGAATGGTAGTGCCGGTGTAGTCTTGTGTCGAAGAGCCTGGTTTGTCAATCTACCGGCTAGGCCCATCCGTGCCGTCGCGAGAGTTAATTCGGGTAAGACCAATTTTTCCCCCTTTACCTTTACTATGGCTACATTCAATACTTCTACGCATTCTCGTGCCTCTGCTGGCTCTCTAGCTTCCGTTCAGTCCAATGATGCGTCTAATATCGGTTCCACTCCTTCCAAAGCATTCTCTAATCTGGCGTTCGAGAATACTTTGAAGAATTGGCTTTCCGTGCCAAACGTCTGTTTTACTGTGAGGGACGCTGCCAATATCCGCATGGCAGTGGCTCCTCTACGCGCCTCTTACCACGCAGCGGTTAACGCCAATACTACAACTTCTTGCCTCAACTATGATCTGACTCAAGAAACGGACCTTACCCGTCAGGTTGCGTTGTTGCTAAAAGACAAAGAATTACTATATACACAGCTTTCTGACTCCCAGAAACTACTCAGGAAAACCTTAAAGAACTTTCGATCCTCTCCTCCGATCCATGGATCGTTAGACACTGGCGCCTCTTCTGACGTGGTGGCTGACAATGATTGGACACTTGTATCCAGGACTCGTCGTCGTAAAAACTCTCAGCTACTGCAACTGAACCTCTTGTGCCTCACGGCCAACCATCCGTTTCTTTAACCAGCATCATGGCTAACAGCGGTCACGCTCTGAAACCGCAAGTCAAAAAACGCCCAAAAAGGCTAAAGCAAATAAGGTTGTCCTTCCGGACCCTCAATCCACGCTTCTTGTTTATCGCGCTGATGGTTCCACGGCAACTTCTGAGGACCTCCGCAAAGATTTACAAAAGGAAATTGACCCCTTTTCCCTTAAAATAGGTATTACTACAATTCGTATGTGCGGTAATAACGGCGTGATCTTGCGCTGTAACACTAAGTCTGAAATCGATGTCTTAAAGCAGTACCTTTCTGAATCGGCCTCTTTTTAGCTGACACTCTTAAAATGATCTCTCCTACGAAATCGAACCCAAGAAATCTTATTGGTGTCGACTCCACCATACCAAAAGAGAATCTTCTTGATCGCATTTTCCACCAAAACAACATACCTTTTTTCCCTGATGCGCTGACGGTTAAATTTCCCCTCTCTGGACGAGATAACACAACTAATTGGGTGTTGGAATGCTCACCGGAAGCTTTATCTTACCTTCGCGAGAACAGAAAACTTTGTGTTGGCTGGACTCGAAATATAGTCAGGGAATATTTCTACATCCAGGGCTGTTACAACTGTTGTCTTCTTGGTCATACGAAGGCTACATGCCCTAGTTCGATTCAATTTTGCACTATTTGCGGTGACGAACACGTTTACACAGCATGAACGTCATCCACCGAATGCTGTCGTGCATGCACCTCGTCAAACTCATCTCGTGGTACTACGTACTAAACTTCTCATTCCAGCGTCGAGTTAAGCTTTCCTAGCCATATGCGTGAAATTGAGCTACGCAAAAATCAAACAGTATATGTCTCGCCCTCTCCTACCACTCACCATGACTGTTAAACCCGAAATAACAATTGCACAAATTAATATTGGTCATGGCAATTCTGCCACAGCCTTACTCCGTCAATACTGCCTTGAATCTAACGTTGACATTCGTCTTCGTTTCAAGGGACTTCACGACGAACGTAGGTTATTGTACCACATGTTTTGTTGGGTGATGAGGCCTTCCAACTTTTGCCATCTTTTATGAGACCTTTCCCAGGTGCTGGTTTAAACAATATGAAACGCGTTTTTAACTACAGATTGAGTAGAGCGAGGTACAGTTGATCTGAGTTTTCACCATTCCATTTATGCTAATAAATCATTACGTAAACATGTTAACAGGAGATGTAGTGAAAATGCTTTTGGCATTCTCGTAGCACGATGGCGTGTGTTTACTGCTCCAATTCTTATGAAACCAGAAAATGCCGACTTTGTTGTAAAAGCTGCCGTAGTTTTACATAATTTTCTTCTCCAAGAAGAAAGCATCAATAAAGACAGTGAAAAAGTGTATTGTCCGCCAGAGTTTGGTGATCACTTTACCTCTTCGGGTCAATTGAAAGACGGTTTATGGCGGGTAGAACATGCAAGCAACCCAGTAAATAGTTTACCGAACACTACGGCAAGAAACTATTCATTAGCTGCCACAGAAGTTAGGATGAAATTTGCTGAATATTTTTACAACGAAGGAGAAGTATCGTGGCAATGGCAAATTCCTGGGCTTCTAGAACCATTGTAAATAATTGGCTTGATGGACAATTTTTAATTAAAACATTTTTAATTTTTTACAAACTAAAGCCCTCCATTAAAGTTTTTGCAAGGGTTTTAAATGCAATTGTACATATTTTTACACGTCTAAGTTGCTTCTCGTATGATGTCAGTTAACATTTTAACTATTTCCATTTGAGCTTCGATTTGCCGAGTTACTGGTATCTGGCGTAATAGACTCGTAACTTAATCACCAAAAAAAGAGCATTGATCTGGCTTATAAGATGCTGCAAGTAACGCAATTTCTCTAAAACCAAAAATGTTTCAGATAAAAAGTTCTGAAATCAAGGGGAGATGATCTAAGCATACCCAAAAGATTAACTTTGTACATGCTCAAAATGTTATTACCCAGCTGATGGACTCTTTAATTTTAATTTTAATCACTTACCTATTCAGTGTATTTAACTCTTGCATTATCGGAGCGTTGGCATTATCCTTTTCCGAGGTTTTTCTTTTCTTATTCGGGTTACCCTGCGCTGCTTGGCTTGATCTAACATTTCCCCTTGAAGTAGAAGCACTATTTTTAACTGAAGCTTCATTTTCAGTCTCATTCACATCATTGCTGATGTCAATAACTGCATCATTAACAAAACTCGTATCTATTTCAAATTCTCTTCCATCAGCCAACTGAAATACCTAAAATAGGTAATAACTGCGGCGTTAGTGGGATTCAAGTTATTCGTGGGTATACGTACGTCTTCAGTGGTTCCTGAGTTTTCATTGACATCAATAGGGTTGTAGTTGATGCTACCGCTAAAAGATATAGCAATTCTAATTTCGTTTTCACAATTTTAATCTTGGTACCTACTCTCTTCTATCGACTATGTATCTTAAGAAAAGCATTTGGTGGGAAAATGTCCATTTTATTTTACCAAATTCGGTTGTTTCATCGTACGCAGCACCGCTTTTCTTAATAGTAGCACTGTGATAGAGATTTCTAAAGTTGTCAAGCAAACCATTCCAACATCCTTTACATTCATCCTCTATTCAACAGAATAGAATGAGTTATTATTTATCAAACATAGAATTCCAAATTAAATATAGCTCTCATACTTGATATTCCAATTTCGATAGAAATTTCGGCCCAGGCTCCATCTATAAACGTCTCTTAGTTTGTGAGAATCTAACCTCCTATCCCAAATTGCTTCCCGTTGCCTGACGGCCTCTATAAGTTTTTTTCTCTATATCAGAGCGACGCTTTTCATCCCTTTGTTTTTTCATTGCTTCGCTGGGTTTCGGCATTTTAAAAATTTTAACATGTATCAAAGTCAAACCAGGCTGACGACGAATTTTTGCCGCCAAAAACTATATTTTAGAATCGCTCTGAATGGCTGAAATAAGTCACGTGGTGTTGAGCTTTAGCGGATTTGAAAAGCTAAAGCGGGAAATATCTGGTTCGATTTGATCGGCGCGGAGAGAGAAAATCCGCTTAAGCTTTAAACTTTCAGCGGAATATTTCTGCTTTCGCGAGCATGAAAACGACTCCAGCGTGTAGCGACAGCGAATTTTTAGTGTGTTTTGCCCGCTACTAGCGAGCATGAAAATGCACATTTACTTGTTCATTTAATGAAATTCAGAATGTTATCATTCCATGGTTGCAAGAAAATATTAAGGAACAACCCCAAGTGGAAAATGAAAACAAAAGCTAATGACCATTCATGAAGCCAGGGCAGAAGAAGCATCTAAACAGGGTGGTTATGAAACTGTACCGTCTTTTCATGAAATATCTGCGCTTGAAGAAATACAGCGTTGCAGCCTCAAATACGAAATGAAGAAACTTTAGCTAACGAGTTTCCGAAAGATATTGCCTCTCTGCTTCGCGACTTTTCATTACCACAGAATTGGTCGTTAATGCAAAAGTCAAATGAATTTAAAATTCAAAAAATAAATGAAACCTGTGGTATAACGATCAACCGTAACTTTTCTGTAAGGTATGAGGTTTTTGGGAAACCTTTAAATGACCTTGTTGCTCTTGGCTCATTTGAGAATGAAATAAGGGCTATCTCGAGCTTATTGAATGTAATAACTAAAATTGATAAAATGAAAACCTGTACCGGAAATACCGAAAAAAAGTACGTTCAAAATTTCTGAAATCGTGCCAAGGCTAATAGATTTTTTAGTCCGATATCTGGAGGGGTTCACAGTGAAAGATATTGTCTCGTAGAACTTAATGAAAAACGGTCTCGATGTTTTTATTGTGTCAAACAAAGAGCTTGTTTTAAAGTGACCATTAGACGAAAAAAGAAGAAGCACGATCAAAGCCTGAGACATTTCCAAAATCTGGACAAAGATAGCCTTGTCACTCATCTTAAAACAGCCAAGAGTGTAGTGTATAAACTAAATGCTAAAATAACGCGTCTGAAGAAGCGAGTGGCCAAGATTATAGCTGTTGATGGCGATGACATAGGTAAAGACACAAGTAATGCTTTCAAAGATATAATGGAAAAAAACATAAACAACTGCGGCAACCAAAATTTCGCAAACATTTCTTGAAAACCCAACAAAAAATGCAAAGGGTCGGCGATGGCATCCTTTGGTAATCCAATGTATATGTATGCTAAATCCCCATCCCTATATGGAGTACTTTCTGATTCGGCCATATTAAAATTGCCTTCGAAAAGCACGTTAAACAACAAAGCACCAAAGATTGGTTTAAAACCAGGATTTGACGAAGATGTCATTGCAAAACTTTGTAAAGACATCTTTGCTTAAGTCCACATCAGAAATATTTTGGTGTGGTGATCGATGAAATTAAGATCAAGGAGGATCTAATTCACAAAGTTGAAACCGGTGAAATAGTAGGCTATACGTCTCTAAATGATGTGCAAAATAAAATAGCTGATGCGGAAGCTATTCTGTACAAGGATCGACCAGTGGTCACCCACTGCCTTCAATTCATCTTGCGGGGGATTACCTCAGCATACAAATATCCCATAGCATATTTTGCCACGAGCAGTTTGACATTAGAAAAGTTGGATTCCCTCATTATGGAAGCTATCCATAAATTTGAATTTTGCGGTATAAAAATCGAGTGTGTCACGGTTGATGGTACCTCTACATACCGGAAATGTTTTGGATATAATACCACGTTGGTCGCCCCACATAAATGCAAAAACCCAGCTTCTGCAGATGACAGATTCCTGTATTTTGTGTTTGATGCGCCTCACCTCATCAAAACAGTTAGAAAAGGTGTAGCCAATAGCACCAAGAACTGCAGGTACGGTTTAAAAAAATTCAACGGAGAGTATATTGTATGGGACACTATTAGAGCCGTTTACAATGAAGACATAAAAAGAGGAGGAAACTTTAGAATGCTTCATAAACTTACGTCAGAACATATTAATCTCGAAAACCGATTGAAAGTTCGTTTTGCTACTCAAGTAATCAGTCAGTCAGTTGCAAATGCCATTGATGTATATTTCCCTGGTGAATATCCTGAAACAATTAAGTTCCTGGAGATCTTTAATAAGTGGTTTGATATTATGAATGTTGGACATCTTTACGAAGGAAGAAATAAAGCCAACAAAAATTCGGAACCATTCATAAACACTAACAGGAGCAGATGACAAAGGAGTCTCGGACGCTAGCTTCCATAATGTAGAGGGCAATGGGATCCGCGAACGTCACGGTTATTAACCAAAATCATTACGCCAGTGCCACCTCTCGAAGGAAATTTGAGCTTTATTTTCCAACCAATAGCGTGGCTGCAAAGTCTTGAAAGGAGATCTGGGAAATCGCGTCTGGAGCCTCTCTTTAAAAATACGTATCGTCTGCTTATAATTAGCCTAGGCTTAACGAGTATTAGAGTTAAAAAATGGATTTCAACGGATTTTTAATCTTTTTAGCCACATCGTAGTATACGATGAGGCTCTTAGTTTGACCCGAGCCGTCGTAGTAGTAGTAGTAGTGGCCGGGGTTATCGTCAGCTTAAAAGCTAGCTATTAAAGGAACTCGATAGTACCTAAACCCACCAATAGGGGTAGCTGAGCTCTGTTAGAGATTTTATTTTAATTAAAATTTTTTCACATCGCACCCGGGAATTGAACCCGGATCGCTGGTACAGCAGTAAGGCTCGCTACCACCTAACCATAGAAACTCGGTAGAACATTCGAGTTTTTATCCTTATCTCTAAAGTGTCGGGGATGGGTGGAGGGTATTTCTCTATTTTTGGGGTCGGATACTTTTGAATTTTTATCTGTGGGGTCGGACACTTCTGATTTTTTTCTTTTAGGTTTTTATATTTATTTTCTTTTTATTTATGTGCTAATTAAATATATAACGATTTTCCCCGTTTCCTACTGCGCTCCTCGTGTGTTTCGTTCTCGTTCGGTAGTTTTGGCGGTCAATTCAAATGTGTCTCAAGAGTCGAGGATGGGGGCGAAGCCCTCTTATTTGTGGGGTCGGATACTTCTGAACTTGTATCTTTTGGGTCGGATACTTCTGAACTTGTATCTTTTGGGGTCGGATACTTCTGAACTTGTATCTTTTGGGGTCGGATACTTCTGAACTTGTATCTTTTGGAGTCGGATACTTCTGAACTTGTATCTTTTGGAGTCGGATACTTCTGAACTTTTATCTTTTGGAGTCGGATACTTCTGAACTTGTATCTTTTGGAGTCGGATACTTCTGAACTTTTATCTTTTGGAGTCGGATACTTCTGAACTTGTATCTTTTGGGGTCGGATACTTCTGAACTTGTATCTTTTGGGGTCCGAAACTTCTGAACAACTCATTAGGGTAGGGTATAGAGGGGTTACCCACTCATTAGGGTAGGGTATAGAGGGATTATCCACTCATTAGGGTAGGGTATAGAGGGATTATTCACTCATTAGGGTAGGGTATAGAGGGGTTATCCACTCATTAGGGTAGGGTATAGAGGGATTATCCACTCATTAGGGTAGGGTATAGAGGGATTATTCACTCATTAGGGTAGGGTTTAGAGGGGTTATTCACTCGTACGATGTGGCTACTATTACGAGCCCTTGGGCCGTCTTGTTTTAGACTAAAATTGATAATGAAAAGCCCAGCGAGTAACGTACTATGTACACTATTAAAAAACTAAAATGTGTTTCAGTGCCAAATTTTTCTAAATTTATTCTTGAATTAAATGATAGCTACAAGAGGTTGGGAAAAGAAATCACTCACGATCTTTTAAAACCCAAAAAGTAAGAGACAGTGATTTCGTTTCCAAACTCTTTTAGCAGTCAATTAATTCCTACCTTTAAGGTCACAAAATGTAGTCTTATCTTTTATCTTAATACCTACGATTACAGCTGTTTGAATAAAGTAATTATATTGTGTATATTTATGTCGCGATCGAGTAAGACGAACCTCAGTAGCCACCGTTAGTCCGTTATTAAAAAAAAATCCCAGCAGACTTTGGTGCCAGATATAATCCACGAAAAGCATCGTCTGCTATAATGTCTGATAGCGCCTCTATGGCAAACGATACCGCTACAGCTGTGACGTACACGGGTCCCATTGCCCTCTATATTGTGGAAGCTAGCGTCCGAGACTCCTTTGTCATCTGCTCCTGACACTAATGATTCCAGGCTTCATGTGCGTTCTCCGTTAATTGGAGGATCTTTGCAAGTTACTAGTTGTTTATTTTATTAGTGGTTAAAAGAAGTATTCCTACCGTACTTGTACGAGTGGCAATCATATGTAGAGAACGAACCAGTTTTCTCAGAAATAAAAAAGAAAATGCTCCTACCGAGAAAGACATTAAAGCAAACTAGTTAGTTATTTAAATATTTTTTAAACAGTTACATAATTAATTGTACTATATTTTGCAGCTCTTGCAGTTTGAGAGATGGTCCCTTTTTATTAGCTGAAGGAGCCCAGTTTGTTTTTACTGGGAATTTTAACCAGGATCTTCTTGAGCAGCTTTTTAGCAGACACCGTCAAGCAATGATGCCTGGTTCTTGCCCATCAATATTGGATTATGGGCGAAATGGTGCAAAACTACAAAGATTATCTGAAGGGAATTTCAAACTGAAACAGAGCTAATTTGCTAACACAGAATAACAATTTTGAATTGTTTTATTCTTTAAGAACATTGCTTTACGTCATATCACAGTCCTTTGACTAGAAATTAAATATCACTTTACTATATCAAGTTGTACTTTCGACTTATTTCTTCCTTTACGTTGTTTTCAATTTTGGTTTTGGTCTTTTCTTTGCTGTTGGATTTAGTAGTCAACCGCTTGCTTCTAACTTTAGCCTTTAGATCATTTCAGAGGTTCTTAGTATGGCCACTGCCAGCAATGTTGATTATTATTGAAAATATAGCCTTTGCATTATCTGCAGCTACACTAGCTTTTTCAGCGACTGTGTTCAATTTGGTTTTTAATAGAAAGTCTTGATTTACGGCGGCAAAAACTTTCTGTTTTCGGTTAGTGACAAACGTTTCATTATAATACTGCCCAATGTGCTTTATAATCATCGTAAATATTTCCATAGCCTCTGGGTAAGATACTTTAGGTTACTTCGATTCTGCACATCCGTCCATTCAGTTAATTCCAATGGCAATTTAGGTATATCTTTTTCTAACTAAACTGAACCAATAGCTCTACTGTCTTTTCATTTTGATTTTAGTAACTTAATGATAAATCCGGCCACATAGTAAAGGACACGCTTATCTTCTTTGACTTCTTGAATAGGAACTTGATCCAGTTGATTAGTATGCATAAATATTTAAGCAACTTTGAATAAATCAGAGAGGAAATAGTGGAGGCCAACACATTTTTCTCCACTACTTAGATTATTGTCAGTCTGTAGGAATATTATGGGTTGAAAATTTCTACCAAACAAACATATTATAAACAAAAACCAGATCTATAACTTTGCGCTTTCACAGGTGACGGCGAGCCTATTAATTTCATCACTAATCGTGAGATTCTTAAAAAGTTTATATTGTTTATCTTCGGCAGTTTTTGTGAAGAGATATTTCGAATCTTGCTTTACCCGATCAAAAACACTTCAAGATTTACTTACTGAAAGAATATAGGCCATTATTGCTGCCGATCTTGGTGTGATTGGGAGATCCTCTTTTTCTTTAAAAATTATTCCCTGAGCTTTGGTCCAAGCATTAGAGAACATTTCTTCATAACCACTAACTATGAATCAAAATTGCATGTAAATGAGATATAAGACTAAAATTAGAACTATTTACTTGAAACTATTTGTTTAGCAAGTGTAATTTTTTTGTTTCTTCTTTGGCTTTTCATAGGCAGTTGTTTTACTCCTACAAATTAAGACGGTTTAAAAAAGAGAGGAAGACAACATGAAAATTAGCCTTACGAAGATCCAGCATTCTCAATGCTTTTTAATGGTACAGAATCATTTTCAAAGTCACTAGGAATTGAAAAAGCAACATTTCCCCATTCTTCATCACTATTTTCTGAAACATTACATTCGTTAAGCCTCGACATACTAATTTAAAAGTTGTTTTTTATTAGAATATTATATTTTACCTTCTGAAACATTTATTTCATTTTATTTGTTTTTTTGCGGCTAAACCTATGGTTTCGAGTGTATGGGCCGAAAACATTTTAAATAACAAAATAATTGAAGTTTTACAACTTAGATTCGAGCTCCGAAGTATTTAATCCATGGGCTAATGGGCCTACAACGTACACACAAATAGCAAACGAAACCCAGCTCCCATTTAACCCCGTGCATCAGTATTTTTGAAACTTCCGGTTTTTGACAATAGTGGCCGACAGGGGCTCCTGGAACAAATACTTTACCCAAGATGACTATCCCTGTAATGTATATTTAATCCATGCTTTAACTAAGCTTTATCGAAAATGTTTTAAAGCTTATAAAATAGCATTAAAGTTCTGAAGCTCAACCAGAGAGAACTTTTGAATTTCAAGACGACAAAAATTTTTCCCAGGGGAACGTCATATCACTCAAGAAAAAAAGGTCTCTTTTCTAATTCATCAAATTCAATTTGTAAATTAAGAAAAACAACAGTTCGATGGGAGGGGGGTTAAAAATATGACGTGCTTTTCAGGGGAGGGGTCTGAGAAATCGAGACCAAGCGTGATCTGTGGGGGATGGGGGAGGTCAGATAACGCTTTTTTTGCGTTTGTGGACGGTCCCAAAATTGTGGCTATAAAAAACTTTTATCGTCATCGTAGTTGCTGGTTTTGAGTTAAGATAATAAATGCAAACACTTTAAACATTGAGTACTAACATTTTCTTAACAATAATTAAGGGGGCGCATGCTTAGCCTACACCAAAGAATATCCTAGCGCTGCCACTTAGTTCAGTTTAATCGGTTATTAAGAATAATCAGGTTTACAATTGATAAAAATGTAGAATTGTGCCCTTGAGTTCATAGAGAATCTATACTCTCGTTTGCATAGATTTACATTGTACCGATTTTGTGATCAGATCTTAGGCAAGTTGTAATCTAAACCTCATCAGGGTTAGTATTGACGGCTAATCTAAACACAACCTCAATCTAAACCTAAGCTATGAAATATGGAGCAGAGTAGCATAAGGGTTGTCTTTTCAAGTTAATCAGATGAATGATAGTTGATATCTTGGTTTTATTAATTGACGATCCAACTCACTTAACTCTTAATTATAACTTGGTTATACAGGATGGAAGCATTCACCGGCGTCCAGTCAAGATGCTGCTCCAAAAGCATTGGTGTAATGCTTAGCTGGAAGGCTTAGTTGAGTAGTAGTCTTAGGGTAGAAGAGAGTCTCTGTGGGAACCCGGAGATTAAGCCGCCCTCTTTTGAAAACAGGCGGTATTTACCACTGGCGGGAATTTCAATTATTTTGTCAGACCATGGCTAGGGGGAAGTCACAACTAAATGCTAAGCTAAACAACTCTACTACGAGTCAAGATAAGAAGCACCTGAATAATTCTACCAAGACCACTGTGACTTCCAAGTCATCGCCTACTGGGAGGTCTGAGACCACGCCTAACAGTCCAGGTCAGAACAAACGGACAGAGTCTGGAGCCACGACAATTTCTGCCAGCCACAAAGCTACCCCACTTTTTGATCAAGACGACCTTCTTGCCTCGCTGGGTAAGATGACAAAACAGAACTGGGTTTCGTGGTAGAGGAAAAGGTCTCAGCTATTAAAGACGACATAGAATTGTGTATTAGTACCAAATTCTCACTGCTTCAACTTGAATTGTAAAAACACTGTGAGCAATTGATTACTACGAAGGTTCAAGAGAAACTTAGTGACGTCCAGGCCACTTTCGACGAAATCGCAGCTGAATTCCAATCTACCCAATCTCAAATAGCACAACTACTGGAGGAATTGGCTAAACCACAGGCTGAGATGCAGAAATGATTTGAGGAACTCCAGACGCCGATTTCGGAAATGAAAAAAACTCGCACTAGACTTGTCGGCACCTGTGGACAATGAATTACAATATTCATTAGTTGCGAAAGTTATACAAGTAGCCCGAGAAGTCCAAGATAAGGCGCTAAATGCCATGATATTTGGTGCTGGCCTCTTCTGCCCTGGATGACCCATTTCTTGCAACCGATTGGCTGAATGAAGCACTGGACTTGACAGACGAGCCGATTAAATAATACATTGCACTCGGATGAAAAGATCTGACAACCCTCCTGTAAAATTGAGTCTCGAGAACCCCAACCAACGTAAATTGGTACTCAGGAAGGCTAAATCCTTGAAAGATAAGGAGGGCTACCGCAGAGCCCAATGGAAACGTAAAAAATACCGCTAGCGCCAAAAGGCGCGTCGAGGTGCACCACCGGCAGCAGAATAATGGTCCTTGTGTCAACGGAAGAATAAGAGGCGCGCAACGTAGAGGAGAAAATGTAAAATTAAAGTAATGACATTGTAAATGGGGCTACTGAATATGCAGGGGGGGGGCGACTTTAAGAAGTATGGTGTGAGCTTTAAGAGCAAATGTACTATGATGACACTCATTTATTCTCCCAGACGGAAACCTTCCTACGCGATGACGAAATACCGTTCAGGAGTCTCTTTAATGAAAGCAAACAGGCCAGCGTTACTTCTATTATCAGGTCGGCCAGTGAGCTTCTCCTTACTAATCTCACCGCCATTAAGGCTAGATTAGAACAATTTGTTGAAACTCAAGTTAAAACCATTCGCCTGGCTCATGAGAGTCTTACTCTAACTCATGTTGTACCAACAGTTCTCCCTATATTGCTACTTGCTAGTGCGCGGCGCCTCCTCTCACTCCGTAGGCAGAACAATAATAATAATAAAAAAATCATTGTATCATTACCATTGAACTATTTTCATACTGTATTTCACTTTGTATATAATCTGGTTAATTTTACCTTACAAATGTTCAACAAATTGTAACGGTATGTACCAATTGCTTGCGAGCCAGTAGTGGCTCCTCCCTGTTTCAAAAGGGATCTCCATATAGAAAGCAAATAAAGATTTATTCATTCATTCAATGCTGGAAAACGTTGTTAGGGATTTACAGGCGCTATTACAGAAATTAAATGAGTAGTTGTAAAATCTCAAATTACGGGATCCATTCAATTCAGTTCTGTTAAATATCGCTACAAAAGTTAGAAATCAATGCAAGTTATGGCCTCTGCTAGTGATTACGCAATCATGTTTAATCATCAATCAAACAATGGCTGGTTTCCAACCGTACAATTTTGAGGATTACCTTGATATGTTTCTTATTTACGGGGAATGTCAGAGAAACGCAAGGTTGGCTTCTAGAACCTTTGCAGAAAAGTTTCCCAACCGACCACATCCGGACCATCGCGTGATTTTAAATTTGAGAGAGGCACGGTGGTTCCACACAATGTCCCCGTGCGAGATCGACATCCTGAGCCACGTGTACAAAGGGTTGTATGTGGGGCGGCCAGAGGAATTGAAGTAATGAGTCGTATTGCGGAAAATCCCCATACTAGTTCAAGGGCCATCGGAGCAGAAATAAATTGTTCCCTTACGGAGGTATTAAGAATTCTGCATGGAGAGGCATTTCATCGTTAAAAAATCCACCTTCACTAACACATCAAACCACAAGATTAGGGGCCACGTGTTGACTTTTGCAGGTGGGTAATGAATCAAGTTGAACTTGATGGCGATTTTTTACGCCACGTGCTTTCAAGTGATGTGTGCACATTTTACCGGGTCGGTACAGTTAACCGTCACAACATACACTACTGGTCGATGGAAAACCCCCATTGGCTAAGACCGCACCATCATCAAGAAAACTGGAGAATTAACGTTTGGTGTGGATTGCTTGGTGACCGAGTGAGTGGACCTGTTTTTTTGAACAGAATCTAACGGAGAGCATTATGTGAATCTGATGTGCTAGATGATCCTACCCTAGCAGATCGAACACTTGTCTGGCACCAGCACGATGGTGCACCACCGCATTTTGCACGCGTTTCTCGCAATTGGCTTGAAGCCGAATTCGGTCCTCGGAGGATAGGTCGGGGTGGTCCAGTCGCTTGGTCACCCCGTTCGCCAGACTTAACGCCAAAGGATTTCTTCTTTTGGGGGTATGTTCAAAGTGTTGTGTATGCCACCGAACCAGTCACATTGGACAACCTTCGAGATCGAATCCAACAAGCTGCTGCCCTTGTTTCGCCCGATATGCTAGCTCGCACAAGAGAAAACTGGGCAATACGCTGTCGCCAATGTGTGAATGTCGACGGACGGACTTTCGAACATTTACGTTAGAAACAGTTTGTTATTTCATTATGCACAATTAAAATGTCGGTGGTATACACTGCTTAGCTGTTTTCAGTCAAAATTGCGACTTCTCTTTTAATTTCTGTAAATCCCTTACCATTTTTAGCTGCATTGCACCAATGCTTTCGGAGCAGCATCTTGACTGGACGCCGGCGAATGCTTCCACCCGGTAGAGAGAACAATGTCTTTGAAAGAAAAAAAAAAGAACATAGAATAAATTTTAAAAGCCAACAATAGAAAAATGGACACGGAAAGAAAGGAACATTTAATAAATATAATTGACGATCACTCGGAGATTTAGGACAAGTCCAACATTAATTATCGAGACAGGGAGTTGCGAAACTTAATATGGGAAGCCATTGCCAGGGAAATGAAAATGACATGTAACTAATACTATATTAAATGATAAAATCGTTACTAGTCCCGCCGCCATTTTGTTTGTTTACCTTCTCGCCTTCTCGCAAGAGTGCCCAAAAGCGCGCTAACTTGAAGCGCCTATGTGAACGATAGGACTCGCGTTGAGAAAAAGCTTACGCCGAAACCGATTTTTTGCGCGAGATACGACTTCATACTTCGGAACCTACTTTCCGCTTCAGCTAGAGAACCTCGCGCTTTTGTAAACGAGCTTTATAATTAAGTGCCCAAACTGCTACGTGAAAAGAGTGTTTGTAGTGCTTTTGGCGAGTGCACGGAATGCTTAATTTCTGGGACCGACTCGGACCCACTGCCGAGGACCCAGATAGTGTCCCTCCCAATGAGTTTGTGAATTTTTCTAGGGGCTCGACCTATAACCTTTCCCGGGGCCCGCAAAGTCTCTCGACGGCCCTGTTGTTAGGTTTAACAAACCTTGACACGGTTGTAAGTATAGGTAATGACCATACGATTATTCTCCATGACCCACAGAAGAGCCATAAATGCCTCTCATTTGCTCTCCACGAGGTATTTATCCGCCAACTTCAAGCTTCAGACAAAACTATGAACTATTTCACCAAAGTTGAAAAATGGGTGAATTCATTGAGGAAAAACTTCACGTTAAGAAGTCCCGGAGGGAAGATTTTTCAGGAAGGAAAAGTATGGAGGTTTACATCAGTCTTGGCGCCTACAAACATTTATTTTCATGACATAGATTTTGTAAGGGGTTTAGGAAACTGTTATTAAACAAATATTTTTACAAAGGTCGTGCATTAATCTCTCCATTCACCCAAGACTGAGCAATGTATAAACGTTTAGCTCTAGCATCATCGGGCCCTAAATTATCCACTTCGTCAATGGCAGTGGCATTTACGGGTGCACTATTATTATTCCGATGTAATCATCAATATCTTTATCTCCTTCATATATTAAAATAAAGTTGTGTAAAACACAAAAATGTCGTGACTGTTTGTTTAAAATTCACAAGACTGGATCCAAATGTATTGCGATTGTGTGCGGTGGCCTGCGAAACAATATCATTATGTTCATCTCATTTAGATTTATCATTACGGAAGATTTGATTCAGTGCAGCATCTGTTAAATTATTGTTTCTTCCGGGTGATGCTATATATTCTACGCCTAGTCGCGGTAGGGAACAGTCGCATCTCTCACGCGCTCCCGGTCTTCGGATTTGTTTCTACCGATTTTACGTTTTACGGTACATATTTCTCCGTATGCAGAAAAGCTCTAAATCGTTAAAATTAATTTCCTGATCTTTATTAAGTTGCGAAAACACGCATTATTAATTCTTCATAAGTTAAAGTCCGCGTCTTTCTAGCTGAGTACACTTTTGATTAGGGAAGTGTGGCCCCTTGGACTTGGTTGGGGCTTAATGCGCCCTGCTCTTAAGTGAGGGATTTAAGCTTAAATTTAAGGTAGGATAGAACTAAACCACCGGGTTTGTTGAGCTTTACACTTTTAATCTGTACAAGTACGGGTAATACGCTCAGTATTTGGATACTCGCCTTTGCCTGTAAATACCGTTTTCCCGCGCTTTTTTGAAGAATTCTCAGCAACGGTTTTTCTCATCGGTTTGGTTGGGTGTGGGCTAGATCATCACACCCCCTGACTATGTCCCAGACCGACGCTAAAACGCTCCGAAGCCAGATGAAGGAAAATTTAGAAAAGTTAGTAGTAAAAGACGCGGGGAAGAAGGGAGGGGACGAAACCAACGGACGTTCCCCTAAATTCGTCCATGTTCGCGACTCACTGGTGGGGGGTGCACGGAATACTCGTATGTCTGCCACCCGTTCCCAGTCTGGCAGCCAGAAGCAAAAGCAAGCATCACCCAAGACCACCCCCACACGATCAGAGGCAGACGAGACTGGAAATATCAAGGCGAATTCCCCCCCGACACACCCTGCTGGGGAAACACCTATGGATTCTCCCGCTCAAACTGTTACCCTTGATGCTATCCGAGCGCTTCTACAATTTGAGCTACAAGTTATGATTGATTCAAAACGCGCTGATGACAACGCCATCTTAGAGAAAATTAATGAATTAAGCGACAAACATAACTCTCTACAAACTCAAATTAGAGCAACATTCCAAGCCATCAAGGAGGACATCATGAAGGAGGTGCGCGAGGAGGTGTCCGCAACCACACGCGAGTTGGAAGCTGTGAAGAAACAACAGGGGGCCGATAAAGTGGCGACCCTGGTGAACAAACATGAACTGGCAAAGTTGGAGACCGAGGTTGGTGACATAAAGGCTAAGCTAGATGGGTACGAGTCAGAACTGAAGGATTTGAGAGCTAAGGTTGAATCAAACCAGGCTACGGCCAAGGATACTGCCAATAATCTCATAGTGTTTGGCCTTAAGTCTAATGGTAAGGACTCACCGGCTGAAGCCAGTTCCTGGTTACAGACCCACCTGAAGCTACCAGACGATCTCCAGTTGCGAATTGAGTCAACAACACGCTTCGGAAAGAACCCTGAGCCGCAGCGCCGACCGATAAAACTCAAGTTTGCCTCAGTCTCTATGAGAGACCAGGTTTTGATGGCAGCTAAACAACCGTGGCTAGCCCCAGCTGACACTGAAATCGATGGCCGAGTCACCATAGCCCCTGATCGCACGGAATTGCAGCGCCTAAGATATCAACTAAATCGACGTACATATCGGTACAAACGGGGAACGGGTAATCGACCACCTAACCCAAACCCTGAAGCCGCTGACAACTACTCTTCGGAAACTGCTATAAATCAGCAAGCTAAAGATGAACAAGGCAACCAACGTAACCAAAACAGATCAGGTCCAGGGCCAAAAAACGCAAAAAACCAGAAAAGGGGCCCGAATGTTCGGGCCCAGGCGTCTACAGCCTCCCAAGGTTGACTGAAAATTCCATAAATGATGGATATAACGACATTGATGTAATATTGTAGATACTGTAAATAATGTGAATAACGAAGATACTGTAAATAATATAAACACCGATTTAACTGCAACTACCGACGGTGCTAACACTACCACTAAGCTTCATAAACTATCCGACACCAAACCCCATAGGGGCAAGAAAACTTAACGTGGCAAGCGCCCTAATAAACGTGTTTCAAAATGTCATCGTCTGGGGTTCATCAATATGCAGGGCGGCCGCGGGGTTTCGAAATGGCGAGAATTGGCTCGTGTCATGGAACGGGACAATATATCCTTATTCGCGGTAGCAGAAACTCATCTTCGAGATGGTGAAGCACCTGCGCTCCCGGATGGCCTGCATTGGGTAGGACTAAATCGATCGAGAAAAAAGGTGATGGTCTTGGCTTTCTCTCAACCACTAGCGACATTAGGGTAGTCAAACAGTGCAAAGAACACCTATGGATAAAAAGAGATTCTGATCCATCCGTCTGTATAGCGGTGGTATACTGCAGTTATGGGCGCTCGCAAGATGTACACGCACAGAACCAAGCGATATACTCTTGCCTAGAGTCAGACGTATCGGAACTGATCACAAACCATAAAATTTACATAGTTGGAGACTTCAACGGTCATATTGCCGAACTCCCAAGAGAAGACGCTGCTGGAGAGCACTTCGAAGAAAACAGTAGTGGTACCCGTTTGAAGAACTTTGCAGCAGACATGGAATTAACTATTGGTAATCTGTCATCGAGATGTAAGGGTCGTTATACCTGGCAGGGCCATTTGTCGCGTACCACCGTTGACTACGCTTTGTATTCCACGCCTTTCGCTATACCCTACTCACAAGTATCGAGATAGATGAGCATGGTAATAGGAGTATCGGCAGTGACCATCACGCTATGGTATTGGAATGGCAGTCCCACGTCAAACAAAGAGTTCTTACACCTATGGAGTCATCCCAGAATCGTCTTACTTGGGATTTTCAAGATGAAATCGCTTTAAAGAATTTCTCAGATGATATGGAAGCTCGTGCGGTGGAGGGTCTCGCATCATATGAGTCCTTTACGAACGCCTTAGCGGACAGTATGACACGCCATCTCCGAAGAAAGACTATCTCGGGTCGCCTACGTAAGGGTTTCACTCCAAAACGGTGGTGGTCTCCAAGGATCGCGGAAGCTATAGCCATCACAAAACAGCGCAATAAGCTACATAGGCTGGCGCTTCGTTCCAATGAACCGGCGGAGTTAGTACGTCAAAAATGGGCGTCATACCAAGAAGCCCGCCAATCGACCAAAAGACTTATTCAAGCAGAAATTCGCGCTTCTCATCACCGCACAGAAAAAGCTATTATGGAAGCAGGCCGGGACAAGGGGAGAAAATTCTGGCGACATCTAAAAAAACTCCGGAAACATGGTAAACAACTGGCCCATCAGCTTAAGGGGGTCACATCTAAATCGGGAGGTCTCCTAACGGAACGAAACGCTATTATCGGACTCATTGTTGAATATGTGCGTGACCTGGAAACCGAACTTCTGGCCAGCCCCACGGGTACCCAGACGCAGCCTGTAGATTATACGGAGCCAGAACCTACGGGAGGCGTAGATATTAGTGAGGCCTTTGACATTTCAGAGCTTCTTCAAGGAGTCGCTCAATTGAAGTCAGGCAAAGCCGCAGGTCCTGACAACATCTATACAGAACCGCTGAAAGCCCTTGGGCCTAAGGCAAATTTCGCTCTTGTTACCATCATGAATAATCAAAGGACCCAACATATAGTACCCGCAACATGACTGCATTCCCGAGTGTCTTTAGTTTACAAAGTCAAATCAAAAGAAGAAACGGACCTAGCTTCTTACCGCCCTATCGCCGTGTCATCTATTATGTACAAGCTGTACGCCATCATGATTTTAAACCGGCTTAGCCCGTTTCTGGAATGTGGCAATCGCCTACACATGGCACAGGGTGGTTTTCGCAAAGGTCGACGTCTCGGTGATTGTCTATTTGTTATAACCCAACTGATCGACATAGCACAGCGTTCGCGTTCTCCGCTAGAAGTAGTGTTCCTGGACATACAAAAGGCGTACGATTCTGTTGACAGGACTAGGCTATGGTCCCTACTCAATGAAAAAGGGGTTCCCACTGCTTTTACCGCCGAACTACAACGTTTATATACAGGATGTACCTATGAATATACCTTAAATAATTGCACCACACCTCCAATTCCGAGCCACGTTGGTCTTCGACAGGGATGCCCTCCTTCACCGGTTCTCTTTCTCGTGTATATCGATAAACTGGCAGTCCACCTAAGTTCCCTAAACAGTGGCGCCACTCTCCCGGCGGTCGGTACTGGCGATGCAGTAATGATTTCATGTATATTATACGCCGACGACATAGTGCTCTTTGCAAACACCACAAGAAAGATGCAATCACGACTAGACGTGTGTAGCGAGTATGCCAATGATATGGGCCTTAAATTCAGCCCGGAGAAGTCAAACTCCTTGGCCTATCATCGAGCTGAACCACCACCCAGATACCGTCTCGGGGAGTTCATCATCCCAGAAGTCACAACCTATACGTACCTGGGGGTCAGCCTTACCAATATAGACGGCTATCTATCCAGCGCCGCTTCTGACCTCGCAAAGAGATGTAATCGTCTTCGTTGGGCCGTTAGAAATCTAGCAAACGGCTACTACAACCAGTATATGGTCGGCAGAACTTTATGGAAGGCGGTGGCAGTTCCTGCGCTCACGCACGGGAATGACGTATTGTGCTTCCCTACTACCCTGATATCCACCCTGGATAGAACACAGAGCATGGTTGGCCGCACTGCTCTAAACGCAGGTCCGATGGCGGCTTATGCCGCAATACAAGGTGAAATGGGCTGGAGCACCATGGAGGCCAGGGAGGCTAAATCGAAACTAAGGTACTTAGGTCGCCTAAAGTTCTTGCCGCCAACGCACTTAGCGAAGCAAGTATACGAATCGATTCGCGCTAATGGCCTGACCACGGCCTGGACCCTACGCGTTGAAAATCTAGACCGGAAGTTTGGCAGGGGTACGTTACGTGGTAGCGCCACATCGTATAACGAGTGGGAACATATAGTAGACGGGGAGACGAGGGAACACGCACTAAGGATTTGGAAGGAGGCAGTCGCGAAAAAGACCAGTTTACGTCACTATAGCGCTAAACCAAACCCGGCCCCAGAAGGTTTCTACGACGGTTCGCACGCCAGTGGCCTCCTATTTCAAGCAAGGTCGGGTTCCCTACTCACTGGGGTACGACAAGCTGAGATAGGAGATTGCCCATCCATTTGTCGCTTATGTGGACAGGCCGAGGAAGACACGGAACATGTCCTATTAGAGTGCCCGGCGACTATCTCCGGCCCGGACGTATTGGCATGGCGGTCACTAAACCGCGGTAAATCCCTAGTCGATATACTTGGTCTCAATGGCACACCCTGGAGCTATCAAGTGGTTAGTCGAAGCCTTTCTGTGTGGTGGGCCAAAAAGCAAGCTTGGCGAAGGGATAACCCGCAGGAACAAAACGCTGGTTTTGACGGATGGGTGTTCTTTCGTCCGTAAGACCACAAGTCGAACTTTAAAACCCGAACATATGCCTCCGTTCCATTTGGATATTTTACATTTTTTTTTAAAGTCTACAATAGCAGTGTTCCTAATTGTATCTTATATAATTTGTTATATTTTGCACTTGTCTTTTTTTAAATACTTTGCTGAGCTCCTCTTACTTTTTAGGGAAGCCGCCCCGTTTTAAAGGGGTGTACTATGTACAGCTATTATAATAAACCCATAATAAACCTATAAACCTATAGCTTTTTCCCCAGCTGATTCAAGTGAAAATGTTCACTTCATTCTTGATGCTTGCCATATGCTGAAACTTGTAAGAAATTTACGGAAACATTATGGCGTTTAAATTCTGAGAGAGCGGTAGCTCTCTTAGATAAGACTTCATACTGCTTTTAATGTATAAGGAGGGTTTTTTGTTTGGATGTAGTTTTTTTTGTATTGTATTAATTCATTCGAAAACATTCCACAGAACTACAATTCGGGCCCTTAATATGTGGTTAAAATTTCAAAGAGATCCATAAATTAGTTTATTTTATAAAAAATAAAGTTGCTAAGGGTGGTTTTCATTTCCATAAAATTAATCACACCTTTTGATGAAAAACAGGAATTTTTCCCATAGAAATAACATGGGAAATTTTTCGAAAAAAACAAATCGGTTATTCGTGATTTAGGAAAACTATACGTTGGTTAGTTTTGGGAACGGTCTTAAATTAAACTTTAAACCTTTTTCTAGGACCATTTTTAAGGTTTTTGAGAAAAATTAATTTTAAGTATGTTTAATTTTAAATTTCAAAAACTACCCCAATCTGCGATATTTTGGCATGGATACACTGTTTTATTAGCAAATATCAGCGCAACCAATATTGGCCTTTTTTACGTATAGTTGCCTCATAATAATCCGATTGTTTATTCTTAATGCCTTTTGGTTGAAATGGCCTATCGATAGTGAGATAAGACTGCTTTAATAGCTTTTTTCCCCCTTTTCACCCCGTTTGTGGCCGCCATTTTTTTAAGGTGAAAAAATTTGAGAGTGGGTCCTTTTTCGTTGTCATTTTCATATATTTTGAGGATTTGCTCATGGATGGATTTTAAATATAATATAAAGTAGGTTTCAAGCTTTAATATAAGCCCAATTTCATAATTTTCCACCTTTTTATTGTCCCACAATCTATTTCTAAACTTGGCACTTTTTTTAAGGCGGTGAAATTGCGCTAAGACTTGGCTTTCCGTTAATTTTTGCCGTTTAAAAAAATGTTTATTTCTCGTTGCCCGTTACTTCGCCTTCTCGTATCGTCGTACTTAAGTTTAGACTTTGAAAGTAGTGCTTAGTTTTCTTAAATATTACTTAATTGTATAAAATTTTAATATTATAATTGCGTAAAACGAATTCAATGTTTTTTGTTGATGGAACGCGCCTTGCATTTGAATTTCGTTCCCTCGAAACTACCCCCTTTAAGTTACTGGCCGGACTCCGCCGGAGGCTTTTTCTTTATCGCGGCGGTCGCTCCTTCAGCCCCAAAAAACAGCTGTAGTGAGAATTGTTATTTACTAAAATGTTGTGTTTGCATTTTAATGCTTCTAATCGTAATGCGTGTCGAGGTTTACGAATCCAACGTGTGTTGCGAAATGAAAATCAAGGGTGGATACTGAAAATCAAGGGTGGATACTATATGATCTATGCTTTAAAAGGAATTTGACGGCGACATGCAGCCAAGCAAAACGGTATTAGGCCTTGCCAAAACTTGACTGAGCTAGTGCACCTTGTCAGATTATCATGTCTATCTATCAATGATATAATAAACTCACCCTCGGATATCCTGTGACGAGGAGATGGTTTTAAAGTTACTAACACTCGATTTTGGAGGTAGATATTGTCTTGTGACACTTGAAGTAACGATTTAATCTTATAAACAAACTAACATTATGAGCCCATATCGTAAATTAACCGATGTTGATATTAAAGCTTAATTGAAATACTGATACCAATTTTTTTAACTCAATGAATCTTTAATATAAACATCCATAATTATCTACTGAAAGAGATAACTACTTATATTCCATTCAAATTTCTCGCAACATTTCAAATTAACGGATAGAAATGTGCAAATGAAGTTCAAACCGATTAATTGGGAAAATTGCTATATTGGTCACCGTTACCGATCACAGATAGATTTGCGTCCTTCAGTATTGTTTATTATGCTTGTGAAATGGTAAGCGAAATCTGCGATTAAAGTTTAAAATAGACATGAGCAAAAAGGGCTTTATTCATATCAACTCGATTACCGAATATCTAAATTTGACCAAAATTAACAAAATATTCTCTTCGTGATTAAAAATCTTGTTTGAATCAGCAAGCCATCTAATCCTTATTTACCTTCTTTTGAAAAAAAGTAGGCTGATACCTCTTCAGTAGATGATTGATTGATATTTCAGTTTCATTGAGTTTAAAAAAAAATTGGTTCCACCATTGGTTAAAATACAATATTGACCAATCGACAATCACAAATTTTATTAACTAAATTACAAAAACCGGTTCAAAACCTTATTAGTTTTGAAACAATTAAAGTCTAATATTAAACATATGTACTAGTTAATTCCTCGTAGGTAATTAATTTATTGCCTTAGTGAAATTAATGCTGACAAAATAAATAATAAATTAACTTCTAAAATTCAAATGTAAAATGTGTGCATTATTTCCCAATTAATAAAAGATATCCGCCTATTTTTCATTCAAATTAATTTCCCACTTAATATTAATTTAGGCCTAATAAGCTTAAACTATCAAATTAAGAGGTTTCTTAATTGTACATAATTATTACAATCTAACATGCCAAAATCCAAGGCTTAAAAACATTTTACTTTTATATTAAACGTTCAAAAGATTGCCCAATAAACACTAAGTAAAATTGTAATGAAAGAGGAAGTGAGGTACATTTGGTTTGGATAAAGGTTTGGAAGGAGATCCAAATGTAGATTTGGATTTGGGTTAGAGAATACGGTTTTAAGCGCCCTGTCCAAATGGAACCGATCCAAACGTTTAGATTTGGATCCTCGTCCAAATGATTTCAATACTTAGAGAATAGGGTCCCAGGCAATTTTTAAACTGGTCATTTGCCCTGTGTCACCGCCTTATTTCCCACGCTGGCGCGAGTTGCTTTGCGTTGTCGAGTGCGTGATGGAATCGGCTATGCCTGGAGTCCCAATCCCAACCCCCGCGACTTTCAACCACTAGCATAGCCCACTCGATCACGCTCTCTTTTCCCCGGCTACATATTTTGAAGATGGCACTTTTTCGGCGTATTAACAATCTTGGATCATCTTTGTGGACTTTAGGGTAGCCCTGACTATATTGTGTTTAAGGTTTTAAGCTTAATATCAAACAGACGTTAGTTAATGCTACAAAAAAGTTCGAAATTGATAATCTCGGATCGTCTTTGAGAAGTTTTAAGGATATCCGAATTTCATATTGGGCTTATGAAAAGTTTGAGCTAAAGGTTAAACAGACTAAAATCAGCGTTTTAAAAAATTGTGTAAAACTGTCAATTTGGTCCTATTTGTGGAATTTTTAGGGGGACGCCTCGCGTTTCAATAAATGATTGTAAAAAATTGTATTATGTTAATTACAATAAGAATACAAACTTTCAATGAGTTACGTTTTTATTTTTTGGAGTATCATTATAAATAAATGACTGATTGAGCTAAAGTTACGGTCCCTTTTATATATGTTTCTGCTTAGTGTAGATTTTGAAAATGTAAAACAGTTTCTTAACAATCTTAATTAAAATGAAGACTGAAGGAGCAGATATTAACCAAAAATGTCTTGATTAGAATCAAGTCCTAAAAAGTATCGATAAGACTGAGGTTATCACTTGACTGAAGGTTCAGATATTAATTTTTCTTTTTAATTGAAACTTAAAGGCATGCTTAAGAAAAAACAACGTTCCATTACCGTTTTCCGTTGAAATAACTTATTTTACAGGTAATCAATTTCAAAAATTTACTTATCTCGGGTTTTCGGGCACAATTCCATTCCCCCAAAACATTTTATCATTACATTAATTACTTTTGAGAGATAACGTGTCAAAATAAGCTTTAAAACAATAAAAAACTGAATGAGCGGTCTGTTTAGCCATGACCAAAACCTTCAAATCAGTGTTGCTAATGTTAGAAAGTGGATTTTCCCACTTCAATTTTAAAAATTTGCCGCATTTTAACACCCCCTTTTTTTACAGTCATATTTATCTGGACTATTTTATCATACTAAGTTTAATATGGAATATCACTCCGCATGGCTTTGACAATATGTACAAATGCTATAAAGCTTTAAAATTCTCAAAATATGCTTTCTTTTTTTTCAGTGCCAAACTTAAAATCACCGAATTTATTTCAAAATGTCGCTTGAAATTATTAAACCGGATAAAATTTTCGAAAATGCACTAATTTTATCTGTGCAGTTAAAATTTGTGCATTTTCGAAAATTTTGCACTATTAACCCTTGAACAGGAAAATTCCGACATTTGATTGATTTCGGAAAAATATTACTTTTTCCCCACAGAGCCTAAAACCAAACCTAAATTTCCCACGATGTTGGAACCACACATTGGCAACACTGCTTTAAAAACTTACAACAAGCACCCTTTCGAGACATTTTCTGAACAAATTAGTGCTTAACCCGCTAATAGTACGACCACGGAGAATTGATGTAAACTGTAGTTGAAATATATTCATGTGCGACCTGCGGCACTGAATGGTCTCTAACCTGCGTGGTGGCGATTGTTTGAAACTAGAGAGAAAAATAGTGAGCAGCATTAATCATGTCCTGAGCTATGAGAATGAACAGTATGACTGTTGACTGAAGTACACTAGACATTATATCATTTTGCATAACCAAGAGTAAAAATCTAACTGTCCCTACTTAATTTTCCGCCATTGTTTTAAAACGTATCCACTGCGAAGCATGCCGGGCACAAATGAGGGAACCTTTATAAAACTCAATGTCATACACGTACTCTCTCAAAAGTAATTAATGTAATGATAAAATGTTTTGGGGGAATGGAATTGTGCCCGAAAACCCGAGATAAGTAAATTTTTGAAATTGATTACCTGTAAAATAAGTTATTTCAACGGAAAACGGTAATGGAACGTTGTTTTTTCTTAAGCATGCCTTTAAGTTTCAATTAAAAGAAAAATTAATATCTGAACCTTCAGTCAAGTGATAACCTCAGTCTTATCGATACTTTTTAGGACTTGATTCTAATCAAGACATTTTTGGTTAATTGATCAATGAACTGGCGAAGTAAGAGTAAATCATTCATTCTCAATTTCATTAAACTTTCTTTACTAACCTTGCATAATTGTTTTAGCTAACAAACTGACCAAATTTTACGTAAATTTCAAGTCCCACAAAATGAAGGTAAATTTGGCCGCACAAACTTTAAGCAGTTCAGTAGCAACAAGTTGGGAAAACCAAACTATTACCTCTCCGTGTCGAGAAGATTATATAAACTTATGTATCCAATGAAAACGTCGACGTTTTTGCCCTCATCCTTTCCCGCGCTTTGCGCTTCCGCATTTCATCCTTACTTTCAAAATTATCTTCCTCCATTTTACATACAAAAATCAAATACTCACAAAAAGAAGCGGCAAAAACCTGCTTAATTTGACTTAATATCCAATTTCCAACAACAATAATATACCGGTAGTTTAATTGACAACCTACTAGCATCGAAATTCTCATTAAGAATGGCTCTCGCGGACAAAAAAGGGCAATTTTCAACTAGGTGGGCGTTATCTCATTAGATTTGAAAAATATCATTTGTCTTTTTTACCAATGCCTAACCGTTTGGATTTTTTTAAAGCAATCTTAGCACCAAAAAATATTTTTTGATACAAAATAAATGTTTTATATTCTTATTAAGAATAAAACAAGAGGATAAAAAAGGTCTGTCCTCTCGTAATTTTTTAAGCTTTTATCATGATTACTCTATACAACAGTAACAAGGAGTATAAACCCATTAGTGGAAGCAGTATTTTCTTTCCGAAACAATCTCGCTTATGTTTATCCTCTCTAGACTTCGCTAAAAACGTATTACTCCTACGTAAAATATTAATAGACAGGCAAGGATTCATACCATTAAAGAAGGAGCGCAATATTATCCATATTTTCATTTCATATACAGAGAAAAGAAATTATTATGTTTCTGAGAGGAGCTTCCCATTTTTGTTGTTGTTTTGAAAAATATATCGCAATGCACGGGCCTTGATAGATATAGGAGGCAATGAATGAATTATATCACAATGCACGCGCCTTGATAGATATAGGAGGCAATGAATGAAATATATCACAATGCACGGGCCTTGATAGATATAGGAGGCAATGAAGGAAATATATCGCATGCACGGGCCTTGGTAGATATAGGAGGCGATGATAATCTCTCTCTTTGCACGAGTGGTTTATCTTTAATATTTAAATAAATATAATTATTTTTAATTATTTTAATCTTCAATAATTAACATTAATAATAGTTAAATCGTTTAACATAAAGTTATACCTATTATCATCTCAAACTTTGCTAATATTGACGTTTAAAGTGAAGGGTACCCCTCTTGCCCGCTTTCTTCAAATTTTGGGGTATATATACGATCCGTTTCCATTATAATAGTAAGGAAAAAGCGCAATTGCGAAAACCTTTGGTGGCGATCCCACCTTAGGGAGGCTAGACGTTTCTCGTAACCCTAGCTGATCGCCGCGTATATCCTAAAACCAAACGATGATAATGGAGTAGAACCCAATGATACAGATTGGTGTCTATGTGGAATAGACGGAAGACCAGTGGATGATGGTGTTAAGCTACCTTCGCAAAGAGGCGGATAAAGCGAGGGAAGCTGAAAGATGAAGCTGAAACAGGTCTTGAAGGCAGGCTTTTTTTGTAGGAAACCAGCTTTGAGTTTCAGAAATCACTTTCAGACTCGCGCCGAACCTTTCGCAAGTGAGATGGTTTTAGAATCGAGTTTAATGTTTCAACGTCAGGGGGCAGCAGAATATCGCGTGATTAAAAACCACAAATCGCTCAAAGTAATATGGCGTCGATAAACAAGGAAGTCGTGTTACTATTGCTGTTGAGAAAGAAATTGTTGCTGCTAAAAAAGAAGAGAAGAAGAACCGAATATAGACGAAAAAAGGCCCGTTGGTGGGTACATCCGATATGGTCAAACCGAAAGAAGGAAGGAGATTTTCACACACTGGTACTTATTATATTGAACTTGATTAGAGTATGAAATGTAATACAATTATTGTTTTAATAGTTAAAGGCGATGAGAGTCCATGATTATGTATATTTTAGAAATTATACACGCATGTCACCCGCGCATTATGATAAAATTTTAGGATTATTAAGTAATTCTTTGAAAAGGTATCCGGTGTCTAGAGAAGCTATTTCTCCGGCACACCGACTGGCAGTAACGCTTAGGTAAGCACATTAAATAAATAATAACTTAATATATCATGTATTTAACATTGATTGTTTGAAATATGCTAATGTCTAATCTAAACCATACAGGTATTTGGCTACGGGAAATAGCTTGTTATCAGCAGCCTATGCGTTCAGATTGGGTCTTTCTACCACCCACTACATAGTACGCGAAACATGTCAAGCCATTTGGGATGTATTAATGCCAATCTACTTAAAAGTAAACGAATAACTACGTCAAATATTGTACCCTTTACAAGTAAATATAACATTTCAGAGCCCCACTGAAAGGATATGGAAGGATGCAGCAGCAAAATATTATGCTACCTGGCAGTTTCCAAACTGCATTGGTGCTGTAGATGGTAAACATGTACTGATTCAGCAGCCCAAAAATACAGGTTCAATGTACTATAATTATAAAGTAGGTAGACGTTTAGATAGGTGTGTTATTTGTAATGAAAACCAAACAATCCGTACTTATTGTAGGGTACCAATTCAATAAACCTGATGGCTGTGGTGAATGCCGACTATACATTTTTAGCCGTTGATATTGGGGCCTACGGTTCGAATTCCGATGGTGGGGTACTGAAAGCTTCTGCCATTGGAAGAGCTTTAGAAAATAACAAGTTGAACATACCGGGACCGTCTATTCTACCAGAAACTAATATCATAGTGCCACATGTTATGGTTGGAGATGATGCGTTTCAGTTGCGCCCTGAGTTTTTAAAACCCTACAACAGAGCAAACTTAGATGACAAAAAAAGAGTTTTTAACTATCGCCTGAGCCGAGCAAGGTAATCAAATGTGCCTAGCACTACTAGTGCCATAGCGATAGATACTGTTGGGTATGCTTATAAGTGTCTCGTTGAAAGGAGATGCAGTGAAAATGCCTTCGGTATTTTGGGAGCTCGATGGCGTATCTTTCGAAGGGCAATTATCCTGTCTCCAGAGAATGTTGATGCGGTAACCAAAGCGGCTGTGGTGTTACACAATTACATAATGACTGAAGAAGCAGCTGTAGCAGGACCACAAAAGGTATATTGCCCCCCTGGCTATGTGGAAAACGAGGCATGGAGATCTGAGGCGGCCAACGCATTTGCAAACATACCTCCAACAAGGGCAAGAAATTTTGTCCGCGATGCCGCCGCAGTTCGCGATGTGTATGCTGATTATTTCTTTTCTGAAAATGGACAAGTAGCGTGGCAGTGGGATATACCAGGTGTACGAAAGCCACATAATCTAACCAGACTTGCATAACAAATATAGTGTATAGAGAACTTAAACAACACAAAATTTAAAACAATTTACTATTCATATCAAACGTTTATTGAAAAATGTAAATTACTCTGAATCAGAGTCAGAAATAAAGGAAAATGCTGATTGAATCAAAGTCAGCTCAAATTTCTTTTGTTTTTTTGGTTTCACTCTTCTGAGAATGTCGGCTATGTACTTTCCGAACCTATCTGCAGCATCCTCTGACGACGATCGGTTTTCTGCACTTGCAACTAATTTCTCCGCTAGTCTGTATCAAAACAAAATGGAAAGTTAGCTTATGACATTGCACTAAGAGCACTGCTAAACTCCATTTCGACGTATTTTTTATTCCTCATTTAGAAAGCCTTGGGTATATGTTACATACTTATCAATTTTATCGATCTCCTGATCAATGTCATCTTCATTTGGTGCTGTGCTTCTGTTTTGTCCTTTTCTTCGTTTTTGATGTGTGGTATTTGCGGAGGAACATGACGGAAAACTTGATGAAGCAGAGCTCTGTGGTCTTGAAGAGGTCGAGGGCATATCGGCCGTTGAAGAGGTCGAGGGCATATCGGCCGTTGAAGAGGTCGAGGGCGTTTCGGCGGTTGAAGAGCCGATATCAATAGCAGGGGTTTCTGACCTTTGCTCTCTTTCATCATCCATGTCCTCCCCACCAACAGCAAGACTTGAAAGTATCTGTCAAGGAGCATTATTAAAAATGGACTTTCTCTTTGGGTTTTCAATCTTTTCAACTCACTCTATGCGCTTCATCGCCATTCTTTGCTTGGCTATCAACATCCTCATTATTTTCTTTAATGTTGCATGAAGTGCTGCATAATAATAATTTAACAATGTTAGCTCTTTTCCGCAATCTATTAACTTCGTATACATACTCTCTTTTGGCAATGATATCCTTCAAGAACAACATTTGTCGAAAATAGGGCCATTTCACTTTATCAAAGTCCTTTTCTGGATCATAGCCATCCCCTGATTTTTTAACTTTTACTAAAGTTAGGTTATTACGGAACTGGTCACGCAAATACTTCCATTCTTTTTTTGCCAGAGCTTCTATTAGATATTTTAAACATATGCATAATTTGTTCTTAATTATTATTATTATTATTGATGAAACCTTTCGCACTTACTGGCAAATCCGGTACTTTGGCATACATTGTCCCATGCTGCGTCCACAGCAACGTTGTCTTTATGCTCTTGCAAACATTTATTCCAAATTATTTCATTCCGTTGAACAGCACTGATTATCAACTCTCTCCTTTCCGTGATTAACTTTTTTTTATCCTCGCTATCTTTTTTCAATAAATCTTTCGCGGTTGACATGGTTTTTGACAATAAATGTAGAAAAAAACGCGACTACTCTAAATCTTGTCTCAACACGAAATGCTCACTGGAGCCAAAAAAAAAGGTTTCCCTTAAGTTTTACTTCCCTTTACCTCCCTCCTTATTGGCTAGTGAAATGCACGTGGGTCGCGGCTGAAGCTCAAAGATCAACACGAATTTGATCTTTGCGCTCGGTCGAAAAAGACCTGCTTTGGTCGTCTGCTTTTGAAATCAGCTTTATAACATCAGTTTCCGCCCCAATGCGAAAGGTGTCGCCGAAACTGATGTTGCTCGCCAGCTTCGACTTTCAGCTTTAGGTTTCAGCTTTGCGCTCCTTTGCGAATGTAGCTTTAGAAGC
This sequence comes from Phalangium opilio, assembly GCA_019434445.1. Classification (NCBI taxonomy): domain Eukaryota; kingdom Metazoa; phylum Arthropoda; class Arachnida; order Opiliones; family Phalangiidae; genus Phalangium; species Phalangium opilio. The sequence goes on along the minus strand of JAEQBA010000968.1, from coordinate 230,711 downwards.
CAGTGTAAGTGCAGACTGGTGTCAATGTGGGATTGACAAAGAACAGAAGATGGTGGTGATTAGAAGCCAGTAAGTACAGACTGATGTCCGTGTGGGATGGACAAAGACCAGAAGATGGTGGTGTGAGAACTCAAGTAGAGGAGCCATTTCCGTGACTGTGAAAGCAGTTTGGAAATGGCGAAAACGTTTGCTCCGATACGCAAACTGCGAACGCGGTCACGTGGGTGTAACAACGGACAGACAGACACACACACACACACACAGACAGACAGACAGACAGACACGGCCGTTACAGAACCTCTCCTGGACTACGTCACACGGAGAGGTAAAAAGCATCGAGTTTTTGAAAGAGGCAGGAGATCGAGTGTTTCAAGGAAGTACACCAACATCAAAATCACCTCTCCGAGTGACGTATGTCACAGAGAGGTTCTTATTTCGACGTATCTGTCTGTCTGTTGTTACATCCACGTTCGCAGTTTGCAAATCGGAGCAAATTTGTTCTCAATCTCCGGAAATTTTGAAAATTGTATTACACTTACAGGCCTGTCTAACACCACCAGCCTCTGGTTTTTGTCCATCCCACATGGACACCAGTCTGTACACACTGGCTTCAAATCACCACCTTCTTTTGGTCTTTGTCCTTCCCACGTGGACAACAGTCTGTACACACTGGCTTCTACTCCATAAGCCTTAAGGTCATGTAGAATCCAAAACTGTTTTCAAATTGTCAATCGGTTCAGACAATCAAAAGTTATGACAAAAAACGTGACGTTAAAAACATTAGCAAATAAGCCTAACGAATATTTATTTCATCTATATCAACTTAGCTCAGTAGTAAAACATTACGATCAGAAAAACAGGATGTTCAAGCCGTAGCATAGTTTTACTCTGAAATTATAGAAATGAGGTTTTAAGAATTACGTTCAGTAATGTGGCGATTTATTAGTTAATTCCCAGTAGGGTCTCGATTTTAAAAGGACAATAGGGTTCCAACTTAGAAATAAAGGTTTTGGATGGCGCTTTGGAAAATAGAAATTTTGGATTTGTGTGCAGGGTAGTGTTAAGTCTGTGAATTTGGAATAATAAGCAAGTTGTGATTGCTAAAGTGGAAGGATTTTCGACATTAAAAATTTTGCAAATATTCCATAATGCGCGAAGTTTGCGTTTTGGGTTGAATTCTTTCTGAAGTAAATGTTTTAAGCTCTTTAAGAAAAATATTTTGTGTAACTTCCGGGTGGGTGGGTTTTCGATGATTAATGTTTTTGTGTCTTTTCGGTAAAAAAATGTTTGGTTGGATTTTGGTAGGAAATGTTTTGAGTGCTTGGAGAATAAATATCGTGGCAGAACTCCAGTTTGCAGAATAGGTGACGTGTCTACCATGGAAATGTAGCGGAGAATCGGGAATGAAGATTCACGATGACATGAATTAGAGAAGAATGTAACAACGACAAATTCTTGAAGAAGGATGCGAATATTAATTCTCATTGTGAAATGGATGGTAATCTCCGAAGATAATGGTTCGAATTATTATATTATTTAAATTAAAAAGACTCACTTGTCCTAATGACATGAAAATATTGATATACGAATACTTCTCCTTTTGTCTGGAAGTTTAATTTTTCCACCACTTTTGAAATTGGACAACTATATCTTTAAATTTTAGAATGCCATATATTTTTTGTGGCTTTCTAAGGTGAGTTATAGAACGTTGTATTTAAAAAAGTAGTCATGAACATTTTTAAGAATCTCATCATGAAAATTTAGAAAAATCAATCATGATAACTAAGAAAAATGTATCATAAATATTTAGAAAAATCCATCTTGAATATTTGAAAAAAAATTCTTCGTGAATATATAGAGAAAAAATGCATCATGGATACTTGTAAAAAAAAACATCTTGAATATTTTCAAATTATAACGAATGGTTTTATAGATGTTAAGCCTAAAAGTGTCTGACCTTTCCTATACGTCCTTAAGATTTAAATTGAAATTCCCAATGTAAAAAAACTCGATGTCTAAGATTAGTGGTGTCTTTGAAATTTGAGTAACAAATGGTATATAGGGCATAGAACATGGGTTTGATTTATTGGTCTTCCAGTACTAATTTCTGTATTGGTATACTTACGACGGTTTATTTACTTATGCAAAAAACGCGATATAGGATTGATTGACGTATAAACAGCTGGTAGTGTGTTCAAAACTTGTTCAATATCTCGATTTACATATTAGAACTGAAAAATAGCTTTTAGGTTTTATCGATTCACATGGGTATACGGACTAAACCCTTCCAAGACAAAGAACCCCAGGCATAATCTCCCATTACTGAAATTGTACAAAATACCCCATCCCCAGACAAAATCCTCGATTGTTAACCCTATCCGAGAAAAGTGAAAAATCCCCCGATAATTATCCCCATCATAGAAACAATACAATATCAATATAATCCGAAACACTTCAGCAATCCGGTAGTGCAATAGATCAGGCGTTGGACTATTTCTAATTAATTCGTTGACTTTCATTCATTTCAAGGGAAAAAATAAGTTCAACCACTGAAAGAACACTTGTGGGAGTTTTAGAATTACTCATACCATTCACGGGGTCTCAGGAAACTCTTTGCCAAATTTCAACCTTCTGTTTTGGATAAAGAATGCGCGCGAGGAAATTTGTTTTCACGCTATAGGATAGGCAACTCCCCTATCTCCGACAGCAGCTTATTCTGTATATACTCATTTTCAGCTTCGGTTGTTAGCACGCGCAAAGCTAGGTCTCTATGTTATGTAGCTTTGGGCGTGCTGACAAGAGACGAAGGAAAAAAGGATTATAAATATCCGCGAGATTTTTATCTCAAATGCACGGACCTGTAGGCTTTAATTTCAAATACGTGCATAGTCGTATGTAATCAATTGGTGGGTCCTTCAAACATTATCAAGGAACGTTGTGCTATAAAAAATAGCGAAAATTATTTCTTGAGATTGCCAAAAGATTTAGAAACGTAATAAATATTTATAATACTAACTCTAACATCCTTCTCTAATAGTCTAAATTAGTATTACTTGAAATTTTAAAAGTCACTGGCTCGACTATGAAGTCGACACTCGACAGTCGAGGCACTTCAACTTTTTTCGAAGCCTACTAGAATTTCCGTCCATACATTTGAGCTAAAACTCGCGGATATTTTAACTCCAGAGAATCATTATTTTCTTCGTCTCTTGTCAGCACGCACAAAGCTACGTTACATTGAGACCCAGCTTTGAGCGTGCTGACAACCCAAGCTGAATCAGATTATACAAAATAAGCTGTCGTCAGAAATAGGGGAGTTGCCTATCCTATAGCGTGAAAACAAATTTCCTCACGCGGATTTTTTTATCCATGCTCCTCTGGTACCCAGTAGGATAAAAACCCTTGGAAGGAAAAACAGACTGAGATCCGTCTTTTTACATAAATAGAAATTGATTTTTAAAATTTTTAGCGGTAGAACGTTTGGTAAACATTATATTTTACAATATTATTACAATATTTACATAGAAATATACGAAAAGGTTTCCTCTAAAATAGCAATAATAGCGATTAATAAAAATTATAATATTTGAAAAATTCTAAAACCATTCATAATTTGATATCGCAGCTTTTTGAAGATCATTTCATCACCTAATAGAGAAATTATGAAAGACAACATATAAATTCTATTATTTGAGTTGAAAAAAAAGGCATTCTCTAACTTCCGTTTTAAGACTTTTACCCTACTAAACCACATTAAGCCTTTCGAGTGCTCGAATGGATGGGCATAAATTGGTGCACATCCATCCTCTAAAAAATTACCTGGCCATCGTGTCCTACGACGAAACGTTTATCATTGGTAAAGACTACACATTCTAACTGCTCGAGTGTCTAATTTGTGTGCTCTGTTCCAGGGTTGTTTGATTTTAATCAGTTTGATTTAAATCAAGCGATTTTTTTAAAAAAATCATTTGATTAAATTCAAGAATATATTTTTATTTTTAAAAAATGTTTTCTAAGATTCCAAGAAGTAGGTTAAGAAACTCGAGAAGAAACTTAACTAGAAAAGACCTATAATTAAAAACAATCATAGTGTTGTTATATTTCAGTTTAAGTTTTTCCCAGAACTTCAGTTTGTCTTGCTGGATAGGCTAAGAAATGAAATAGCGGTCAAGCTAGTCTTTTTATACAAGCATTTGAATAGCAACAATATCCAATAGCTGCTTAAATGTCATGATTATTTTGCATGGGGTTAATTTTGACTCAAGACTTTTCATGTTGGTAATTTACTATCTAGTAGTTCAATAAAAATCAAATAAATCAATTAAAAAAAAATCGATTTTTTTGTTTTATTTGAAAAAAACAAAAAAATTAACAGCCCTGCTCTGTTCTGAATTGAAGCCTCCTTAGACTTTTAGAGAAAAGAAACTTCACGTTTCTTAAGTGCCACGCAAAGCGTTCAAAAAGACCCTGTCTCACCAAAGTTCATCTTACGGTTTTAAACTTATTTGAAGTTGCCCACAAGTATCACGCTTAAAAAACTTCTCGGTAGGTCAAATCTTTGGTCGTCCTAATCTTTGCCTATCACCTCCATCGTTAAATTAAGTTTTTAAGAATGTCTATTTTCAACCAACTCCATCGTTAAATTAAGTTTTTAAGAATGTCTATTTTCAACCAACAACTAATTTTTACCTTCCACTCGACGAAAAAATATTTTCCCCTATTCAAAGTTTACTATATAAAAGAGACCGCAAACCACTCTTTTTATCACTTAATTTTCATATTCTCCGGACAAGTAAAATGGCTGATAGAGTATTAATTCGTCGTCAAATTGTTGAACTTCATGAGCAAGGTTTTTGTTATCGCGAAATCGCTCGGCAGTTAAATGTTTCACCTACGACAGTGGCTACTTGGATTGACCGTGACAGAAATAACGAGTTTAACGGTGGAGCTGATAGGCAAAGAGGAGGACGACCAAGGGCTTTAACCAATAGAGAAGTTCGACTAATTGGTAGGACAAGCAGGGCACAGCCATTTCTAACAGCGCGGCTTGTTAGAACGGAACTTGAGCTGCAGACCAGTGTGAGGACCGTACGAAGAGCCTTGGCAAGTCAAGGCCTTCATGGAAGGATCGCGTGTCCTAAAGAAAAGTTGAGTGCCATGAACCGACGAGGGAGGCTGGGATTTTCTCGTTTACATATAAATTGGACACTAGAGCAGTGGGAAAGAGTAGTTTTCACGGACGAGAAAAGTTTCGTCGTCGGACATAATGGGCAGGTAATTTCATTTATTGAGAGGAAGCAATGAGATGAATGACAGAATAAGATCAACATAGTCTATTAATATAATTATCAGTGAACTTGAGTATTCAAATATTTATATTTCTTTAATGTTATAAAGATATGGGTGAGGAGACCTGCCTGCACGCGCTACAATGAGCGTTACATCGCCGAGGTCCAACGAAGCGACCGTTTCTCAATCAACGTTTGGGGCTGGCTATCGGCAACGAATTCCGGGTGTTTGGTTCATATCGAAGGACGGAACAATGCCCAACGATATGTCCAACTCCAGGAGAACGATTGCTTTCCTAGCATATTGGAAAGGTTCCCCGACGGGAACTTCATCTTTATGCACGACCGAGCTCCGATCCACACGGCAAGAGTGACCACCCAAGCTCTGGAAAGGCTTAGTGCGGTTCATGGTTTTACGGTAAATATCTTGTCACTGTAGTTAACAATGTAATTCATTAGACTGATTTTAATCTCCATTTTATACGTTGCAACCGTTAATTTCTCATGAAGGTGATGAATTGGCCTACAAAAGGTTGTGAATTGAACCCAATCGAAAACCTGTGGGCAGAGATGGTTCGGAAAGTTGACCATGTCAACGTCAGGAACCTTGCTGAGTTGTTGGAAGCGGTACAAAATGTTTGGCGCGATCTCAAGTTGAACGTGGAACTATTCCAGGCGTATCATCATTCAATGCCTAGTAGAGTTCGGGAGGTTTACGAAAACCAGGGATATTGGTCACGTTATTAGACCGTTATCTTCGTCATGTAAAAACTTTAATTGGTTTTGTGTAATTTTTTACATGTTTAGATCTAATATTAGATTTGATTAAAATTTTCTTAAAATCTTGTGTTATAAATATCGTAGGAATTATTTCTAACGGATAATTATTGGTTTTAGTGGAAAGGTGTCCACACATGTAAATACTGAAATGATAACTTGCGATGTCAACTGTTTTTTCATTGATCAAGTTTTAATAAAAAAAAAGCATTAAATATGATCGTATAGTTCTTTTAAAATTCATTACACAAGTTGTCTGTGATCTTATTTAAAACCTAATTACTTCCAATAACCGAAATGGCGACATTGAAATGCACGCAAACCTTTATCGCGTTTTTAGCAAAAGTAAATTAACCGTCAAAAGTAAACTACAACCGAAAACAATACTCGAAAACCAACAAATCAAACCCGTGTCCTAAAGTGTTCTCTAAACCATTTATTACTCAAACTTGAAAGACACCACTAATCTAAGACAACAAGTTTAATTTTCAACTCGAAATTTTAATTTAAATCACAAGGACGCCTACGTAAACCTCAGTAACTTGTATGCTTAACATCTATAGTTACAATTTGACTGATAATCTACTCCGAGTCCAAACAGCTTTACCTAGAGGTATGAAATTTTGCAGGGACGGTACTCAAAGGCAGTAGGCGGGCTCTTAGAATTTTCACAATTCCTCATCATCTTGAAAACTGGCGGCGTCTACGTGTTTCAACCGAATCTATAACATTTAAAACACTCTTTCCCAATTTCCGTAACGCTGACTTCATGTCTTTTGAAGCTCGATTTGCCACCTTCGTTAAAAATGGCGGCCTGAGATGTAATAATATATCTCGATGGGCAACGCCGGGTGTTTTTTTTTTTGCTACTCTGTAAATACTAAAGATTGAAGATGGATTTTTTATTCTAAATATTCAAGTTGGAATTCTGATAAATATTCAAGATGAATTCTTTTCTAAATATTCAAGATGAATTCTTTTCTAAATATTCAAGATGAATTCTTTTCTAAATATTCAAGATGAATTATGAATGCCTCTAGTGTTTCAGATTATTTTGATATTGTATTTATTACAAACTTTTCATTTCCTCTATGACCTGAGATTGTGACAATGCAGTAGGGGTTTTTGTATTCTTTCCTAGGATGAGCTAATAAAGGCTGGGAGATTTTGTCTCGAGAGAGAGAGGAGATTTTGACCGGGCCAGGCTCCTTGTCTTGAGGGTACTTAGTACAAATATACCCTGGCTTATTTCCTGTGAAAACCTGCCGCACAGGAACTCCGTTTGCTTCTTAATAAACGTGCATTGGCTAAGTGTAATGTTATCCAAGAAAAAAAATCCCTCCTTCCATATCAAACACTAATAGCGTTCTCCATGTTTGTAAGACCAAACGATACACAGCAATCCTTAAGAGTCTTCAGAATATGATTAAACTTTAATACCAATAGTGTCACACGGTATCATCAACTCAGATTGTCTGTCACCGATCAGGACTCAGGTATATTCACTTCTGGCAACAATACCCAAAGAGATTCATTCCGTTGGAACCCTACATCCTTTGTGATGATAACATCTCTACCAGTCAATGTAACATAATCTAGGAAACCATTACCTTTGGTGATAGGTTTTTAGCTTTGCATACTTATTGCTTACTATTTACAAGCTGAGAAGCGCCCGCTTCTGTTGGTCTTGGTGATATGGTTTTGTTGAAACTTGTTGAGAAATGACAATTTCTTTTATACGAAAATACTGACACCAAATAAATATCCATTTAAGTTATGTTCACGAATAACGTTCATTTGTAATTCATTATATGAAATCATACGGTAAAATCGACTTCAAACATTTACACTATAATCTATTATCCAGCAGAAATCTTATTTTTGTTTCTTCTTCTTCTATGAAAGATGTTTATCACTTTTCCCGTGAAAAGTCGCTTGAAAACGGACAAAGTTGTTATACCGCCACTTTTAAAACCATCACGTGCATTGTTTAAATTCTAATTCAAGAAAAGCCATAAAAATATATCGGTTCCCTATTTTTTCCCTTAAATGTTGCTGTAAACGCCAAACTCAATCTTTTATTAGTGAATAAACAATATCTTCAGCATCTATTGTGGGATACAGAGTCGAATGCTTTAGATTTATCAAGGGCGCACATGTATAGATGTCTTTTGGAAGCCTTTTCTACCTTCATTAAAGACTGCAACAGCAGTGTATTGGACGCCGTACATGAATCCTCCACGAAGAGGGTTTAGTGTTTCTCCATAAGAGTGGCGATACCCATATCGGTAGGAGGAGTTATGGCAACTTGATTAGCGTGTTTGCTAAAAGACGGTAAGATTTTTTAGTCCGAATAAAGCCCTTACGGCCACATAGGTTTGGTTTGTTGCCCCGTTCTGTTATGACTGGCAGCGTAGCTTTTCGGGATCTACAAGAGACATGGACCGTTGTTAGGCCCATCACCTGGATCGCGTTACCCGTGTAGGATTCCAGCGTGCGAGAGAAAGGTAAGATTTCACCGCCTAGTCCAGTCGGATCCGCTGCAGAGGAATGTCGCTCTAGCCATCATCAGAATTCACCTAAAAGAGTCTATAACGTCTCCATTCTGAAAAATCAACGGTTATGCATCTTATTTCGGTGAATGGCTGTTCAATCCAGGATGTTCCGAAAAGGGTGGTAGGACCGAAGTACAATGAATTGTATGTTCGATTTTGACTCAATGTTCCATGGGATTTCACCCTAAAGAGTGTTTTATGGATGACTCCTTAAATATCATTATCTTTTATTCATCCAAATGAAATTTAAGGGGTCATGTGTAAAACTCGACTCAAAATCGCTTCGGCCTTACACCACCCCCTCTGGAACACCTTGTTCAAACAGCAAGGCTATTACAGATTTTTACCTTTCCGTGTGACGTAGTCCAGGAGAGGTTCTGTTACGGCCGTGTCTGTGTGTGTGTGTGTGTGTCTGTCTGTCTGTCTGTGTGTCTGTCTGTCCGTTGTTACACCCACGTGACCGCGTTCGCAGTTTGCGTATCGGAGCAAACGTGTTCCCAATTTCCGGACCGCATTGACAGTTCACAGAAAATTTGAAAATTGTATTTCTCTCCGTTGGCTTCTCTATATTTGGGTTCTCACACCACCATGTTTGGTCTTCGTCCATCCCACATGAACACCAGTCTGGTACTTTTCTGGCTTCTAACACCACCATCCACTGGTCTTCCGTCTATTCCACATAGACACCAATCTGTATCATTGGCTTCTACTCCATTAGCATCGTTTGGTTTTAGGATATACGCGGCGATCAGCTAGGGTTACGAGAAACGTCTAGCCTCCCTAAGGTGGGATCGGCCACCAAAGGTTTTCGCAATTGCACTTTTTCCTTACTATTATAAGGGAAACGATTTCCATATATATACCAAAATTTTAAAAGAATTTGGTAAGAGGGGTACGCTTCAATTTAAACGTCAATATTGGCAAAGTTTGAGAAGATAATAGGTATAACTTTATTTTAAACGATTTAACTATTATTAATGTTAATTATTGAAGATTAAAATAATTAAAAATAATTATATTTATTTAAATATTAAAGATAAACCTCTCGTGCAAAGAGAGAGATTATCATTGTCTCCTATATCTATCAAGGCCCGTGCATTGTGATATATTTCATTCATTGCCTCCTATATCTATTAAGGCCCGTGCATTGCGATATATTTTTCAAAACAACAACAAAAATGGGAAGCTCCTCTCAGAAACATAATAATTCTATTCTCTGTATATGAAATGAAAATATGGATAATATTGCGCTCCTTCTTTAACGGTATGAATCCTTGCCTGTCTATTAATATTTTACGTAGGAGTAATTAAGGCTCGTTTACATGTGCGCGAGAATTAAGCTTAAAGCGGAGAGGAGAAGTTGAAAGTCGAATCTTTTTCTCGAGCCTAGAAAAATCGCGTCTGCCAAAAGCGTTTGTTCCCGCTGCTCCACCCGCTCCTTCGTTTACATACGAGCTGGGCGGTAACATGAGCCTAGATTGCAGAGTTGCCTTTCAGTCGGAAGTAAACAACTAAAATGGCGTCGACTGTCGTTAGTTTACTTCTGGCTAAAAAGAAACTATTGCTTTTAAATACATTCGACATTTATAGCAAAAATAGAATGGAACGTCGTTGGTGGGTACATCCTATAAGGAGATATAGAAACAAAGAAGGCTATTTTCGACTTTTGGATCAACCTTATTTGATATAATTTATATATATTTTCTCTACTTGGGCTTGAGAATAATGCTGTTTTAATTGTCTAGCTTAAAAGGATGAGGCAATGTGATTACACGTATTTCAAAAATTTTATCTTGTTCTTTTCTTTCATTTAAGAAAATTCTCTATGGTGGTGCCTAGGCCTATTTCGCGAGATAAACAAACGCAAAAATATCAAACGATATTCGGTCCTTGGCTATTATTGGCTTGGAAAATCACGTGACTCTTTGCGACAAGCAAACATGAGATCGGAGCTTATTCGGAACACCCGCTTCATCTATGAGCAACAAGCGCGACTTAAAAAGTTCTCGCTTGTTCGTAAACGGTACGCCTAGAGAACGCAAACCCCAATTCGCCTCATCCCTCAGCTTTACGCTTCGACTTTTTCCATTTCTCGCGCACATGTAAACGAGCCTTAATACGTTTTTAGCAAAGTATAGAGAGGATAAACATAAGCGAGATTGTTTCGGGAAAAAAATACTGTTTCCACTAATGGGTTTATACTCCTTGTTACTGTTGTATAGAGTAATCATGATAAAAGCTTAAAAATTAAGAGAGGACAGACCTTTTTTTCCTGTTTTATTCTTAATAAGAATATAAAACATTAATTTTGTATCAAAAATATTTTTGGTGCTGAGATTGCTTTAGAAAAATCCAAACGGTTAGGCATTAGTAAAAAGACATGTGTAAGCTATTTGCAGAGATTATAATTGTTTTACATGGTTTAAATAAGACTGAAGCTTCCACTATTGTGTTTATGCTCCTTGTTTGTTTGACTGAAAATCATCTAGGTATAGATAACAGTCAGACCAAAAATTTCAAAAATATATATTTTAAATCTAACCTAGTTGAAAATAGACCTTTTAAATTTGCGGGAGCCATTCTTGAGAATTTTTCTTTGCATGTAGGTTGTCAATTTATCTACCAGTAAATATTTGTGTTTGGAAGTTGGATATTAAGTCAAATTAAGTGGTTGTTAAGAGCCAGTAGATTTTTAGGTTTTTGCCGCTTCTTTTTGTGAGTATTTGATTTTTGTATGTAAAATGGAGGAAGATAATGTTGAGAGTAAGGATGAAATGCGGAAGCGCGGGAAAGGATGAGGGCAAAAAGGTCGAAGTTTTCTTTGGATACTTAAGTTTATATAATCTTCTCGACACGGAGAGGTAATATTTTGGTTTTCCCAACTTGTCGTGAACTGAATTATATTTCACAATTCTTACCTCAACTAGAGAGTTAATTCCGTTGATTTCAATAATTTAGCTCCATCAGGAGCATTGGTCACAAACCTTTTGGCCCATTTTCCAGAAATTTGAAGGAACTTTATCCAGGATTCAACCTTTTCTAAGATTAAAACCACATCCTCCGATAAATCAATTTTTTCGCAAAAGGCTCTAAAAACCACTGATGGTAGGCAAGGTGACACGTTCCAGGCATGTTCCCATTCGGTGTCGTTACAGCCAAAATTAAATAAATTTTCCCGCTAATGTTTTTAATGAATTTAGCCCTACGGCGGGTTTGGTATTTACAAATCAAACGACTCTATTTGTCGAAAACAGCGACCCCAAATTGCTATTTAGTTTAATTTCTATTAATGTCGTTTTTTAATGAAAGCGTTTTAAATATATTTCTACTGACTTGGAAACGCCACTATTTGGTTATACACTTCAATTATATTAAAACGGCTTAAAGTATTTTCATGATGAATGTAACATAAAACGCCACTATTTGGTTAAGTTAGGTCAGTAATATTTTATACATCATTGTAAAATGTTACGCCTTTTCCAAAATATTGCTGTTTATCTTCATTGACTTCACAAATAATATGCCTCTTCCAAAAAAATTACTGTTAGGTTAGGTTTGGTTAGGAGGATGTCTCTTCCTCTTTGGAGCGGTTATACACTTCATGTATGTTAAAACTGCTGTCTAAAAGTGTTTTCATGATGAATATATCATCGAAAATAAATAAATATTAGTAATTGGTTTTGTTATGTCATATTTTGCTGATTTATTACTATTTTTTTCTTACAATCCTTAAGTTTTAAAATAATTATTTAGAAAATGTTTGGATCTAGTGTAAATTTTACGTAGGCCTTAAATTGCTTTAAGTTAATTTAATTTTTGCTAGCAAAGATAAAATCTTTGCGCTCCCGGGATATTATTTATTTAAATTCCATCGGGAAAGACCCGAAGTGCGGGTTTTTCGGTGCAATGGGATTGTCCCATTGGACCGAATCCGCCAAAGTGCGGGTTTTTCGGTCGAATGGGATTGGGTTCGGTTGACTGGGATTCGGTGCAATGGAAGTGAACCATTTCAACTCAGAAGTTGTAGATTTTCGTGTATATCATCGGAAACAAGAGATGTAAGGCATCATCCATAAAGTGAATAAGCCAGTTATCTTTTTTTACCCGCCTGCTATGGTAAGCTCCATGAGGAAGATCATCTTTTGTCCCACAGTTCGAACTGCCTCTTCAAGAATAGATGCCATACGAGTCAAACACTTCTACAGGTATTTTGAAGTTTTTATCTATTTAAGCTATTATTTACGCTATAGAAGATATATTTTCAAAAATCTAGTCTTCTGAGATTATTCATATTAATCAACATTATTTTAACCTACAATTCCTAAATACCATCTGGGATAATAAAACTACAATAAATTGAACTATTTTCAAAATATAATATTTCAACATTTCCTGACCTCCTTTAAATTTCTGAGATTCATTTAAAACACTTCACATTACTAAAACATTAAAATACCTCGGTTACATTGATTTTGAGCATTTTGAAGCATTGTCAAAAGTTTTTCCTCAAAATTGGCTTCGTCGCCGATGAAACCAAGAATGACTGTTTTTATGCACCATTTGTCGTCAATTGAATGACATGACACTTCAGTCATCCTGCCTAGGGTTCGAAACATTACGGTAATTTTGGAAAATGGTAAATTACGCCGTAATTTACCGCGTAAATTACCGTTCATGGTAATTTACGAAAATTCAAAAATAAATTATATTGATCGTTTATAAGCTAAATAATGAAAAATATCACTTGAACATAGCTATACTTTTTATAGCATTGTATCGTGCATTATTTAACACCGATTTTGGATGTTTGTAGTTCAAAAGTATTTTGAACAGAAACATCCATTTTTTTTCTTACATATTTTGCGAATTATTGCTATTTATGGTTTTAGAATAAAATTCTAGAGACAGGCCGATAATAGTTTAAACCGATACCGATATATAGGTATAGCCAAATATCAGTACCAATATTGGTATCGGCCCATCTCTACAAAATTCAAACAACTACATGGTTTCTAGCTGACGCAAAGGAACTCGACAACAAGAATAGACGAGAAAATAAAATTTCATTTTCGTAATCAAATTTTTCCCACGCTTGCCGTTTGACTTTGTACGACCTCAGGTATGACTTACTCATGTCTCATGAGAAGAAATAAGTGTGCCTGCGCGGATAGAGCAAAATATGGAGCTTTTAGACCATTTTCCAAAAGAAAGAAATGAGAATTCGGTGGTAAATTACCATCGTGGTAATTTACCAGCGTAAATTACCACGGTAATTACCCTTACAGTTACCGTGGTAAATTACCGTGTAAATTACCATGGTAATTTACCGATTTAGAACCCTAATCCTGCCCCACCGAAGAATTTTAACGCAGGCAAGGGGGCCTAATTTTCTCGGTCATAAAGATAATTGAATAAACTAATAACTCAAGAAGTTCCAGGATTCCCGTTTAAAGGACTTATTGTCCATGACTAATGATAAAATCATAATTACCAGATGATCCATAAAAAGAATAACGCAGTTGACAGTTCGAAAAACTTTATTTAGTCCATAAACAAACACGACTGAACTCGTCGCGAACAAAAACTGACTGCCCTCTCTGAAGGCGAAGGGGGGGGGTTTTATTCCCCTTACAAAAAACATATTTGAATTTTTCCAATGCTGGTGGCGCTTAAGGCGCCACCGGTGAGAGAAAAGGTAAACAGAGATATAAAAAATTATGGAAGTTGAGCAGACGACATTGGAGGGGTGGCCGTCCCGTTACATCCTCCCCCTCAAAAAAGGCGGCGGCGCTAGGGAGCGTCGGACGCGGGGGAGTCATTTGGGTCCTGGGACCTTCGTGTGGTTGAGGCCTCACCTCCTTTCTTGGCGCGTTTTCGGTGGCGAGCCTTATAGGCCTCGGTTCGCTTTGGTCGGGGCTTGAAGCAATGCTTCTCATGGTGGCGCCCTATTTGGCACCGGCGACACAAGGTGTACTGCTCGTCTGGTACCATATCGGGCGGCGCGGCGCTGGTTGGGCGGCTGGTGGAAACCGCGGGTGGTGGTGTCGCGGCGGAGGCTCCGTGGCCGCTATCCGTGGTGGAGGCCGGGCGCACATCCGGGACTATCACTGGGCGGGAAAAGAGGGAACCGAACCCTCGACCCCGACCTCGTTCTAGTGGCGGCATGACGTCGGGACGGTTTCCTCGTCCTCGTCCCCAACCAAGTGGATTTGCGGACAATATGTCGGCCACGGGCGACACCCGACCAAAATCGGCGGGGCGGACGCGCGGTTTGTTACCGGCAGAGGCGGCGGCAACTGGTGGAGGCACAGCGGTGGCCGCCTGAGCGGGTGCGGCGGCGGCCATGAAGGTCGCCGCAAGATGTGCTGGAGGCAGCCAGTTTCGGGCCGCCTCGTATTGTTCAAGGGCTGCTCTCGGATCGATGAGGTCCGCCTGAACTTCCTGGTGGTGATGAGGGACGGGGTCGGTTTGGACTTCCGCGGTGGCAGTGGCGGCCGATGCGACGATAAAGCCTCGAGGAGGGGCGGTCAGCGCGCGCGTCACGCACGGCGCGAACAAGAGTCCCTCGCATCGCAAGCAGGGGCAAATCATTGCCCTGAGCTGGCGTAGACCACTCAGGTCTACTATCAACAGTGGCCGTTCGTCTTGGAAAATTAGGGGTGAAAGGGCAACGGACGTGCCCGCACCCACGCGTGAAACCCTGATCTCGGGAGCCTGGGCGATGAGAAGGTCGGCGGGGGCGGATGGCCAACGTCGGCGAAATTCCTCTAGCTGCCAGTTCGTCAGGCGGATGGCTTGGCGGCGCCTTAGCATCCGCAAGGCCCCGTGTGATATAAGGGCAAATGGCGCCGACAACATAACGGTCGCGGGCGGGGCGTCATTCGTTTCAATCACCAGCACGAAGGTGCCCATCGGTCCCTGGAAGGTATCAATAATGTATTAGTTTGCATTCCGAACAGTTTCCCACGGTTCTCGCGATATTGCTTGCCGCGCAAAGGTAAAATCACGCGAAGTCACATCGGTGATGTTATGCGCGCGCAAATAGTTTGCAACGTCCGGGCGAGACCGGAGAGTCTTATGCGGGTATTGTTCTGGAGGATGATAGTAAATGTCCATCTCCGGACCTCCAGGCTTAGGATTCTTCCTCAACACTATCTCACGTCTCCATCCTCTTCGAAAAGGATTGACGAATCTCATAGGATTGACGGGAACAGGGTTGGACAATTCCTTATCGTCTTCCTCAGGCTCAGAGGAAGAACTGGAATCGTCAGGGTGAGATAGAGGAGAGGGTAGAGGGAGAGACTTCTCCCTCGAGCTCCTGTCAGGAGAGGAAGATGCAGAGGGTGGAGGGAGAGACTTCTCCCTCGAGCTCCTATCAGGAGAGGAAGGTGGAGAAAGGTCTGGCGGCATCCGATTCACTCGGAAGACCGCGGGAGGATCTGAGAACAAGGCGAATGCGTCTGGCTCAGATTCCTCAGGAAGATCAGAGACTTCTGGGAAGGACTCTGGAACTTCTTCCGACGGGGAATCAGAGGATCCATTAGTGGATGAAGCTGAGGTTTGATGTCTCCTCGTTTCTTCTCCAGACGACTCGGTCTGCGCTTCTTGGTCTTTCAACAGTCGTCGTCTTCGTTCTCGTCGAGTCTCACGACGTTCGTCACCAGTACTGACTCCAGCGTCCTGAAGCGTAGGTACGGACGGTGACGAGGTAGAACTTGAAGATGAACTACTTGACGTTGAGGATGACTGGCCTCCGGCCGGTTGGCAGACATCTTTGTTTGACCAATAAAGCTTGAGATGAGCGATATTCTCAATCCCTTTATTTTCTCCGGTTTCTGGGTCTTCCAATTTGTATCGCAAGCGGTCTAGCTTCTTCGCGATCTTGTAGGGACCATCCCATTTGGGACATAACTTAGCGGCGACATCACGTGCCGCTTGAGACAAGGGATGCGTCTCCTTCCAGACAAGCGCACCAACGGGAAATTCAATTCCTTCCCGCCTTTGATCGTAGTAGCGCTTCTGGTGTGCTTGCGCTTTCTTGGCAAGCTCCTTAGACAAAGCTAGTTGCTTCGCTAAAGCTGAGAGCGATGCGGACCTTTCAACAAAGTCCGCTACTGGCATCCCCACGTCTAAGTCCCGGGGAAATCTCGGTTCCCTACCCATGTTAAGGTAGAACGGAGTTCTTCCTGTAGTGGTGTGAGTAGTCGAGTTGATGGCGAACTGAATGAACGGTAAGTTCTCATCCCATCTTCGGTGATCTCGACCAACGAACATTGAAATGATTTCGCCCAGAACGCGGTTTGTGCGCTCCACGATGTTACTCTGTTGATGATACGGAGTGATGTATCGTGGCTTGACTTTGAACATCTTAAGAATGTTCTTCCAAAGTTGAGAAACGAATTGAGTTCCATTGTCGCTTACGATGGCTTTCGGACATCCGTAGCGAACTATCATGGAGACGAGTTTCTTTGCACACGTTCTGGCGGTGATGTTCTTCATCGGGTAAAGTTCGACAAATTTGGTGGCATAGTCCGTGAAAACCAGGAGGTACTTGTGGTGGTGACGGCTTCTCGGTAGAGGTCCCATTATGTCCACTCCCAGCAATTCAAAAGGCTCAGAAATGGCCGTAGGCTGCATGAGAGCTGGACGTTTTCTATTGCGGGCCTTGTGCATCTGACACAAAGGACATCCGCGGACATACTCTGTAACGTCCTGCCGGGACGATGGCCACCAGTATCTGGCTCGTACTTTGTCGAAGGTACGATCTCGACCTCGATGTCCAGATAGAGGGTGGTCATGAAATAAGCGGATGGCGTCCCGCCGGAACCGCTGTGGCAAATAGAGTTTTGCTGATTGTCTACCGTAGGCCTTCCGATACAAGACATCGTTCTTCAGTTCGTAGTACCGATGTCTTTGTGGATTATCTCCTGATAACTGGACTATGATGTCATGTGTGGCTTGTTCATCTTGTTGGGCT
This sequence comes from Phalangium opilio, assembly GCA_019434445.1. NCBI lineage: Eukaryota > Metazoa > Arthropoda > Arachnida > Opiliones > Phalangiidae > Phalangium > Phalangium opilio. Next base: position 213,114 of record JAEQBA010000968.1, on the reverse strand, counting down.
TTCCGCACTTCTTCCAGCGTGAAAGAGTGGTACAAGGCGTGATTGGCGGGAGGAGCTAATCCGCTACTGGTTGAGGACGAGGTCGACGTCATTGTAGAGGACTCCGCTGGACTGGAATCTTCTGACGAGGACGGCGAAGTCATGTCTTCCAACGACATGGCTAATAGCGAGACAGGCGCTCTTGATAATGCGTCCGCAACCTTGTTCTCCACTCCCTTCTTGTGTATGATCTTGAAGTCATACGTTTGCAAGTACATCGCCCAACGTACAAGTCGAGAATTCGGCTCCTTCAAGGTGAACAACCACTGGAGCGCTTTGTGATCGGTGATCACAGTGAATGGTATATTCTCTAAGTACGGCCGGAACTTTCCAACTCCCCAATAGATGGCAAGACATTCCTTTTCCGTGGTGGTATATCGTCGCTGGACGTCGGTAAGTTGCTTACTGGCATAGGCAATAGGTACCTCGACGTCATCTTGAATTTGCGACAGGAAAGCTCCAAGTCCGGCGTCGCTAGCATCCGTTGTTAGGATACACGGCAACTTTGGGTCGTAAGCCGCTAAAGGAGGCGCCATACAGATCGCATCCTTGATGGCTTGGAACGCTTTCTGCTGTTCTTCTTTCCACTGGAAGGGAACGTCTTTCTTCTTAAGATGATTTAACGGGGCGACGATCTTGGAATACTGCGGGATGAAGCGTGAGTGCCATCCCGCCACGCCCAGAAATCTTTGGATTCCTTTTACGTTTTTCGGGATTGGAAAGTCTACTATAGCCCTAGTCTTGGAGGGATCAATGTGAATCCCTCGTTCATTAACTATATGCCCTAACACGGTCGCTTCGCTTTGCGCAAAGCGACATTTCTTGGTCTAAAGCGTAAGTCCTGCTTCAGACAGTCGGTGAAAGACATATTCTAAGGCTTGCAAATGGTCTGCCCAAGTACTGGATGGAATGACTATGTCGTCCAGATAGACACAGATGGAAAAGTGATGTCCATCCCTGAAGACTTCGTCGATGAGTCGTTGAAACGACGACGGCGCATTGCATAGACCGAACGGAAGTACTTCGAATTCGTACTTTCCCGCATGCGTGATGAAAGCAGTCTTCGCTTTCGCTTGCGGATGGAGGTCTATCTGCCAATAGCCGCTCTTTAAGTCCAGTGCTGTTATGAACTTCGGGGCTCCCATTTTTCCTAACAGTTCCTCTATTCTCGGAAGCGGATACGGATCTTTCACGGTTACTTTATTTAACGCGCGATAGTCGACGCAGAAACGTATCTTTCCGCACTTCTGGTGGACAAGTACCACCGGCGACGCGTAAGGACTAACGGATGGCTTCACGATACCGTCGCGGATCATTTCGTGAAGGTGGTCTTCAATTATCCGCTTTTTCTCGTCACTAACACGATACGCGCGTTGACTAACGGGAACATCGGTGGTAGTGTGTATCTCGTGATACACTAAGTTAGTTCGACCCGCTTTTTCCGAAAATAGTTTTGGAAATCGTAGTAGTAAAGTTTTTAAGTCTTCCTTCTGTTTAGTACTCAGTGTAGGCGACGCGACAGCTTGTTCAATATCCTCGATAATCTGAGGTGTTGGAGTCTTTAACCCCGGGAGATTTAATACGAATGGAAACGTTGTTCTGTCAATCTGACAGGTTTTTGTACCAAAGTCCAAAATGGCACGATGTTTATAGAGGAAGTTTTTCCCCAAAATAAAATCGTTTGGCAATGACGGAACGACGTGAAACTCTTGCGTCAGTTTTAACTGTCCTAAGCGGAAGTCTATTCGCGCGCGTCCCTTTGTAAAGGTGTAACGTCCATCGCCTAACACTATACACTGAGTCTCTTCTTCTTCCGGAAGCACTAAGTCTGGTTTCAAAGTTTTGACTAAATTACGCCACTGATATAAGCTGATAAAACAAGCATCAGCGCCGGAATCTAGTCTGGTCGCGAAAGTCCCATGCGAATATACGGCATCTATGGCCACGGGAGGATCAACCTCACAGCGACGCACATCCATAGAGCCAATTTCCATAGGGGGCTTTACTTTCGTCGCGCGGCGGGAAGACGATCCCCTTTTTGCCTTCAAGCTTTCGCGTTTCCCGAAGCGTGTTTTTGCGCGACCTCTTGTTTGCTCGGACAGGCGGTAGCATAATGCCCTAAGCATCCGCACTTATAGCATTCTATGTGACTTAAGTCGTTTTGCTCTGTCTGAGCCGGTGTCGGTTTATTGGAAAGTCTTGCGTTTGGCGTCGCAACCTTTGATGTCGCACCTCCCCCCTGCGGTTTTGTTAAAACCGCGGCTGTGGGAGAATTTCTTCTCCCACTGGATTTACGCGGGGTAGACTTTGTACTGTCTCTAGGATACAATGCGCTAGAAGGGGTCGCCCGTAAAATTTCTTCTGTTACGCTGCCCTTTTCTATGAAGCTGCGCATTGTCCTTATGTTGTCGTTAAAGACATGAATGCGTATTTCGGGGAGGATATTTCTTTTGCAAATACCAACGAGTTCTGAGTCAGTGTACGGAACGCGTAAGTTCTGATACATCGCGGTAATACTCGCGACATACGCGTCAAAAGACACACCTGCGGGTTGTGCAAACTGCGCTATTTCTAGGCGGAGGGATTCCTCCGCTCTTACAGAGAAGAAATAGTCTCTGAACGCGCCTTTTACTGTACGCCACGTATATGTAGTGCTTGATTAGGCCTATTCAAGTCCCTAAACCAAATTAATGCACGACCCCTCAATATTTGGGGTAGAAGCGCGATAATGTCAGGTCCGGACATGCTGTGGTAATCCGCGAATTCCGTCAAAGTCCGAAGGAATTCCGGCGCTCTTTCACCTTCCACACCACTAAATGTTAAGTGAGGGGGCGGTTTAGGCCTGTTTTTGGCGGCTGGTCTAGTTCCTATGTTGGCTAGTGTAGTCGCAAGCGTTTGAATAGTTTGAATAAGCACACTTGACGCTGCACCTTGCGGTGGCTGCGGCGGAGGTGGGAGTCCTCCAGCCGCTTGTCCTTGCGAAGGACTAGTACCGAGGGTTGGAGGGGGAGTGATCCCCCTCGGGGGAATATGGGATCCCGGTAACTGCGCGTTAATCGCGGCGATCAAAGCATGCGGATCGGGCGGATTCATGACGCGACAGTTAATTAGTCCAAGCAATGGCAGAAGTAATTCGCACAAGTACGCGTTTAAGCACAAATGGTAATGTCAGTCTTAACGGGGTCCAGGCAAGCTCGCCACTTTATGTAACCGTAAATTTTAACGCAGGCAAGGGGGCCTAATTTTCTCGGTCATAAAGATAATTGAATAAACTAATAACTCAAGAAGTTCCAGGATTCCCGTTGAAAGGACTTATTGTCCATGCATGACTAATGATAAAATCATAATTACCAGATGATCCATAAAAAGAATAACGCAGTTGACAGTTCGAAAAACTTTATTTAGTCCATAAACAAACACGACTGAACTCGTCGCGAACAAAAACTGACTGCCCTCTCTGAAGGCGAAGGGGGGGTTTTTATTCCCCTTAAAAAAACATATTTGAATTTTTCCAATGCTGGTGGCGCCTTAAGCGCCACCGGTGAGAGAAAAGGTAAACAGAGATATAAAAAATTATGGAAGTTGAGCAGACGACATTGGAGGGGTGGCCGTCCCGTTACAAAGTGTTACTTGAACGTGAGGGAATTTTTCGAATCCAGACTATAAATAAGGTTGGCCCACATTAAAAAAAATTAGGTACATTTTATGGATCAATATCCTGACATACAATTTGCGGCATGAAATCTTTCATGGTTTTATGCAAAACATTTTCTAACTCCGAAGACGTCGGTACGTGGACCTGCGGCCCACCCCTTGCTACAACGTCTTTAAAGCCACTACCTTCTACCACACTAAAGGGTTAGCAATAAACGGCCAACATTTGAACTAATGCCATTTCAAATTGTTTTTGTTTTTGTGACGTTGGGCTTAATTTCGCCACCTTCTTGAGTGGTAGAAGTAAATTTGTAGCCGGTCTCTTTGGCTCCCTTTTCCTCAACACGCATTGGGCATGGGAAGTCTATTCGAAATAAAAGTTTGACAGTTAGATATATTAAACGTAAATCGATAAATATTATTTTAACCTTGACGTGTCGCTCCAAATTTGAAGCTACACTCTGATGAGTTTGTAACTTTTTTTCGCAAATTTTGCACTGGACAATAATATTTTTCGATTCTAGTCCAGTAGTGGACAATGCATGACCCAAGTAAATGAAATGATCTTGGATATTGCATACACCAACTCCTTGCCTACTAAATTTCTCAGCGAAGGAAGCCACGTTTTTTAAAGTTGCGCCTTCTGAGTACGTAGCGGAGTCAGAATTATCAGGGAATTCAGTTGAGGAATCCATTAACATAAATAACGAAAATATCTAATTAGTTACATTAACCATCCTTAATAACTTTGAACGTGAAATTTAAAAATTCATATATCAGTGTATATCTGAATTGGTTTTCATTAGTGGTCACCCCCTCCCATTTTCCAGTTTAAAAGATAGTTTCACACCTATGAAGCCACTATCGGAGCCTTTCAAAAATAACTGACATTTGAAGTGAATGAAAAGCACTTCATTACACAATTTTGATAGTATTGACTTAGAATCAAATTATAAACATATTTTTAGGATAAAATTACCTAAGCTACAAAATGCTATATTTAAAATTTATTTAATTTCACTTACCGACCAGTAAATTAGTAGCTTTTGGTTGTACTTCTTAGAAGATAACTGCTCTGTAAATCAAGTCGCAAAGAAATAATTAAATATGTCTACAACGGTTTTCTAATGTCGTGAGACAAGTTATTTCAAAAAATTTCATTAGTTTTTGAGGCGCGTGTTTTCAAAATGTTGTTTTGGCTCCATTCCTCGAGAAAAGAAAAATTTCCTTATGGTGCCATGGAAATTTTAACTTAATGTTGAAAGTTCAAAGTAAAGTCTGTGCAGAAGCAAAAACTTATTTGCAGCTGAATTCACCAAGAAATTGAAATTAGAATGGGCCTATATTAAATCCGGCGCAAAACATTTACTCCTTGAAAGTTTTAACTAAAATATTTTAATCGTTAGCCACCCAAATACATGAATATTAAAATATTAAACATTACTAAAAAAAATAAAAAAGAGTTTGTACATTCTATTTGCGGCGTTAAATATATTCTTGCGTGTCCAAGTAATACATGGGTTCGCTGTCCGGGTTATAATTCCCTCTTATTGAGTTCTGTATGTCAAAGTGACACATTGTGTCCTCTCGGCTTTTTCATTCAAAATGTTTTTCATTGCTTCATATTTCTCTTCCAATCGCGCAATCTCTTCTTCATATTTCGTATAGTCATTTCATACCCTACGAGAAATGAATGCATTTTTATAGGTATATTTTGAAGTAGATTTTTTAACCTTCAAACGAGTTGAGGCTTACGAGAGACTTTTTTTGTGCTTTTCTTCTTCTTTATGTTTTTCACCCATTAATGTATTTATTTTCTTTCTCAATCGTAATATTAAATCATCATTCGCTAAAAAGTAGAAATCAATAAATTTGATTGACAAAGTTTTAATAGAATATCTTTCAAATGTACCTTCAAGTTCTCGCTTATATGGGCGTTTCCTAATTTCTCTAGGAGTGTGGCCACTTTTGTTTTCCGTTTCTAAACGAGTTAAATACTTTAAATTTCTTTCGGTGTAACTGTGCATCCATCAGAAACGGAATTTTTTATGATCATATCATCAGGTTTAAGATAACTGATTTTCAATCTTGTTTAACGTAGCCACAAATTTCTTACTTTTGCGGTTGATTTTGAAAGCCAACCATTTTACAGTTCCTCATCCAAATACGCGTTAGTGGAGTCAGACATAAAAAAATTCCTAGTTTAAGTATAAAACCTAAACCTAACGCGTTTTTAAATAAAATGAAAATTACGCGCGAATTTAATAACCTGTCACACACTTAATGCACGCGAAAAAACAAGCATACAAACCACGTGAACAATTAAGGGTACATTTCCTCGAAGATTAAGCTCGTGTATTTTAAAATAAGTTAAATTTATCGATATTTTATAACGGATTTTGCCATACAGGAAACAAAACATTAATTCAGGTAAGTTTTATCATTCTATTTTCAATTTTAGTTTATTGTAAGTAAAATTTTACAGAACACGCCACGCTGCGTCTAACATTACTCGGAGCTGTTAAGCTTTTCAACATATTATCAAATTTGACTTCATTAAGGGCTACTGCGAAACCTTTTAAAATGGCTCTATACACTGATGAGGATTTCAAAAACAAGTTTAATTATGGCAACTATGGACTTTGCAACATTCAGGAACACTTTGAGTATATTGGACACGTTGTATCAGATCATGGTTCGAAAACCAAGAAAGTTAGAGCGAAGTGTCTTTTTTTGCGGCTAGTTGCCATTCATCTTCTTGCAACTTGGAACGTCATGCACAGGTTACCTACCTATTATTTTAGTGTTTTTGGTAATGCTAGGTTCTGTGGCTTATGAGGGTTTGATGTGAAATTTCAATAGAATGTTCATGGCGCTTCCTTTAATTTCAAAGCGGCGAGCAATAAACGTTCGATGTGGGACAAACAGCAAGACGAAGAACCTAAAAAGGTTAAACTATGGCCATTGAGATCATTGGAAAACCAGTTGCATCGTAAAAGTCTGGTGTATATGGTAGCAAAAGACCACGCCCCCTTTTCAACTGTGGAAAAAGTTGGCTTCCGCGAAGTTTGCAAATCATTGAGCGACAACCAAAACAGAGAAATATCTCGAAGAACTTGGGTTCGTGATTAAGACAAGGAATCTGCTAGTCTTCAACCGCTGTCAATGGTAATTTAATAAACTGAAATTAGTCGAAAAAATGTAAAATTCAAGTAATTGAAAGGTTTTTTTTCCAACGTTATAGAATGTTTTAAGACAAGTTGGATATAAGTAAATTCACCAAACGTTAGATATTTGGAGCAGTAAGGCGCGTGATTCAGTCTTAGGAGTTAGATGCCAATTTATCGACGACAAGTGGTATTTCCGTTATTCCTTGGTGGGTTTTTTATTTTTTCCCGGAAAGCATGATGGCGAAGCCATTTTAGGAAAGTTTAAAGAGATGACGGAGGCAGCTGGAATTGAATACAAGAAGGTTATATCTCCCGTTTTCAAATTTCACATTTAAAACTTTATTAGTACTTCCTTTATCGCTTTAAGATTTTTAGCGTTTGTGCCGACAACGCAGCCAATATAAGTCGGGCGTTTAACATGCACGACTTATTCGAAGATCAATGGCCAGCTAGACTGGCGCTAGTTAGGGCAGAAGATGTACCATCCGAAAGTGATGAGGAAGTAATCGAACTTCAAGGAGGTAAAATATTAATAACTATGTTAATGTCTCTTCTGCATTAAATTTTTTAAATGCTACAAATAAATGATAGGATGGAACAGCATGGAAGACATCTTTTTAAATGGCCCAACTGGCGTCAGAGATTCTGAAGATTCATCTGAAGAATCTTCGGATCAATCTTTTGACGAACTTGGAGAAACCGAAGATCTTGATGATTCAAATGGACATAGGTCCGGCATTAACCATTCTCCCTTTAGAAAGAGGTGTGTGGCTCATTGCATACAACTTGTCATAAACGGAGCTATCAAGAAATGTAAGAGAACGGAGAGAATGACCAAGAAAATAAACGGCCGGATTACGTTTCTTCATCAATCGCCGAAATGGACCCATGTCTTTAAAACCTTGTCGCCTGGAGGGAAAGATTTGAAACAGGATGGAGGAGTAAGGTGGAATTCCCTATTATTGGCAATAGAACGTTTAACTGAGGTGAAACATTTAATTAAATTCTAGCTCTTCGTTTCATTTACGTTTGTTTCAATTTAATTATAGCCAGGTATGATTGAGGCTTTAAGGCAAACCGTCATCAGTGCCAAGAAAGACCGTAGTACGCAGTCAAAAAGCCTTACACCTCCATGTGAAAATGACCTTCGCATACTGAAGGAGTTACTTGAAATCCTGCGCTCCTTGAAATTGTCAACGGATCTTTTTCAGTCCCAAGCTCCCATTGCTTCCAAAGTAATCCCAACACTAGTGAGGACATTCCAAGAAGTGTACGCTGCCAAAAACCCCTACCTCAAAAAACTACGATCAACTTTGTTGGAATTGATGGCAAATAGATTTAAAGGAGAGCTTAATGATGAAGACTATGTCTTAGCAGCTCTTCTTGATCCAACAATCAAGGTTTCTATACTCGATGGTAGTGGTATTATTTACGAAAAAGAAACACAATATTACAGTTTCGTGTTAACCAGTCTGAAATATTTATGTTATCCAGGGTTGGCAAAAATCCGGGTTTTTCTTAAAAAAGCCACTGGTATGGCTTTTTGCTGGTTTAAACCGGATTTTATTGGATTTACGCGGCTTTTTTTAAACTACTCTCTAGTGCTTAATTTTAGCACTTCTTTTTACATTTAGTGCGCTAATTGACTTCTGCTAGGCCGTCTGATTGAGAATTATTTTTATTGTACATAAAAGTTGATAAAACTATAGACATTTCCCTTAGAGATGAGTATGGCCCCTGATTTAATTGGGATTTTTCAATCCAACCCGACCTATATCGGGTCGATAAATCCCAGGTCGGGTTGGGTTAGAAAATTACTTAAAACGTTTTGCTGGTCGGGTCGGGTAGGGTTATCATACCATCTACCCGGGTAGACAATTTATTATCTTCAATAGGGCAGGGTCGGGCCCGGGTAGACATTTTTATTATCTTCAATAGGGCAGGGTCGGGCCCGGGTAGGCTTTTTTTGTGATCTTCAATAGGGCAGGGTCGGGCCCGGGTAGACATTTTTATTATCTTCAATAGGGCAGGGTCGGGCCCGGGAAGGCTTTTTTGTGATCTTCAATAGGGCAGGGTCTGATAAAAAAATTTCTAAATGCGCGGTCCGACCCAACAATTTAGCGTTGCGAAAAACGGAAAAACTCAACTCAGTCTCACGAGTTTCGGGTGGGGCAGTGGGAGGAGGGCGCGTCAAACTAACCCACAATGTATGGGAATCGACCATTTCGATGAAATAAATAGGTAAAGACATGTGGGTCAAACTTTTCCTTCCATCTCACTTTATGGTGCCTGCACTGTGGATTTTTCAACGTGGTTTAAACCGGTTTAATCCAGGTGGATAAAACCGGACTAGATACCAGCGTGCCAACCCTGAAATTTAGTGATCAATGAAGGTGGGTTCATTGAAACTTAACCCAAAACAGTTTATTGGGAATGCAGTCATATTTGAAAAGGACCTTTGCGAATTAAGAAAACAATTTTGCGCAAAATCAAACGTGTCTATACCACCAGATGGGGACGAAATAGTGGTGAAAATAGTTCATTTTCTAGGACACACTGCTTAGTGCGTTGATACCGAAGAGTGTTAAAGTCATTTGCGTTCTTTCGCTGAGCTCGCTCCTCATTATTCGGGAATTAGAACTATTCTGAATGATATTTATCGCGTCATAGCGTGGCTCAACGCTTTAACTAAAATTTCAACTTAAATTAAACGTGGTGATTACGAGTCTCTGACAAATGTCATCGCGGAATGGAGAAAAATCCTTGTCACACGTGGAAAAATTTTTAATAAGGAACAAAACGATGCTCCTACAGGAAGCGTTAACGCCCCTCTGCCGATTCTCGATGAAAGTGAGATCTTGAGTCTTTACGAGAATCAACAGTACCGTTTTTGATAATGAGGCCTATTTGATTTTAAGAGCTGGCTGGTTAATGAATAACGCCGACACGAAAGAAGCAGACATGCTTCTATGTCGTTACTACGCTACGGATTTGGGAAAGGGTAAAGTTCCAATAAGATGTTTTCTAAACAACTTGGCGGTTGACAATCCTCCGCCAGATGTCACCTGTTTAAATATGTTTGAGAAAGTTTTAATTCAGCTTGTGAAGCCCTTCCACACTGTGGTGCGGTTAGGTACTAAAACCAATTCCAACATGCAGTTTGGTACGGTTATAGCTTTAAAGGGAAGAGTAATTTATCTTCCAATACCCGTGGCGTAAAATTTCAAGATGATTCCCAAGACGTTGCCCAAAAATCACGAACTGCATATCGTGGTTAATGGCGTTCCCACTGCGAACAAAAAGGTTTGGCAGCAGGTTGTTTGCCTCGAAAAAGTGTTGAAACTTGAAAGCATTCAGTGTGCTGAAAAAAATTAATCCTTTGAATGAGGATCATATTTGTGGGACGCATAATGTTGATGGCGCGGAAAGTTGAGTGACTCCCGATGAATTACTGAGCTGGAATACACGAGCTTCGTTCATTTGTTCCCTCGGGTTCACTTTGACAAGCACGATCATAGACCATTTGGGAAAATAACGGAATCCGAGTATCGTTATCCCGTATTTTGAACAAAAGTCCAATTTTTAGGTAAGGTTACGCCTAGCTGTTCCATTCTTATCAAGAATGCGAAATAAAAGCGTTTTCTAGCAGTTTTAACTACGTTCTTCGTGTTAAAAAACCCAAGCCAATTGTGGTTGGAAATTTGCTCAGTCGGATTGAATTTGGCGATAAAAAACTTGAGAGTAATTTAGCTACTTTCTTGGGTCATATTCGAGGAACGAAGGACTACTGGTATAAAGTCTGATCTAGCGATGATTCGGGAATTTGGTCCTCCCATCTGGCTCTTGACTTTTAATCCGGCCGAATACAATGACGTGAAACTGCACGATCACTTGAGAAAAGTGAATTCAGACGTTCCAGGAGTAGAGTCGATGACGGTGGCTGAAATGTTGAATTTCGATCCACTTAGCGTCAATTTGCACTTTCACAACAAAGCGCGGTCGCTGTTAAACAACTTTGTCTGGTGTAAACAAAATCCAGTTCTTGGCATGTTAGAACATCATTTTTGGCGGGTTGAATACCAATCTCGAGGTTTGCCTCACTACCACATGCTTTTGTGGGCCTAAGACGCTCCAAAGATTGGAACTTCTTCGACCGAGACTATTTTGGATTACGTGATAAAACACGTCACGTGTTCGATGCCAAGCGCATCGGTATGTCCGGAGCTGTACCGGCTGGTAAAAAAATTTCAAACTCACAAATGCACCTCTAGTTGTTATAAGAAGGTGAAAAATTCTAAAAAGGGATTGAAAGTGTGTCGTTACGGTTTCCCTCGAAACAAACATTGCCACTATGAATTCCGTCAGATCAGTTACTCGTCACCGTAAGATGAAAAAGGTGCAGAAACGACTGTACGACCTGCCGAGAAAACAGCACGAAGATTTAATAAATGACTATAATCCCACGCTACTTAATTTTTTCCGCCATTGTTTTAAAATGTTCCACTGCGATGCATGCCGGGCACAAATGGGGGAACCTTTTAAAACTCAATGTCATACACGTATTCTCTCAAAAGTAATTAATTTAAGGATAAAATATTTTGGGGGAATGGAATTGTGCCCGAAAACCCGAGATAAGTAAATTTTTGAAATTGATTACCAGTAAAATAAGTTATTTCAACGGAAAACGGTAATGGAACGTTTTTTCTTAAGCATGCCTTTAAGTTTCAATTAAAAAGAAAAATTAATATCAGATCCTTCAGTGAAGTGATAACCTCAGTCTTATCGATACTTTTTAGGTCTTGATTCTAATCAAGACATTTTTGATTAATCGTATGGGGATGTGTTGTCCATCTAAGTGACCAAGGAGACACCGGTATACCGCCAAGTTAGTTCAAACCATGCCGCCCTTAACTGATACCGACTAAAGCTTAGTTCCCACTTGACCGAAATCACGACGGAAACACTGCGCAAGTACCTCTGCGGTAAAACATCTACCGCAGAACGCGACCTAAACGGCTTTCGGTCGGACAGAATTGGTGTTCTATTTTTAACGCAGAGGCCGACGTAAAATTATTTTAATAACCAATCAAAATTTGTTAGGTGATGACGTTCATTTTGACGTCATGGGTATCTCCGTTTTATAGCACGGCAAATAAAATTGTCCAATTATGAAAAAGTGGGCGTGAAAAAGTACCACGTGGCTTAAGAGGAAGTGACGTCAATTTAGATTCAAAGAGTATCCGAATGATGAGGATTCGGGTTAGAAAATACGGTTTTTTCGGTCCACTCCGAATGAGGCCGATCCGAATCATACGGATTCGGAGTGATCCGAATGATTATTATTTTACTTTACAAAAAAAGACTTAAAACCTCCCGCAGTTTCTGGACATAGAAAAAAAATTGAAAAACATTTTAGTTTATAAATAATGTTTCCGTAGTTAGGGAACTTGTGTTAAAAAAAATAAGAATCCAGTTGTTTGGAAACCACCACACGAGGTTACAACCCTCCAGTCAAGGGATGAGTCTCAATAAATCGCAGTATGGTGGCTGCTCTATTAAGAACAACACCCCGACCGGTACCTAGGTCGTCTACGGAAGATTTGGTGCCATTACGTTTCTCCGAAGGTGAGAATCTCAAAGCAAAAGCCGCGAACTCTGCAAGCTTTGTAGCGCTTTCGTTAAGGCGGCTTTTTCACCGAGACCGACCCGTAAAGCGCGTCACGACTATCGTAGCCAACAAACGCAAAAGGCACGAACGATATCGTTGCAGCGACTAGACGAGATTCTGACTTAGTGCCGTTCAGTCATAATCCCACGGATGGTAGCTTCGCACCACTGGCCGCTCAAGCAAGCACATGTACAAAATGTCCGAACCTGCGGTTCCTCTCGTACTGAGCAGGAAAGGTCCAAAGGGAGATAGGTAAATAGTCTCGCATAGCGTTTTTCGCATTCTGCCTTGGGACTTAAGTGATTATTACTATGGGTCAACCACGGCCTCCTTTTTCTCCTCTTCTACCTTAGCAAGCCCAGATTAGCTAGATTTCAAGCTTAATTCGAAATTATCGTACAACTATCGTACGCCTAAGCCGAATTATGAAATTTAGCTTATAATTATCATACGCTTCGAAAAAACTATTAAAAATCGCACTGTACTATAATAATCGTAGGTCTGGCAACGCTGCAACTAACAGACGAATTTAATATCGACAGGAGCGAGATCTCTACGGCTCTCAGAAAACATTTTGGTTCAGTTCAGTACAGTTCCTACAAAACAAAAAATTAAATCTAAGGAAAGGAACAGTGGCTTTTTTGTGTTTAGAACTTTAGATGATTGAAACACACTAAGTTGTTAGCAAAGAGTTAGAATGCAAATATCAAAAAAAGTGACAAATAGTGACTAATTTCAGAAAAAAAGTGACAAATAGTGACTGAATTTAAAAAAAGTGACTTTTAGTGACAAAAGTGACTCAGTATCAGGCCTGCTACCGTTAAAATTGTATTTAAAATAAAAATTAATTTACTTGGTTCGATTCCGTGTGGTGGCACTGAGTATAAAACTGGGAACCCAATCAACCGCAATAATTTTTACCTTCAATCTAGAATTTGAATTTAAATAATGCAAATGTAAAATGTTATTAAATGAAATAATCTGTACAGTTCTGTTTGCCATAATTTCCCTTGAAAAGTTATCGCCAATGTTTCGGCAGCGGATGTTTCATCAATAAGGTGTAAAATTTATTTCTACAGCTTATTAATGTGTCTCAGCTGTCACGGTGATTACAATGGCGGTCAAGATAACGTTTGAGCGGGAAGGCCTAGGATTTTGGAGCATCACAACAGAAGAAGACTTGCCCGCGAGTCAAAAGCAAACCATTTCGTGACGGCCAAGAAACTCAAAACTTGTTTCAACCTAAACGTATCAGTTAGGCGAGTTCGGCAAGTTCTAGTCCAAGACCAAGGGGTGCCAACGCTCAATTCCGAATTCGCGTTTTTTTTTCTCTCTCCTCGCGCGTGACGTCAGAATCCGACCTCCGCGAGCGCCCGAGATATTTACTACGCGCTATGGAATAGGTTATTCGCTACTTTATAGAAGCGCGGCATTTTTAAATAAATAAAATAAATATTAAATAATTTTAAATAACTTGTTTATTATCAAAACATTTAAACCATTTTTATTGAAACAAATTGTACTGTATTTCGGAACATTTGCGGTTTAATAGTTATTTTTTGTTTATCTTAGTTTTCAAAAGCTTAAGTTCTTTTTTCAGTTGTTTGTTGGAAATTTCCGATATACGTTTTTCGATTTTTAAAGAGTTAACTTCCCTGATTTTCTTCACATATTTTTGATTCATATTTGAATACCTTGATTGCCAAATTTTTAGCAGGTTCTGTTCTTTTTCTGAAGATTCACAACTACAACACTTGCGCTTTTTTGGTATATTTTCAACGCTAAGTTCGCTAACAGCCTGTTTTTGTTGCTCCGAATTAGCCAAGTCAAAATTAATTGAGGTTGACTCTGAGTTTAACACATCCTTAGCTATTTTTTGTCTTTCTCGTTTTCGGGCTCGTGCTTGCCTTTCATTTCTTGTAGTATCAAAGATTAAAACCTCAATACCTAGGTTTTGGGTGGGAATTGCAGTTTTCCTTAATAGCCTTCCATGGTTTTTTTGGTTGATAGTTTAACAATTCTGCTTTGAGATTACGCTCATAATCTTCCTCATTAAAATGAACTGAACAAATAACACTTGTAGACGGGTTAAAAACATCTTTTCTCCTACATTTGTTTATCCAAATGCTACGTCTTTCGTCTTTAGGAAAGGCATGATAAATTATGTGGCATTTTTGTGGATTCTGTTTAGTGGCAAACAAACTATTGTTGCACAGAGCCACTGCACACCTCATTCCTGGCATTGTGTAGTGTTATGAGCCTCTAAAACAAACCAACGGAAAATATTCTTAAGAACCGAGATTTGCAAATAATTTAATAATATACTGTAGAGTTTGAGCGGATTTAGACTATTTAATTAGTACAATTGATTACGAAGCTTTGTAGGTAAAAATCCATTAAATTATGGGCAATAACCGATGACAAAAAAATAAGTACATTAAAGTTTTAAATTAAACCAAAATACACTTATTAAACCAGGCTTCATAATCTATTGACCCATTCCCAATGTAACCTAATCCTAGAATATCTAGTGTGACAGCGAATGATTAAAGAAACCTCAACGTTGGATTTTTTTAACCTTATGATAATCGTATTTAGCATGAATAACAAACATTTCAAATAAAAATTGGAGAATTAAACGTACCATTAAAATAAAACCTCCACGAAAAAACATCGTAGCAAGCCTACGAACTAGCGAGACACCCGTGACAGGCGACTCCGACTCTCGGAGGTCGGAATATGACGTCACGAAACTTTCTCTCTTCGTCGCGTATTTTCCGAGTCGAAAACCGGTCGCGTTGGCACACCTTTATAAGCAATATCTCCAACAACCTTGGTCCAAGACGGCTTGCAAGGTAGATTTTCACAGAAGACAGCGTTTTAATTTCGCCCAAGACCATCTAAACTGGACAGTTGATGACTGGTCGTAAGTTGTCTTCAGTGACGAGAAACTGTTTGTAGTTGCACACAATGGGCAGGTAACATTTATTGATAAATCGGTTGCCTAATATATAAGACGAAAATGTTTAATTTCATCAAGATTTGGGTTAGAAAGCCTATCAATACCAGGTTTGATAAAAAAATATATAAAAGAAACTCGAAGAAGCGGACGCTTCACCGTGAACGTATGGCCCAAGGAACTAGAATCTGGGAGGCTATTCTCTAAAAATCGAAAATCATTCGGATCACTCCGAATCCTTATGATTCGGATCGGGCTCATTCGGAGTGGACCGAACAAACCGTATTCTCTAACCTAAATCCTTATCGTGATACGGATACTTCGAAAATTTTCTCTCAATCCAAACGGACGTCACTTCCTCTTAAACCACGTGGTACTTTTTGACGCCTAATTTTTCTTTATTGGACAATTTTATTTGGCGCGCTTTCAAATTGAAGGGATGGAAACTTTGGTTTTTCCCAAGAAGTGGAAATTTTGGGAAATGGTCTTTGTATTGGGAACACATTCAATACAAAGCAAATTTTCTCTTTTTAGATTTCTTTTCTTAAGATAGAAACAAGTGCTTTTTCCTTTTTTATTTATTTATTTATTTTTGATAAAAAAAATTATTTATTCTTAAATTGCTTCATAATATTCTTTTAAAATGGGTATTAAAGAACACGCTAAACAACAGTTAATATACGTCGAATTTTGAATGAAACTTAGCGCAAGTTTTAGTAGGGTTAAATATGAGGCAATGAGAACCTAGAATAACAACGTTAATTAATCGCAAATTATAATCCAATTGTGTGGATCTCGTGAGATTATGATAAATTCATTAATGTAGATCATTAGCCCTCTATCAATGGTTACACACCTACCAAAATTTAATAATTTAAATAGATGCTAAACGAAATAACCAAATTTAATCTAGCAATTATTAATAATTGATGCAATTGGTCAAACATAGGTGGCTCTAACTTACCAGCCCCGGTAGAAAAAATATTAATATGAACAATTAAATCTGTGTTAAGTAATTGGATCTCACAAAATTATCCCTCAATTGTAGGATAAATTCAACGACGTTTTTCATCCGTCGATCTACCTTGTAGATTTCGCCAAGGCCCGCCAAGGCCTAAAGCCATTTCCCGCTTTAACCTAAAATTTTGCCCACGCTTGATTTTAAGTCTCGAAAAACCCTTTGAACTCGTAAATCGCGACGGGCAATGCGATTACCATGTTCAAATCGCAAACGATGAAGCTTGAGTTGAAAAAACAAAGCAGCCATACTAAATAAAAATATGAACCGCAGCCAAGGTGCCAGCAAAAATGTACGTGGAAAAATACTAGAAAACACCGGCGAAAGTTCCGCGAATCTAAGATTGATGGAGGGAAGATAGGCGGTAAAAACTCCGAATGCCCGATTCGGCCGTCTCTTACGGCCGCCGAATGATTCGGAGAGGTTATCACCGTATGATTAGGATAAGGTGCTTACAGAATACGTTTTATTTTCATTCGGAGAAATTGACTCCGAATGAAAAGATTCGGATCGAAATTCCTCCAAAAGGACCTTAGAGAATAGGGTCCCTGCCATCGAATTGAAAGCAGACTAAATAGACGTCAATATGCCAATATTCTCGAAAATGTCATGCTGCCTTCCGCAATGGAGACATTTCCCGAAGGAAATTTTACCTTCCTAGAAGATAGAAGCCCAATTCATACTTCTCGTGTTCGCAAACTAAATTAGAACAATGGATTTGAGGGTTAGCACAAGAACTCATTAAATATCAAAATATCACTAATAATAATATCAGAAAGTCATGCCAATACTTGGGAGCGGATAAATGGGCCAGTTTTGGTAAGACCACGTTTTTAAAACGTCAGCTATCGCGTCACAAGAAGTTGCACGGTTTGTTTTCTATCCAACATTAATAACTGCTCCATCTTGAGACTAGTGTCGGTTGATTCTCATTTTGTTGAAAAGCAATTACAGCCTATAGCTCTCTGAGAATTGCGAGAATAGGTCCTCACCCTCTTTCACCACAAACATCGTAGTATTGGCTGTATGGGTATCTGTGAAATTAATAAGCTGGTGTAGATATAGACTAGGTTTATTTACTAATGATTGTTTTGGCCAATAAATGGAATTTTTGAAATGGCTAATTTTTCTTCACTTTCGAATAGTCTTTTGATTGGCCACCAAAGGGGCCTGACATGAACATTATAGAAAACGTCTGGGCTCTAATGGTCAAAGTAATTGACCATAGAGACGTTAAAACGCGGACCAGCTGTGGACTGCAATCCAAAACGCTTGGGAACAGATTGGCCAAAATTAAACATGATTTGAGAATTTAATTGCCTCACTACCAAAACAGATGAGAGACATAGTGGTTCAAGGAAATGGGTACTGGACAAAATATTGAAAATGTTAAAACTAGTATTCCAATATTTTTATGAAAATAAAGTATTTTTTGCTAAGGAGTTTTCATTCTTCTTTCTATTTAAAAACTTTTTCACGATTTTCAATAATTATCCATGCGCTTTAATTTTTATCAAAGAATTCTAATCATTTTTTTTATGGCTATTCATGAATTGAAATTGTCATTCGTGAATTTTTATAATCATTTTTGAGTTTTTATTACCATTCACGAATATCTATTTTCATTCGGGAATTTTAATGTTTGCTCATTTTAAATATTTTTCCGCGAATTCTAATTTTACTTCATGAATGTTTATTGTCATTCATAAATTTCTATTTTTCCGCGAATTTTAATTCAAAAATTTCAATTTTTATTCATGAATTTTTATTTTTTATTCATTTTAAATATTTTTCCTCGAATTTTAATTTTACTTCATGAATGTTTATTGTCATTCATGAGTTTCTATTATCATTCATTAGTTTCTATTATCATTCATGACTTTTTATTATCATTCATGAATAAATTTCTATTTTGCGCGAATTTTAATTCAAAAATTTCAATTTTTATTCATGAATTTTTATTATCAGTCATGAATTTTTATATTCATTCATGAATTTTAATTTTTTATTCAACTTAAATATTTTTCCGCGAATTTTAATTCATGAAATCTAATTTTTATTCATGTGTTTAGATATTTACTCATGATTTTTTATTTTTCTCCAATTTTTATAAATATTCTAAAGGAAAACAAATTTGGGGGTGGTTCCCGTTGAAATAACATTACCCGCCTTTGGCTTCATTGGCTTTTTCTTAAATCTAATTAAACACTTTTTTGGGGTTAGGCTTAAATAGTCAACAAAATCACGTCACGTTTTACGCCATAACGTATGAATGGCCGGACCAATTTTAAAATTTCAAAGATATTTCGTTTCTAGATGACATATGCTTTCTGATTCATTAAAAACTAAGATACTAAGATTTTGATTGGTCAAAATGCGATGTTTTGGTCTTTTAGATGTCATAAGCGAAAATATTTTCCGATTTTCGAAAATCAAATGAAATTATCGTCGATTGAAAATGATCCCAAAACTTTTTTCCGCGACTGTACACGTCCGCGATTTAAGCACGTGAGAGTCGGTAACTGCGGTATTGAACTGCAGGCCAGCGTACAAGGCTATTCCCTTTCCTCTTCCCCCACTCGTTTAAGTCCAAGCCATAGCGTGTATATAAAATATGGTCTCTCGAAACCGTCAAAGTTAAAGTATACACAACTGTTAAATTTAAAATTAGTAATGTACGATTAAAAACAAAAAAAATAATAACGAATAATAAAATGAAAAAAATAAAATATAACAAAGCCACGAAATTCCACTGAAAATAGTTTTGAAAAGATATAAATATAAAGATAAAAACGCATGAACTAGTAAACATAACAATAAATCAAAATGGACAGTTGGAAAACCCCAAAAATATGAAAAGCTGGGTTTTTCTGTAGAATCGGAAGAGTAAGGGGACAATCCTATTCTTTATCACATTTAAAATCGGACGGTATCGGAGAGGAGTCAAAAGTAGGCTCCCTAACGGAGCGCAAGTAAAAATATAAGTATTCTCTCTAAAAGAGTATTAGTTCGGCTCACTAATGGAGCATAGTTAAAATTAGTTCGGCTTAATAATGGAGCAAATTTAAAAATAGGTTCGGCTCACTAGAGCATTATCACAAAACAATAATTTGTAGTAAGTTTTCGTAAAATTTAAATTAAAGTTTTTTCATTCGTTACATCCGGAATTGTCTCCTAAACATTTGAGGGTCCGTCCGAGATCGTTCCACTTGCAGTTCTAAACCTTGGAATATGTTTAATTTAACTTATTAAGTTAATTAAATTTAAACTCTAAACCCCCTATTTGCAAAAACCAATGTACTTTGTGGCTACATCTAAGGCACTCACTAAGGCGACAATCACCGCCTTAATGCGTTAAATACTTGACTTTGAGATATTAGTAGAGATGGACCGATACCGATACCATATCGGTACCGGTATATCGGTATCGGTTAAAAATGAACCGATATTTCTACCCGATATTTTTTGAAGAAAATAAATACTTATGTTGAGAGTAGATAGCTCCATAAGACCTAAACTCTGAGACAGCACAGTTTTTCATCTATTTTTGGATAACGTAACTAGTGTCTAAAATGGGTTTTTCGTATGATAAGCCAGTTTTATAGTTTCAAGTACCGAAATTGGATCGAGAATCATTTATAGAGATGGGCCGATACCGATACCATATCGGTATCGGTTTGATATCGGTTTAATCGAAGGATCGGGTAAAATATCGGTATCGGTACGTATCGGTTTCCCAAGTATCGGATCATATCGGTATAGGTTTAAACTGATATCGTCCCATCTCTAGATATTAGCTTTGCACCCGCGGTTAATTGTTCACATAATTTGATTACGTATTTCTTAGGGTAGAATTCGGAAAATATTAGCCATTGTAATTTGTTTAATCTTAGGACCTGTAGCTCAAAATTTCTATTTGTTAGGTCAAAATTTAACTTTTAAAGTCGTGCCCATTGAGGTACTTGTTTTTATTTTTGTGGGTTCATTTTAGTTAACCTTATTTTGTTTTGAGGAACCTTACTGGTATTGTTGGAAATCCAGTTCCTGAATTCTACGCCAAAACACGCTAAGGGTTTGCCCCACTTTAGTCGCCAACTTCGTTGCGATAATTGCTTTTGAGCCTTAAAACAATTTGAGAGAAACGAGCGTGCTTCCCGTAGAACGCCAAATAGCTCCCTACCCCTTTCCTCTCTAAAGAAAATCAGTATAGCCCGCCGTAAATCTATGGCACCAAATTCAAATTCCGCCGGTATGTCCCAAGCAAGAACCGATACCGGGACTCCTCCCGTACCGCCAGCTAGTAGCGCCAATATTCCGACCAGTTCCGCGAATAATTTATAGCCGACCCAAACCACCCCCTACACTTCCCACTTCGACTATTCTTAGTCCCATCACCGCAGCGTCGACGTTACCGTCAGCTGCTATAGTATCAGCGACCGTTGCCCGAGTTTAAACCCGCCTACTTCCAATGACCCTTTGGCCGCAATTCAATTACAAATGGAGGTGGCCATCCTTACTAGTCATATCGCGGTACAGCAAAGTAGCCAAAACCCTGGCGTGAATAACCAAGTTCCAATAGGGTCTACGCTAGTAAACGTGGCAAGTTCCATTGTTGTGGTGTGCCCATTGTTCCTTTGCAAACCTCCGTTTCAGGTTCAAACACCCCGTCTCCTATTGTAGGAAACCCACCCTTTAATACTACTGCTGTAATTAACGCTGGAAACTAAATTGTTTCCAACCCTGTAGTTAGCGCGGTGAATTTAAGAGTAAGTACCCCAGCGAGTAACTCAGGAAACATACCCCTTCCATCGCCACCGGGTAGTTCTTCAAATTCCAATTTATATGTCCCCTTATTCTATTTTGACAAAAAACTGGAAAATCTCCATAGAAATAAGATCGGAAATTTTCTAAATTTACCCATTTTGTCCATACCCTTACAAAAATAACTATATGTTTGATAGATTTGAAAACGGTCTTAAATGAAAGCCCCATTATCATAATTGGCGCCTATTTTTTTCATTAAGAAAAATTTAGATTAAGTATTGTTTCTAAAAGTTTTAATTAAATGCCCTGACTTACGTCGTTTTGGGTATTGGAGTTACGGCGCATTTTCACTGTTAGAGACACGCAATTTACGCCTAATTTATTATGTGGGACTTACGGCGCTTTTGTCGTGATTCACGCCGTTCCCGTTAGAGGGACTTAAGGAAGAAAAACATCATCACCATCAGAAAATCTTTCAGATTGATCATTGTTCAACGACTCTAAAAGTTCGTTTACTGACGCTGAAAAATCCATAAGGAATTCTTTCTGATCAAAATTTTCAGAACTCATTTTTAACGTAGCTCTTATTTTCGCCAATAAAAAGTACTAAATTTATACTCGGCAGGATTTTTGTACACCAATTTGATGTTTTTATACTTTATACTCGGCAGGATTTTTGTACACCAATTTGATGTTTTTATACAAATCCGTGAAAACTGGCTCTTTAATGAAAGGCTCAGTTTAGAGGCACTTTGGCTCTCCTTATTTAATTTTGCCAAGGAAAAACGTAAAAAATTTGTACTTGGCTCAATTTTTCTACGAATTTTCTGATTCGATTAGAAAATTAACCGAAAATACTGTTGAAAACAGCTAACGGTTTTATGGCTTGTAATTAAAGCGTTTTGGACCTCCTATTAAGAATCGTGTTTAGCTGAATCACGCTAAAAAGGCTTTTCAAAAGCTGTAAGACAACCTATACGAAAGCAACGTGCGGAGGTCCCAGACGCCAATCAGATTCTGACCGGAATAATTAAGCCGCTCTTCGGCGAGTGGTAGAGCAGAGATAATTAATGGGGTGGACGCTTCGCGCCATCTAGGTTTTCATCCGATAGAACACTTTCACTTTTTATTTCTATAAACCCCTTTCAACTATTCCCCCCTAATAAACACAAGTGACTCAATGGTGAGAACAGAAACTAAAGTCTATTTAATTAATTACTTTAATGACCATTAGAGTCGGGATTACTATAGTGGTAGGAAACGTTTCATAATTATTCTAGAAAATTAATAATTCATTTTAATCCTGATTAGTTATTTAAATTTTATTAAATTAAATTTCTTAGAATAGGCAAAAAAAAATTCGCCCCTCGCCAGGTAAAAAATACAGATTTTTTCGAATCGCCCACCGGAAAGATCCCATTTTATTATTGGTTGAAAAAATATCTCACACTCAGCGGGTGTCTAAGGGTGATTTTAATAATTGTAATTTATGAGAAAAACTTGGTTTTATACCCTTCGACAACCTAAAAACAACTAAAATCAAAATTTTAAAAATCTTCAACTTCTATGGCTTTAATATTTATTATAGGAAAGTATCAAAAACTATACTAATTTTAATCAAAGCCAATCATGACGTTTATCCTAACAATTGTGCTACGACAAACGCTCTACAGTCTACAGACACCGACAATATAACGGAAAATAATAATAATAATAATAAAATAAACAATTCTGTACTAATAGCCCAGGACTTTTAGGGTTTCACCTAGAACATTTGAACATAAGGATGAAAATTGGTACATGTGTTATTTTTGACCCAACAAAAAATAAACTAAAAGTCCCCTGCTGTAGAGCGCGAGCTTTCGCCGCCATCTTGGAAAATGGCCGCCGGAATGCCAGCTTCAATGTATTCCACATTTTTCTTCAAAAATTATGAAAATTGGTACATATTATGATTGTAACCACCTGGACATCATAGTAAAATTTTACAGCTCTGAGTTTTATAATTCGGTCGCCATATTGGAAAATGGCCGCCGTGAAAGCTTGGCGCACTATATTTCACCATGTTGTTAGAAAATTATGAAAATTTATTGATATTGTAATCAGAGCTGTGTGAACCTCATTGTAAAATATTGTAGCCATTCATGGGATAGTTTGGCCGCCATATTGGAAAATGGCCGCCGGGAATTTCATTTAGATACAGTTTATTTTTAAAAAATTATGAAAATTGGTAAATATATTGTTGAAGACCGTCTAAACATCATACTTGAATATTGAAAACGTGCTTCTGCTAGTTTGGGCGCCATCTTGGAAAATGACTGCTGGAAATGCTAAATATATTTCAAATACATAAATCTTTTCGAAATTCCTATATAGAGTAGTTTACTTTCAATAACGTAATAAACACAAAATATTGTCATCCCCAAGTTGAAATTATCGACGCCATCTTTAAAAATGGCCACCCCAAAATTATTACCCTAAATTCTGAAAGAAAGAAAAGTTATTCAAAGCTCTAATTCTCTCCATATTGACGTTTAAAGTGAAGGGTACCCCTCTTGCCCGCTTTCTTCAAATTTTGGGGTATATATACAATTCGTTTCCATTATAATAATAGATAAAAACGCATTCGCGTGAACCTTTGGTGGAAGCCCTACCATTGGGAGGCTAGACGTTTCTCGTAACCCTAGCCGATCGCCGCGTATATCTTAAAACCAAACGATAACGATGGAGAAGAAGCCGGAATGGACAAAGACCTGAAGATGGTGGTGCATAGAAGCTGGTGTCAATGTGGGATTGACGAAGAACAGAAGATGGTGGTGCTTACGAGCTAGCAAGTACAGGCTAGTGTCCATGTGGGATGGACAAAGACTTGCAGATTGTGGTCCTTAGAAGCAAGTTAGTTAAGACTGGTGTTGGCAGACGAATGGCCAAATTTCCGTGAACCGCGAACGCGTTCCGGAAATCGGGTATTTGTTTGCTCCGATTTGTAAACTGCGAACGCGGTCACGTGGGGTGTGACAGACAGACAGACACACACAGACAGACAGACAGATACGTCCAGTGCAATACCTCTCTTACCTCGGAGAGGTAAAAATGGCTATTTTGAACTTTAATAGCTATAATTTCAATTATTAATGCCTTCATCGCACCTAGATATCCTTAAATAACACGGCATAGGAATTGGTTGTTAAAATACGAAGAAAAAACTAATGCCGTTTCCCATGGACTAATTTTGTTGGGTAGAGAGTGAAAGTTTCCTTATTAATGAATTAAAATACAGCTACGTCTCCTTAAGTAGTGCTCCTTGGAAAACGGCATCAGCTTCTTTTTAGGTCCGCTAAATAAACGATATTTCAAAGTATTTCAAACCATTGGCAAAAATAAAAAAATGGCTATTTTGAACTTTTATAGCTATAATTTCAATTAATAATGCCTTCATCGCACCTAGATCTCCTTAAATAACACGTCATAGGAATTGGTTGTTAAAATACGAAGAAAAAACTAATGCCGTTTCCCATGGACTAATTTTGTTGGGTAGAGAGTGAAAGTTTCCTTATTAGTGAATTAAAATACAGCTACGTCTCCTTAAATAGTGCTCCTTGGAAAACGGCATCAGCTTCTTTTTAGGTCCGCTTGAGGGCACCCTAAAGCGTGGTAACGTTTTTTGTCGTTTACTACAAATTTCGAGGGATTCGCGCTCTGCCGCCACAAACGGTTTAGCTTTGGCCGTGACAAGAACTGCAACAAAATGAACGCGTTTAAAATAGACAATTTAGTCGCGGTTTTACTTGACCCGGAAGGTTTAATTACGGAGCGGGCTTTGTTCAAAGCGGAAGAAATCGGGATTCGAAGCATACATTTATTAAAAAATGAGGTACGTTAAGGCTAAACTTTACTTTAGCTCGCGCATTCAAAGTACAGTTTTGTCAATAAATATCATTTATTCAATGTTAATTTGTTAAAATTAAGGTGCGGAAATTAATAAAAATATATACTTTCCATGTTTTTCTATATTTTACCCTTCATATCAAAGGTTTGGTTTGGTTAGGTTATGTTATGTTATATATTTAGATAGTTTATGGTATTTGGTGGCTACAAAGAAGGAACTGGTCGGGTTTTTATGGTCGTGAAAATATTTATTAAAATAGTTTCTGCGACTTAATTTTAATTGGTGCGAGGGAGAATACCCCAATGGTGGCCTCGCCCCTGTGCGTTTTCCGAAATGGTCTTTAAGCGTGCTAAAATGATTACGCGTAGTACGTGTTCGGTGTACAAGTAGCGCCAACAATGTAGAAAGGGGTGGTGACGTTTCAAATGAAGACTGAGTTATGACCAAGAAATTCTAAAGCAGCGCTTCTCAAACTGTGGTCCGTGGACCGGCACCGGTCCGCGGACATGCGGCTGCCGGTCCGTAGGCAAGCGCCGGCAGACTCTGCCTTTCCCTGCTATAAACGGCCGTTTCTCTGTTTCTAGTCCCTCCTTATATCAGTAAAGATAAAAAAGACCAAAGTCGTATTTACCTTCTTGAATTTTCATCTTAACGGATCACATGCGCCGATTTAGGTGCGCGAGAGTTAGAGATCGAGCTGTTCCATTATAGTTACCCTTTTTGACCTAACCCCTTTAGTTAAAGTAGAATTGGCCTCGGTTTATTTTACGAACCCCGCTAGGTGTCACCAAGTTCTGACTAATGAGAGGCGTGCCCGAGAAATATCTTTTTCATAAGATCTCTGCGACTCAACGTCTATTATTTTAGCATATTAAGCTTATTCACTATTTGAAATTTAAGCGTTTTCCGTTATATCTGTACTAATTTTTATACCGTTAGTACCCATTCTGTTAAAAAATATGGTTTCTAAAAAAATTCAACATCTATTTTGTTGTTGGAGAATAGTTCACATTTTTTGGTAAGGGATGGTGAAAAGAGGCCCAGTGGCTCATCCTTGCCATTAAAGGAATACCGAACTGATTTAAAAATTATCTCAAATCTAAAGAAAACCGTACTTTTTTGAGAGTTTAAATTCTTCTGATTCCAAAAATATGCTTAATAAATATTTAAATAGGAGGGAAAACACAGAAAAAACACTTCGAAAACTTGAAATTTGGGGGCAAAAGAAAATTTGGGGAGAAGTTTTTGGCGGGTATTTCTCCTCGCTACGTCACTCACGGCATCTCGCGGAAAAGCCAAGCGCGCGCCCGAGACTCCCGAGTCTACTAATGCCGTGCGAATCTGAATAAAATAGGCTTAACGCGGCGCTGAGACACTAACAGGGGTCACGTGAGCGACATCAAGAGAGAAAATTTCTCCTTACTACGTCATCAAACGAAACAAAATTTAGCTAGGCCTTTTCCAAACACAAAACTTTGATTGCAATGTACAAATTTCTACGAAACCAAATACAAAAGTAAACATATCATAATAAACTAGATTTTTCAAGGATTTTTTTCGTATTTTAAGTTTTTGGATGACGAAAATTATAGCACTCGTCATCCACAAACTCTTTAAGTTGTAATCTCATAATAATGGTTTACACACGTATATAAATAAACTACTAATGTGTTTACCATTTTCTCATTCATTAAACTTGGAAAATTGCACTTTATACCAAACAAAAAATATATCTGGTCCGTCATACATAGTTGAAAGAAAAAACCGGTCCGCAAGATTAAAAAGTTTGAGAAGCGCTGTTCTAATGCACGGAGAGGGAAATTGCAGTGCAATCTTTTCTTCATAGAGGCGACAATAGAAATGTAGCATTCCGATTAAATTTTTTACATTTTCCTTTCGAATTATGTCAAAGTTCGCTTGCTCCTTTTAGAAAGTCAATAGAATATTTCAAATATTCTATGTTGATACCACAACACGTACTCCTTTCAAAATAATTAATTTCATGCTAAAATGTTTTCGGAAAATGTAATTGTTCTTGAAAAGGCGTAGATATGTAATTTTTTCAATTAATTTAGAGGGAATCGATCGATTAACAGTAAAATAATTTGATTGAATTTAATATTGATTAAGGATTAAATGAATAAAAATAACTAAAACAATTGCAATATCAGTCGAATGATAAACCTCACACATATCGTTTGTTTTTTCGGCCTTGGTCCAAACCAAGACGTTTTTTTATAATTTGAGTGTGGTGCGTACGTTCAAGCGCAGTAGAGTCCAAGTTGAGATGTGCGTCATATTTATTCCTCGGTATCTGAAAAACTAGTTAAGGAGTGAAACTTAAGTGGCAAAGTTCCAGTGTGTACGGGAGTGGAGTAGTGGAAGTAGGAAAAACATTTGTTACTAAAAAACCACATCATGGAGATATTTGATACGGGTAAATCCTAAGAGAATTAGTGTTTAGTGTCTAATCGGGGAAACTTTTCGCGGAATCCACTCTCTTAAAAACACCAGGACAACCTATTTTATGTTTAGTGTCTACTTTCCACTGCCGTAAAATTTCTTAGCAATAAATTAGACTACACAATTTCTTTACGAAATTAAATTATCCTTCTATAAACTAGAGCTTCTATAAACTCAACGCAACAGGATCGAGAGAGTGAAACTCAAGTTTCCCCCTACACACTATCAAGTGGGCTGTTTTTACGTCATGTTCGGGGAAAGGATATGTAATAATTCTGCCCTAAGAAGGGCAGTTTTAGCAATATATTTTGAGTGAAAACCTTTTTTTTCAATGGGTAAAGTGGCCCTTAAAAGGGCCTTTTTTTAAACACTTTAACGTCATGTTCAGGACACCAAGAGCCTGACGCTCAAACCCTTTCACTGTAGCTACTATACTCCCGATACAATAGTATATCTGCCACTGGGTTGATTGATATGCAACTTCTCCTCGCTCTCATTAGAAAACCGGCAACGGAAAACATTCGCTCCACATCAGCTGATGAAACTGGTGCCGCAAGATATTTCTTAGCCAGTCTTGATAAGATTGGGTAAACCTTTCTGTTCGTCCTCCAGAAATCAAGAAGGACACCTTCTTGATTGCAGCGATGATATTCCAAATATTTTTCTAGCTCCTTCATTGGGAGTTTCTGCCTGGATTGATTAGTCCCAAGGTTATGACATCCAGCGCCTCTATACCGGCTGTTCCTACGCGTACGCCCTCGACGGCTACAGTACACCGCCGGTTCCGAGCCTGGTGGGCCTCCGCCAGGGGTGTCCTCATTCTCCCGTACTGTTTTTGGTCTATATTGACAAGCTGGCAGTCCAACTGAGTCTCACAGCTCGCGGTGCCACACTCCCAGCTGCTGGTAACGGCGAGGCGATAATCGTCCCGTCTATACTGTATGCCGACGATATTGTACTCTTCGCAAACTCCACAGTTGATATGCAACATCTCCTCGATGTGTGCACTGCTTTCGCTACTGACGTGGGGCTGCGGTTCAGCCAAGAAAAATCCAACTCACTGGCGTTCCACAGAGATACCACCCCTCCCGGTTACCACCTCCAGGGGTTCGCGGTTCGCGAAGTTACCAACTACACGTACCTGGGTGTCACTCTCACAAATGTCGACCATTACCTCACCTGTGCCACCGCCACGCTGGCATCGAAATGCAACCGCCTCCGGTGGGCCGTTCGCAACCTCGCCAACGGCTCATACAACCCTTACTCGGTTGGCCGCACGCTTTGGAAGGCCGTGGCTGTGCCAGCACTCACACACGGTAATGAGGTCCTCTGTTTCCCCGCCCCCCTTCTCGCTACA
This sequence comes from Phalangium opilio, assembly GCA_019434445.1. Classification (NCBI taxonomy): domain Eukaryota; kingdom Metazoa; phylum Arthropoda; class Arachnida; order Opiliones; family Phalangiidae; genus Phalangium; species Phalangium opilio. The sequence goes on along the minus strand of JAEQBA010000968.1, from coordinate 184,133 downwards.
CTGGAACGCACTCAGTCCCTGGTTGGCCGGACAGCGTTGAATGCGGGACCTATGGCTGCCTACGCCGCTATCCAGGGGGAAATGGGATGGAGCACAACGGAAGCCCGCGAAGCTAAGTCCAAGCTAAAGTTCCTCGGTCGGCTGAAGTTCCTCCCTCGTACGCACCTGGCCAAACAAGTCTATGAATCCATCCGCGCCAATGGGCTAGTCACGGCCTGGACCTTACGTGTGGCGACGTTGGACCGGCACTATGGAAAGGGTACGGACCGTGGTTCCGCCACCATCTCTAGAGACTGGGACCGATTCGTAGAGGGAGAGGGTCGAGAACACGCTCAAAACATCTGGCGAGCCGCGGTCGACAAGAAGAAAAGCCTACAAGTATACCGCGCTAAACCTCACCCCGCGCCGGAAGAGTTCTACGATGGCTCTCACGCCAGTGGCCTACTCTTCCAAGCACGCTCAGGCTCCCTCCTCACAGGAGTTCGTCAGGCCGACTTTGGCGATTTCTCGCCGGCCTGCCGTCTGTGCGGCCACGCGACCGAAGATGTTTCCCACGTCCTCCTGGTTTGTCCCGAGACATTGGGTGGCCCCGACGCCCACTTATGGCGTACCAACCACTATGGGGACTCCTTGGAGGATGTCTTTGGCCTAACCGGCGCTCCTTGGAACCCCCAGGTGGTGCGTGAAATACTCTCTCTATGGTGGCAGAAGAAACAAGCCTGGAGACGAGCTAATCTCACCGATGCACATGCTATTTTTCATTTTGAAGTTTGATTTTAATTTTTGTTTTATGTTTTTAGTTCTGTATCATATCCTATGTATATATGTATATATTTTTGTTTTCTTCATTGCTGAGCTCTCCCAACAGGAGAGCCGCCCCGTTCTACTTTGTACGGCGTCATAATAAACCTGTAAACCTGTAAACCCTGAAGGGAGAATAGGAAGCTGGCATTTCTTGGTGGCTAACGTCGCCTTCTGGAAGACCTATAGCTTCTTCCAATAAATACGTCCGCAGCAGAGTTAAGGCTCGAGTTTGGGCCACACATTCGAAGTTTGGAAACTCGTCTTTCCAGGATGGAGCTGTGTAAATACCTAAACGTAATTCAAAAAATATGTGAATAAGTAAAGGATCTTAAAAAAAGTTTAAAAATCGGAATACGAGTTTGATATGCTTAATAAAGGTTGCTAAAAATACTTACTGTCAAAAAGAAGCGTTTTTTGAGTGGCGTCCAGAAGCGATGCCGTGATGTAGACTGGGTCTTTCAGGATTGATTTGAATCTAGTTTCTAGATTTGAGAGAATGTTAACTCTCAGAATCTTGAAAGTCTCCCGTTCCATGTTGTATATGTCTTGAAAGACGTAAGCAGCATTCCAATTACTTTGGACGCTATTGGGCCACTTTCTTGGAAAAAGTCTGTTGCTACTTTTAGCGGTCGCAATAGATCCAACAAGTCTATGGCGTTTTCCAAGTCCTCGTGCTTTTTTGGAAATGGAAAGTCAATTTTGACATCCTTTTTTGCTTTCCTACATAATTATTTGTTATATACTCTCCCTTAAAACTACGATCAACAATAAACTCACCTCAGTGAATCTCTCTAGTCCATAGAGCAAAGCGTTCCACCGAACACCTCCTACCAGTTTAATGTCGCGGCCATTAGTTTTGGACTCCAATTCTTCCGTCCATTTCGGTGACTTCCGAAAAAAATTTATCCACTTTTGAAGATTTTCAAGCAAATTTTTTGCCTTTTCGTCCGTTGCTATAGAGTTATTCACCACTAATTGCATCGTATGGGCGATGCAAGCTTTCCGTTCCCAAGTCTCATCTTTGAGATCAACAAGCTCTGGATCTTCGTCTGCGTCTGGCGAGTCTGGCTCGTTACTTCCGAGTATTACACTCATTGGATTCCACGCTAATAGCGATAAAAATTTTAAACAAATAGTACAAGATACGGAAAAATTGTTTATATAGACGTATATATATGCGTTTACGTTGAAATAACTTATTTTACAGGTAATCAATTTCAAAAATTTACTTATCTCGGGTTTTCGGGCACAATTCCATTCCCCCAAAACATTTTATCATTACATTAATTACTTTTGAGAGAGTACGTGTATGACTTTGAGTTTTAAAAGGTTCCCCCATTTGTTCCCGTCATGCTTCGCAGTGGAACAGTTGAAAACAATGGCGGAAAATTAAGTAGGGACAGTTGGATTTTTACTCGTGGTTATGCAAAATGATGTAATGTCTAGTGTACTTCAGTCAACAGTCATACTGTTCATTCTCATAGCTCAGGACATGATTAATGCTACTCAACTATTTCTCTCTCTAGTTTCAAACAATGGTTAGAGACTATTCAGTGCCGCTTGTCGCACATGATGATATTTCAACTACAGTTTACATCAATTATCCGTGGTCGTACTATTAGCGGGTTAAGCACTAATTTGTTCTGCACTGGACATGTCTCGAAAGGGTGCTTGTTGCAACTTTTTAAAGCAGTGTTGCCAATGTGTGGGTAATTTCTCACATCGTTGGAAATTTAGGTTTGATGTTAGGCTCTGTGGGGAAAAAGTAATATTTTTCCGAAATCGATCAAATGTCGGAATTTTCCTGTTAAAGGGTTAATAGTGCAGACTGTGCAATTGAAATTAGTGTATTTTCGAAAATTTTGTCCGGTTTAATAATTTCAAGCGACATTTTGAAATAAATTCGGTGATTTTAAGTTTGCCACTGAAAAAGAAAAAACGCATATTTTGAGAATTTTTAAGCCTTATAGCATTTTGGAGCATTTGTACATATTGTCAAAGCCGTGCGGAGTGATATTCCATATTAAGCTTAGTAGGATAAAATAGTCCAGATAAATATGACTGTAAAAAAGGGGGTGCGGGAAATGAGTGAAATTTTAAAATGGAAGTGGGAAAATCCACTTTCTAACATTGGCAACACTGATTTGAAAATTTTGGTCATGGCTAAACAGACCGCTCATTCAGTTTTCTATTGTTTTAAAGATTATTTTGACACGTTATCTCTCAAAAGTAATTAATGTAATGATAGAATGTTTTGGGGGAATGGAATTGTGCCCGAAAACCCGAGATAAGTAAATTTTTGAAATTGATTACCTGTAAAATAAGTTATTTCAACGTAAAACGGTAATGGAACGTTGTTTTTTTCTTAAGCATGCCCTTAAGTTTCAATTAAAAAGAAAAATTAATATTTGAACCTTAAGTCAAGTGATAACCTCAGTCTTATCGATACTTTTTTAAGTCTTGATTCAAATCAAGACATTTTTGACTAATATCTGCAACTTCAGTCTTAATTGTTTATTAATTTATTTTAATGTTGAAACCGGGGTTGATTTTAGCCATTATTTCATCGCGTATTCCCTCATACCATAGAATCGGCATTATTAATTAATTCCCGATAGGGGTTGACCAGAAATATACCAGATGTTCCCACGCAGATCATTCTTAAAGACTGTTTTAATGCCATTGTTCCAACAACATTTAAATACGGATATTGCTCTTAACTTTCACGTTCAACATAACTGACTTTAAAGTATGTCTTTCTCTGGCAGTTGGTGAAATAGGCAAATTGTGGTAAACGTGACTATAAATAAACTAAGTACCAATAATTTGGGAAAGGTAGCAATATTTTGGTAGAAAAACATCCAATTTAGTATTATCGTTCTAAATGGGGCAATTTGATAAAAATTTGAAAGCAATAACCGGCGCAAATTTAGTGCAACATCGCTCCTTTGGTACTGTTAGAGATTTTCTCCTCTGTGTATTATTGAAAAAGCTGGCATAAGCTGCTTTAAGGTACGCCCTCGTGTTGACTTCTAGTTGGTTTCTGACTTTGGTATTGAAAAATTGTAGGGTAGAATATTAGGCACCGTGTTAGGGCAGGCAATGGAACTGTTTAGCTTTAGCATTAAGCATTGGAAATAACTATTTATTTATACTTATGAAATGAATCGTGAAATTACGTGTTGTCAGCTATTTAGGTCTTGAGTACAGTAATTTAATAACTATAAAAATTATGGTCAATAATTTTATTCAAGAAAAGAGTTCTTTAATGAATAATTATAACATTATCTGGAATTTTGAAGTTACCTTTTGTTTTATAATTTCTCGTGAATCATTAAAGAATTAAATAACATTATGAATATTTAGTTTTTTGAGCATTTTTAAAGCTTTAAACACGTATGATGATGTTCTGTTAATGCACAAAAGATTTATTTTATGTACACTTTTGGTTTGGTATAGCTGCATTTATTTACAGCCTTTAATTTGGGCTTAAATTACCATGGTTGATTTGTTATTATAAATTGTACTATAAAATTTTTTTTCTAGTAATATTTTTTGTTTTCCATGTTTAAGGTAATAGTTGCGTATTTTATAAGGTTTTATTCGTAGCTTCCGAAGGAAAATTTAATTTTTGTCTCCAGAATGGTTTTTAAAACAATTAGAGATTTGTTCTCGTAAAATTTTCAATTCAGTGGTAAATGTAAGTTTCACTATGGAGTCATTGAAGAGATTAATGAAATTTTCAAAGACAATCATACGTGAAGGATGGACTTAAAAGTCCAACATTAATGTTGAATGCCTATAATAATTTTGATAATCTCTCAAGTGAAAGATTCTATTTTTAAAAAGTGTTTATTTACATTTAATCCTAGGACTCACTAATTGGGAATTAATAATAGCCTAGTTGTCAGGAAAACAGTAATTTTTTTGTCTCCTATAATGGGGGGGGGGGGGGGGTGTCTTTGTTAAATCACTTTTAACATTTTTAAAGATGCTTTTTAAAAGCGTACTGATATGTTGATGTAAAATATGAGTTGTTCAGATGCCCTTTAATTGTTAGTGATAATTCTAATTCATTTCACAAACATTTTTCGTATTCATTATATTGCATGATAGCGTTAGTGGTTAATGAGTGAGTGTCATTAATTGACATCTTTAATTACCGATTTCATCGAGGTTCTTCTGTTTGTCAAACCTTCATTGCGATGGTTTTAATTACGAAGTTTCAATGCAAATTGAATTGCGAAGATTTTAATTGCGAAGCTTTAACGCAAATTGAATTGCGATGGTTTTAATTATGAAGTTTCAATGCAAATTGAATTGCGATGGTTTGAATTACGAAGTTTCAATGCAAATTGAATTGATAGTCCACGGTGATGAAAGATTAACGAGTGAAGTAATTGAGGTTTAATCGGGTGGTGAAGGAGGGGGGATTTGGGGTGTTTCACCACCCTCGGACACGGGGTAGTCAGTTCCTGTAGGGTAGGCATTCTGACAAGTCCCTTATTCCCTCAAAACTTTGTCGCCCAGAAGCTAGGCTTACAGAAGTGAGCTAAACTTCCGACAGTACATATAAAGCCGTTATTAGGCAACTTTTGTTTGATGAAGTTATTTTGCGAATCCTTTTACGAGCTTCTATTTTGTTTGTGGACCAATTGCCAAGTCGTACAGGAGTTATGTAGCGAAGTTGAAGCATTGGGATATATTTTTTGGAATTGGTATAGTTGAAGCCAACACAAAGGTTGTTTCTTTGTACATCTTTGTTGTTCTTAATCCAAAGTCACTTTCACTCTTTGAACGTGCCAATCCAAAGCGTCTGAATATCAGTAGAGAAATTGAATATGGATATTTCTTGATATGTCGTCTCTGTCGTATGTCTTGTTGGGTTTTTTTTTTCAAAATGATAGTTCGGGAAGTTCTATTGGTCATCGTATTTTTCAACTGTACATTTTAAGTATTTTATATTACTCGTGTTGGCTATGATGAAATATCTTTATGTTGGCACATGTTGATACGATAGGAAATTACTGATTTGTCGAAAGAATGTTGTACTTGGTTATATTAGTTGTGTAAATGGCGGGGGGCGGGGCGGGTTGAAGTAAAACTTTACCATTTACTGGCTATTATATGTTCATTTAAATATAAAATTTTAGGCTATGTTTTTAAAATTTTGTCACGCAACTATTATCTTAAACTTAAAGAACACTGCTGTTTTATAATCATTATTTTGTGCATGGGTTACCAAAAAGACAATGAAATGGTTATTAAACTTTAAATGTATTTTAAAAATTTTCCAGAAAATTTTTGCAAATTCTACCCCTGTTGATTTATAGGAAACGTCACCTGTCACGCAGATAGATAACCGTAGCTGTTTAGAAACACTAAGAGAATATGCAAAACTTCCTGGAATATTTTGATTGAAAAGAATGGTTTACTTATTTTTTATTTATGGGGGCAATGTCTATATTTTTTGGTGACGACAATAGTGAAAAGTTCTATTACACTTTAAAATCAATTTCTACACAAAGTGTAGTGTTAGTTAATCAGACAATTAAATTAGTTCATATATTTCTTAGCCAAAATACTATTACTGGTATATTATACAAAAACTATACAAGGAAAAGGATATAATAAAATATATTATTTAAATATAAAATTTAAGCTATTTGGGTGTTCTGATTGTAATTACTTAAAATTAGTTTAAATTTTTTAACTTTTTAAAATGAGTAATGTATAAATTTAAAGAGTGTCTTAACGTTAAAAAATGTAGAGCGTTGGTAATGAAGTTGTGAAACTGATATTTAGTGAACCCTTTGAAAAAATAAATTGGAATTGATATTGGTTTAAAATTTGGATACTAGTGTCTAAATTTCAGTTCAACAAGCCTGTTCAGTTTTAAGTAGCCTTTTTACGGGCTTATTTAGAAATTAAATTTCATTGCAACGCTTTACTAACAGGGGTTACGCTTTTAGTTTTTTTACCTCTTGGAAATTCTATAATTAAAGCAAGATTCGTGGTTTTTTTTCTCTCGTAGCAATAGCTAGGCCCTACAACCCTCCCTCCGCTCCCTTTTAACAGCTATTGCCAAGACAACTCCGAAATGAACCTTGAACCAACGTAAAACCTTAAACTTTCTTGAGGGCCGATAATATTACCTAGTCATGAATTACTCTAAGGTAATACGAAACTATTCGTACATCTCTGGCAGGATGTATCGTAAAGATATCCAATATAACGGTTCACACAGAACACTTTGGAATCACAAAGATATCCAATATAACGGTTCACACAGAACACTTTGGAATCACAAAGATATCCAATATAACGGTTCACACAGAACACTTTGGAATCACAAAGATATCCAATTAATTGGTTCACGCAGAACACTTTGGAATCACAAAGATATCCAATTAATTGGTTCACGCAGAACACTTTGGAATCACAAAGATATCCAATTAATTGGTTCACGCAGAACAGTTTGTACCTGCAAAAGATTGAAAATAAATGGGTATTTGCTACACACCCAGAACTGTGAATCCAAAGTACACTCAGATTTAGATGTTGTACTACAAAACATAAAAAATTAGGTTTTAATATCGTAATACAATGTATTACATATACATAAAAAACTTGTTAAATACAATACACTCGAGTGCAATGATAAACACTCGAATGAATAACTCAAATGAAAGAATAACACTTGAGTCAAAGTAATTAGTACTACTTATGTATCAAAAAGGATAATAAAATCCTAAATACGTTTCTAAAGTTTAAAGAAGATTATTTAAACTTACTATGAGATTGCCTTTTAACAACGCAAACCCCTTGACAAAACGTACAGCACAAAAATAGGCTTAAAGATGGGTGAACCACGTGTCCATGTAGACCGTGAGCCGAGCCTCAAAAAAGCGTTTATTTTTAGGTTTATCTTATAGGTGTCGCATACAATTGTTTTTCAGTTTCGCCATGCAGGATAGGTAGTTCTGTTTGGGAAACCGCGTTTTCCGCCTTTCCACGGGTGGACATAAAGTGTGGGGGGGGGCAAAGTAGGGGGGAAATTGTGCCTTTAGTTATCTTTTTTTAACGCTTGATCTACTCAACCGATTTTAGTCATCTTTGCGCCAAATGATAGACAATAAATGGGGCTTTCTTTGTATTATACATTTAACGCCCATGAACCAATTAAAAGTATGAATTTTCTTGTTTTAACGAAAATCTCGAAAAAATTAATTTAAATATCTTTGAAAATAAATATTATTATTTAATTTTAAAAAAGATTTGATATTTTTGTATAAAACCATTGGCTCTCACCTAAAGCCGAAACCAAAATATGTTCAAATTGCTTGAATAGAGAGCGAGATATTAATTTTTGTTTTCACCCCCTTGACAAACGTCCGGAAACGTTTGTGTAGCGATACGTTTTTTTTTATATATTTTTGCTAGGGGTTTTAAAATTTATGACTTCTCTCTAAGCCATAGCGTTAAAGGGCATATTGCAACATTTGCGAATGGTTGTGACTCACGATTTTATTGTGGTCTATATTTTGGGAATTTTCCAAGGGGTCCAGTACTAATGAAAAATAATGTACGAAATGAAATTCTTAGCATACGTTTGTTTGTGATGTGATAGTCCCCTCATATTTGCTACGAATCAACAGTACCAGTTTTTCCCAGCGTGACATTGTTCTTTTGCGTTTGAAAGCCACAGTCAATATTCTAGTGCTAGATATTGTAATAATAATGGGTGAAGCTATTGACGTTTGTACTATTCATTATGACGACATAGAAGAGAAATTCGTAAGTCGGTTTTCGAACGTTACCTTTCAACAAGTGCAAACATACGCAGAAAAATGGTCATTGTACGACAAGGAAACAGAGGGCGAAATAGCAAAAGCCTTCTGCGCCCACCGATTTACGGAAATTCCTTCAGATAAAGGCTTCCATAGACGTTGCTACGCACGATTCGTCGATAAAAGAAAGTTTGAAAGAGTGTCTAGTCGGAAGGGAAAACGTAAAACTCATGGCAATAATGGAAGCGAAGAAGTACCCAAAAAACGACTTAGATCAGCTTCTATGCCATCGACATCTCACTTCACAAGTGGAAAGGCCAGTAATATATTACCGAAAGATTGCCTATTTTGTCACTCTGAGAAAAAAAATTAGAGACCAAAAGGGAAAGAGACAAAGTGAATGTTTGACAAGATGCGAAACCTTACAAGCTAGTTATAAAATTGTTGAAATGGCTCAACGTCGAATGGATGAAAAAATGCTTTCAGTGATTGGAACGGATGATCTAGTGGCAAGAGAAGCACATTATCATCGATCTTGTTACAGAAATACATGCACCTTCCTTCAAATTTAGTCCCTCGTGATAAAGTTTTGTACGAGAAAGGTTTCGATCATTTCAAGAAAGTTGTTATCGAGCCCAAGCTAGTGGACGGTAAAGAAATCGTGTCCCTGAAATGGTTGCACAAGAGGTTTATTCAGAGTGTAATTGAAACAGAGGGAATTGAATCACCTTCCATTTACAAGTACCAGCTAAAAGAAAAAATCCAGTCATCTTATCCTAACCTCGTCTTCACTAAACGTTTTCGAAAATCAGAACTAGTAACATTACAAAGTGAAAGGATGCGGTATTTTGAACTTAGAGATAGTTCCACTGATTCAAATGATTCCTCTGAAGATTTATCAGACACAAGCCAAGTTGTGAATGTGCAATCTCCTACCAAAAGAAGAGAAGCCTTTTATGCAGCAATGGAACTTCGGAAACTACTGAAAAGTGCACCTTCGTTGCAAGCACCTTGGCCTCCAACAGCCGAACATTTAACTAACGTAGCTCAGAGTATGGTTCCGGAAGGTGTTTTCAATTTCTTGGCTTTGGCAACTGGATGTTCTGACGAACCTTGTTTTTCATCCTATGCGAAAGTAACAGAAGAGAAACGTACTAAGCTCCTATCAATTTCACAGGACTTAATTTATCCTGCTTCAAATGGAAGAAAGGCAACCCCAAGAATTTGGCATTATCTTTAGCAGGTAATTTAAAATAATTTATGTAAAGACAAAATATGCCCCATATTCATGCAACCATATTAATTTTATACTTTTGACAGTTCGCCATTTAACCGCATCTGCACATCTATTGAAGTTGCTGAATAGTTTCGGCCATTGCATAGGCCATGCTCAGTGTTTAGAATATGACACCAGCTTGGACCACCTTCGACTCCAACACGATATGACCGTACCGTTTGGATTTGAAACGGGAGAGTTTAGTACACTCGTGTGGGATAATAATGATTTCAATGAGGAGACTCTAAGTGGTAAAGGAACTACCCACAACACAAGTGGAATTTTGATACAACGAGTTTCAATTGCTGAAGGTAATATTTTTTTATAGGAATTTTCGAAAACATACGATTTTGAAAGTTAAATTTTACTAGAACGTCAAAGCGAATACCGCCAATCTTTGCCGAAACAACGAGTGAGAACCGTGAATATCATTCAAGAAGAATTTAAGTCTTCAGCAGCTCCACCTAAAACAGGTCCCAAGTCGTTAAGCATTGCTTTGGAAATCGAAACCGAGGCATTAAAACAAAAACAGGCTTTTCAACTTGATATGACTTACATTTTGTCCAAAATTGGAGAAGATGACACATCATCCCTGTACAACTGGACCGCGTTCAACACAAAGATCTTCTCCGGCTCAGTTCCTCCAATGAGCCGTATAGGCTACTTACCAATAATAGACGCTTCGCCAACCAAGTGGCCCACAATTTCAGCGATAGCTGATAAGACACTTGCCATTGCCGATACCCTAAATCTAAATAACGTTGTGGTGGTTTTTGATCAAGCTATATACTGCAAAGTTCAGCAAATGCGATGGAATGACCCTAACCTAGAGAATCGTCTCGTGGTAAGACTTGGAGAGTTTCACACTGTCATGGCTTTCCTTGCAGTCATCGGAAAGCGCTTTCAAGATGCTGGCCTCAGAGAAATCTTAATAGACTCTGAAGTCGTTGCAGAGGGCTCTATAAATGGAGTTTTAGGAGGACACCATTATAATCGTAGCGTTCGAGCTCATAAAATTATTTACGAAGCACTCTTTTGCATTTGTTGGGAAGCCTTTCTAGAGTCAATTCCAAGTGACGAAGTACAAATAGTGCAAGATGTTGCGGAAAGCATTAGAAAATCGTTTCCTTTGGACACACTGAATCTCGTTGAGAACGATTCTCAACTTCAAAATGTAATGGATGGCTTTCAAAAGTTCGTTGGTCAACGGAAACGGGAAAGTAAGCTGTTCGCCTTCTGGTTTTCGTACTTGGAAATGATGGAAGCCATGCTGCAATTCATAAGAGCCACAAGACAAGGTGACTGGACTTTACATTTATCATCGCTTAGATTGATGATGCCTTGGTATTTTGCGTACGATCGGCCGAACTATTCTCGTTTTTCGTGCATTTATTGGGTGGAAATGAAGAATTTGGAAAAAACCCATCCATGGGTGTATCAAAGGTTTTTGGACGGGGAATTTGTTGTTCAAAGGACAAACAACGCTTTTTCCCAACTTGCGTGCGATCAAACTATTGAGCAGACATTCAACCGAGATACGAAGACTAAAGCTGGACTAACTGGAATCACCCAAAATAAAAACGCAGTTCACCGTTGGATTTTATCACAACACTTAAGAGCGGATATTTCAAGAGCTTGCGATGAAATGGCTCACAGTGTAAAAACTGCCAGAGAGAAGAAGGATATGGATCGGGCAAGGTCGCTCAAAGACTTTGAAACCGTGGAAACAGTTAAAGAAACCGTTTTGGCATTTAAAAATCCATTTATTGGCTGTCAGGACGATTTAATTCACATTGCAAGCGGAAGGGTAGCTTCAAAAGAGACTACGTTGGATCTTTTAGAAGCCAGACAGAAGGGTGAAACGCATCTTCAAGGATTTCTTAAGTCTTGCGTATATTCCAAGGACATAGATTTCTACGCCAGTATCCGAAAAAATAATCTTGCAACTTTCACCACTAAAAAGGAGAAGCGTAACTCAAAGGACACAGTTGAGAAACAAAGCGCTAACATACTTTCCAGACTTTTGGTGCTGGGAAACGACCGAAAATTAACTCTAAAAGAAACACTGAAATATAATCTGGGAAGTTGGCCGCAATCGTTAGCAAATCCAGATGGATCTATTTATCATAGTCCAAAATTTGCTTTGCTAAACTATTTGGTTGAAAGTCGTAAAATTCAAACGGCGCAGACGGTTCCAGAAAATAGTGCTTGGATTTTTGACGGTTTAGCTGTTATTCAACAACTTTCAAATTTTTCAAATACATTCGCGGAGCTGGCGACACTGATATTGAAATTGGTCTTAGCACGAGCTGAACAATCTGGATGTAAGAGAGTTGACTTTGTTACGGATTCCTACCCAGAACTAAGCATAAAAGGGGAGAACGTAGCCGAAGGATGGGTAACAAAGACATCCCTGTTTTTCAAATTGTTCGTCCAGATCAAAAACTGCCAAAACGTTTTCACGAATATTTGAGAGAGCCACGAAATAAGAAAGATCTTTTAGATTTTTTTGCCACTCAATGGTCGAAGTGCGATCCATCGATTATTTGTGATGTTGATTTTTTTTACGCTTACGACAATAAATGCAGGTGCTACAAAGTTAAGGAAGGAATAGTTGTATCTGAAGATATTACAGAACTGAGCTCAGACCATGAAGAAGCTGATACGAGGATGTTCTTACACGCTCATCATGCTGAAAAACAAGGCTTTAGTAGCATCGTAATTGTATCACAAGACACTGATGTAATAATTTTGGCAATGGCAACGCAACAAGACTTATCCAGCGATTTGTACATACAGGCTGGAACGAAAAAGACACCAAAAACCTTTAATATTAAGAAAGCAATCTAACATTTTTCGCCTTTTGAACAAACGGCTCTTATCGGTATGCACGTCTTCAGTGGATGTGACACCATAAGCTCTTTCCGTGGAAAGGGAAAAATAAAACCACTTGAGCTGACTTTGGGGAGACAGAATTATATTACCGCATTTATGAATTTAGGCAAAGAATGGACCACAAGCGGAGAGCTAGAAAAGACACTCGAAAACTTCACTTTGGAACTATATGGATGCAAAACTACCGATGATATTGATGAAGGCCGATATCTGTTATTTTCCTCAAAAATTGACAATAACCACCAACTAGAGATTCGCTACTCCTTCACATACAACGAGCTAATTATCAATGTGCTATTCATCGAAAGTGTTTGAAACAGTTTATTGAAGCTCCAGACCCGTTAGATCACGGATGGCGTCTTTGTGACAAGAAACTGTTACCCTTGTGGAGCATAAAGGAAGCAGCTCCAAAAGAACTTTTGAACCCCGTGTCATGTGGGTGTATTAAAAGTAGTTGTACTTCGAGATCTTGCAAGTGTCAAAAAAACAGTCTTATGTGCACGAACATGTGCAAATGCACCAACTGCAAAAACGCAAAACTGCCTGAAAATGACGAAAACATGTCTGATTTATCAGACGAAGACTAAGCGTCTCATAATCATAATTCATAAATCTTAAGCTCTTATCAAATAAACTTTTCAATAAAATGTTTACAAAAGTCATTGGCTTCGTTCACTTGAAAATTTTATATCTCCTAAATATTTTTTTTATTATTTACGGTGTATTTTCTATTGCATTGACTTACATGATATATATATATTCTCAAAGAAATTTTGGCTTCCAAAATAACACCAACTTTAAACTCCTTGAAATGCACCTTACACTAAGCGGATTTAATTATATAAACTGGGGGTATTCAATAACCTTTAAGTTTTATAACATGCATCAAGACAAAGACATAGTTAATAATAAAGGAGTTTTTTAAGGTTTTCGGTATTAGATCGGCACCAGGGGGTGAAGACAAAAATTAATATCTCGCTCTCTATTCAAGCAATTTGAACATATTTTGGTTTCGGCTTTAGGTGAGAGCCAATGGTTTTATACAAAAATATCAAATCTTTTTTAAAATTAAGTAATAACATTTTTTTTCAAAGATATTTAAATTAATTTTTTCGAGATTTTCGTTAAAACAAGAAAATTCATACTTTTAATTGGTTCATGGGCGTTAAATGTATAATACAAAGAAAGCCCCATTTATTGTCTATCATTTGGCGCAAAGATGACTAAAATCGGTTGAGTAGATCAAGCGTTAAAAAAAGATAACTAAAGGCACAATTTCCCCCCTACTTTGCCCCACACTTTATGTCCACCCGTGGAAAGGCGGAAAACGCGGTTTCCCAAACAGAACTACCTATCCTGCATGGCGAAACTGAAAAACAATTGTATGCGACACCTATAAGATAAACTTAACGAAATGGAGGCTCGGCCCACGGTCTAATGTGAATCCGGCCCAATCTTGTCTGCGTTTTTCCCCGTAAATTTTTCTGCAGTATTTGGTTGGTTTTTCTGACTTGGATTGGTTACGAATGGGGAAAAACTGAACTGAACTAATTGGCTATCGCCACTGAATATAGGGGCGCTGGCGCTGCAGTGTTTTCAAAATGGCCGCTTCAACGGGGTACGATGTGTTTACCTAAGAATTAAGAATTTTAAATGTTAACAAGCTAAAGGTAACTTTGTTTGGAATATAAGTACGCGGATTACAACTAAGGAGACCAAAAACGATGTCTAATAGAAGTAGAACAGGTATACAAGTACAAGCACGTCATATTATACGGCATACAAAGGTAACAAAGTAGAGACGACCGAGGCTTAACAATCGTAGAGCTTTGCTTAAGTAAAACTAGCGATCTTCAAGGGGCTGAGCCTCATCAATCACTCAATTGAAAGGTAAAGATAAAGGGGAAAATGAAAACACTGTTTGGTTGTTTTACTGCTTGAGTCTCTTGAGGACGTAAGCGCAACTTCTTTGCGCCAAGAATGTAAACTCAAAGTGAACAGTGAGTAGTTTTGCCGTTTTAAAGAAATTGCCAAGGATCTACACTCAAAAATAATTAAGCAAGCGAAAGAAGAAAAAGATCAGAAGTGGATGTTGTAGAGATGGGAAAGATTCTCTGCCTCGATGTGCTACTCAATATATACGAGCACTGCATTGTTATAGGAAATAAGGTGTCCCACTAAACGAGCCACCCTGTCAATTGTTGACTTAATCAAAAAGTGGAAGGAGAAGAAGAATGTTTTGGAGAAGAAAGTCCAGAGCTGTGCTAATTAGCTGAAAACTAATTGAATTAGAATTAGTAATTAGGGAAATATTTATGAACTAATTAATTAGCCAATAAGCAATTAGGGAAATATTTATGAACTAATTAATTAGCCAATAAGCAATTAGGGAAATATTTATGAACTAATTAATTAGCCAATAAGCAATTAGGGGAATATTTATAAACTAATTAATTAGCCAATTAGCAATTAGGGAAATATTTATGATGAAATTAATTAGCCAATTAGCAATTAGACATAGAAACTAATTCAATTCAATTAGAAATTAGACATTTATTTATCAAGCTAATTATTTAGAATTACTATTTTCTAATTAAGGTAAAAAAGAAACCATAAGTAAACATAAAAGTTTAAAAGTGCCCATGGATTTAGTACTCTGGTAATGCAAAGTTTAATGGTTTAATGCCATTGAAAAACAGGTACGGAAGCCATGAATTATTCTCGAAAAAAGAGGCAAGCCTCGAGCCTTCCGTCATGTTAAAATTTGTCTCATTTCTTCATTTTCTTGCCACAGTTCCTATAATGGACTCCTGAGTAGTAAATACATGCGCAGTGCTATTAATTTGAATAGGTAAAACAGTCGAAATTTCGAAATGGGGCAGTTGCGAACTACGAAATTTTCTACTAGTACTAGTATTCTCTCATATTTGAGGAGAGTAGTATGTTACCCCACTTTTGACTATGCAAATGAGGTAAAAATTATCAAAATTTGCATAATTCAGAAATCCCACTTTTGACTATGCAAATGAGGTAAAAATTATCAAAATTTGCATAATTCAGAAATCCCACTTTTGACTATGCAAATTAGCCGAAAATGATCCAAATTTGCATAATTCAGAAATCCCACTTTTAACCATGCAAAATGATCCAAATTTTTATAAATCAAATTAGACATGCAAATGAATCGAAAATGATTCAAATTTGTATAAATCAAATTAGGCATGCAAATGAGTCGAAAATGAGCCAAATTTGTATATGAGCCCAAAATCCCACGCCTGTCAATCAAATGCGAGTCACGTGAGTCACGTGTAGTGTGACGTAGGTACAATTTGTAAGATATATCCGCAACAGTGGTTGAAATTATATTAGTTCGGGACAAAACGTAAAGCTATAATGAACTGGGAAAAATTACGGCTCGAAACTTTTAAAGATTACCCCGTTAGTAATATAAATCCGTCAGAGTTTGCGAAACATGGTTTTTATTATTTAAAGAAGGGCGACGCCGTTAAATGTTTTTATTGCGATATAACATTACATAGTTGGAAAGCTAATGATAAAGTAAATGAGGAGCATCGAAAATATTCCCCCTTAATGCCCAATTGTGAAAGGGTTTTCGACATGCAACATACCCATACATTGTTCTAACGACGAGTCAGGGAGAGATGTACCACCAACGGAGAAATACGTTTCAACTACAAGCAAACCCAAGACTGAAGAATATTGTAATAATAGATGTTGTACGCGGCGTGCTTTACAGGTTGTAAAAGAAAATGTCTGTTTAGGTGGGTTATTACTTATCCTGCCCATAACTGTACCTGTAGGAATTATTTGTGGAATGTTATCTATGAACCCAGCAGTAGCGCTTCTTGGTTTCTATCCTCTACTCTTACCGATTTTAGATCAGAATTTTTTTAAAACAGGATTGTGTCAATGGTGTAAAAAACAAATCAAAGGATGAAATAAATTTTTTAAAAAACAATGTTTATTTGTATTGATTACATCACGATTAAATTCTGCGATAATGATTCCAAAAATTTGGAAATAATTTTAAAAAGCGTCTTTATATAATCTCCAAGTCTTGATGATAATAATAATCAATAGCGTCTTTTGAAAATACTTTAAAAGTGGGGTCATACGCTAATCTCAAGTTTCTATCTTCCAAAATACTTGGAAGATATGGAGATCTTGTAATGAGACTAAATTTATTTTTAAATTTTTCGAAAGTGAAAGTTAAATCCATTAAAGAATGATTATATTTATGCAATTCTTCAATAACTACGTTAATATATAATAACTTAAACAAATTAACAGTATAACTACTAGGTGTAATAATATATTTAATATGGGGGTTGTCATTGCATTGTCTGTTCTTTATAGTCAAACGAGTGTTGAATTCATACAAAAGTTTTATAATTGCAGTGTTTAATACCGATTCAACACTCGCTTGATCATGACAAACGTATCCTAAAACGTACGCTGCTTGATAACATTGGTTAATTTCATGAGGGTTGTATTTATGTAAACGTCCTAGTTTACATTCCGTAGTCAAGATGTAACGTCCACAATCTCTGGTATCGATAGAGGTCCAATCTTTCCATCCATCATGTTGGTAGTAAGATATTTTAACGATGTTGTTAGCGCACAAGTTTTTAAACATTTCGTGACGTACAAGTTGATTAATGACACGCTTCGATATTAGATTGTTTCCTTCAAACTTTTTACGATTGTTCTCAATTTCGATCAAACATAATGTTCCTAATCGAGGTATCGCGTTTGCACCTTCTGATTTAATACTAAAAGGTTTGCAACACACGTAACTCGAAAACCGATGATTTATATTTTTACGCGATTCAATACCAAAAACGTTCTCTAAGTTCATTTTTGTGAATTTTTATTTCACCAAAAGGTGATGGTTCACTATCTCGTGAATTATAATTGACAGCGTTCTTTAAAAATAACTTCTTTCTGGGGTTAAATTCTGCGAAAATAATTCCAAAAACTTGGAAATGAATATAACATTTTTTGTTCTATTTTTTGCAACTCTAGGCGTGCATAATCAATAGCGTCTTTTGAAAATACTTTAAAAGTGGGGTCATATATTAAACCGATTTTATCTCTCAAAATTCTTGGAATATTTTTAGATTTTGTAAAGAGATTAAATTTTATTTTAATTTTTTCGAAAGTGAAAGTTAAATCCATTAACGAATGATTAAAGTTATGCAATTCTTCAATAACTACGTTAATATATAATAACTTTATCACATTAACAGTATAACTAATACGGGGATCACCATTAATATAATAGAAGTAATCATCATTGTCAATTTTGTCCTTTATGATCAAACGAGTGTTAAATTCATACAAAAGTTTTATAATTGCTGTGTTTAATACCGATTCAAAACTCGCTTGATCGTGACACACATACCCTAAAACGTACGCTGCTTGACTCGAATGTTGACATTGGTCAAGTTCATGAGGGTTGTATTTATGTAAACGTCCTAGTTTACACTCCGTAGTCAAGATGTAACGTCCGCAATCCCTGGTATCGATCGAGACTACATCTTTCCAATAATCATATCGGTTGCGAGATACTTTAACAATGTTGTTGGTGCACAAGTTTTTTAACATTTCACTGTGTACAAGTTGAGCAATAGCATACTTCGATATTCGATTGTTTCCTTCAAACTTTTTACGATTGTCCTCAATTTCGATCAGGCATAACGTACCTAACCGAGGTATCGCGTTCGCAGCTTGTGAATTAATACAAAAAGCTTCGCCACACGCGAAACTCGAAAATCGATAATTTATATTGTTACTTGAACCAAAAACCATGTGATGCATGCATTCTCCAAACCCGGAATCCATTTTTTTGAATTTTTATTTCACTAAAAGGTAAATGATGGTTCACTATCTTGCAAATCCTTACCAATCCCACTCTTCACCTTCAAGTTCTAGGAAAGATGGATTGGCATTTTGAAGATCTTCGTAAGATTCATTAGTGGCATTCTTTGAGAAAATCTCTTCAGTCACGTTATTAAGTGTTTCGGTTTGATAAAAAGAGGATAGAACCTGCCAATATTTTTGTCTAAATCTAGTCTGTTTACTTGATAAAAATTCTTTAGAGTAATTTCCGAACCGTAAAGAATCGATTACAACACTAATATATAACAGCTTCGAGAAATTCGTGGTGAAGCTGTCAGATGTTATGTTATTCTTGCGAAATGGGTTTTTATACGTCAACGTAGAGTTGCATTCGTAAATGATTTTAACAACCGCCGTGTTAATAACTGCTTGAACAGCCTCACTGTCGTGACAAACGTATCCCAGAACGTAGGCTGTTTCATTCGAATGTTGACAACGCCATTGTTGTTTTTCGTAATATTTGTGAACACGACCTAATTTTCACTCCGTTGTAGGGACGTGCTGACCACAATCAACCGTATCGATTTGACATAATGAGTCCATTTGACAGAAATTGTAAAAAGATAGTTCTACAACATAGCACTCAAACTTGTTTTTTAAAATTTCTTGGCAAACCAGTTTTCTAATCGCGGTATGTGTTATTTTATACTTTTGCGCAAATTTCTGCCGATTGTCTTCAATTTCGATTAGGCATAACGTCCCTAACCGAGGCACGTTATTTTTGCAATCATGTTCAATAGTATTTTTTCATCAAAATTGTACGAAGAAATTTCCTTCATTTGTGTTTACGGAAAGAGCAGAGATAGTAATTTGGTTCTTCCTCTTCACTTTCCCAGTATGAACACTCTTTTTCTTCCCGTTGAGCTTTATAACAAAACTGATTACAGTTTATACAGAAAAAACTATTGTCCAAAACGGCGTACGCGTTTTCAATATTGGTAATTATCACTTTACCGTATTGTTTATAAATGGCCCGTTTAAATTTTTCACACTCGTTATTCACGCAGTAATGAATTTCACCACCAATAGATGAAAAAGAAGCAATATCGTCTTTTTCACAAAAAAGACAGTTTAGATCCTGACCACTCTGTAACTCAGTTTGGCCCGTGGTTTTCAATTCCGAAAATTGTTTTTCGTTCAAGTCTGTGAAAAGTAACAATATCTTATAAGAAACACGCACGTTGCGAGGGGCTCTTTTAAAATTATACATCTAATAATATGCACCCTTCTTTAAAGTCATTAATAGATAGAAACGACAGTTAAATATTTTTCGATAGGGACGCTCATTAATATGGACCCTTCTTAATACATAAAAAACCAACAGTTAAATATTTTTCTAAGAAAACCAGGGGTGACCTCGACGCTCATTACAAATTCCTAACTAGACTTCTTAAGCTACCTTGAAAATTTCGTATAAAAACCGAACGGATTTCAAAGTTTCACATCATATCGCAAAAAACTTTAAGTGTGGAAATATCTTCATAGACAAAGCCTAGATTATTATTAAAATGTGTCCACCAAAATCTTTTAACATAAACGATGTTCAACCGGCTGAGGAATTGTAGGTTATTTTAGCTAGCAAGTTAAAAAATCATTTTTAATACCGGATCTATTTTATATATAGCGCTCTACCCCAACTCTGGGATATCGATGATGAATTGGAAGTAGAACCAATCATCATCCTCGAAGACGAGGATGATATCCCAGATGGGATGGAGGAGGAAATAAACGAATTAATCGCGAATTTTGATATGTTCGCCGAAGCCGACGACCCCGATGTGGTCTCTACCGAATCATCCTCGGATGAAGAAACGTAAGGTTTTAAATAAGTTTGAGGAATTGTAAGATAGCTAACAAGAAATTTTTAAAACAGCGCAAGCGAAGAACTTTACAACGCAATGATTCAAGAATACCCATCCATGCAAATTGATTTAAAGTAAAGCATAAAAAAATTTAAAAATTAATAAACTTATACATGTTTTTCACAGTACTATCTATCCCTATCCTACATTGTGTAATTGTTGTTTTTCCGCCGAATTTAATTCTCATGTCATTTTTCGTACTATTGAATCCCGCTATATTTTATACTTTTGCGCTACTCCTAATTGCCCTCTTTTCCGAACTATCATCTGCCTTACCTGGGATCAGTCTAATTTCTATCCCATTAACATTTTCCTAGATACCTTTTTCCTTTCTAAATATAAATCATACCGACTTCCCCTATACGAAAAAGATCTACAAATTGACTTAAAGTAAGTTGTAAATGAGTCTTATTTTATATAAAAAACTAATTTTAACCTATTTTCATAGTTCTACCTACGATATTCCTACTCGCTGCCCTAATTGTTATTGCCGTACTCCAAACCACTACACTATCAGGGAAACTGTCTGCGTTCCGGAATGACGTAAAACTGTCTACAAGCTCTACTTCTGTCCTATTCGAGACTGTCCTTTATACCAACATCTCATCTGCTTCTATCATCAAAAATATTATCCTGTTCATATTTTAAATAATTCTCATTTCTGTTTTCTTATTGATCGTAGACGCTTACCTAAATTATTATCTCAAATTAATTCTCAATAAAATATATATATATATATTATAACGAAACTTGTCTCTTATCTTTTTATATTAAGCTTAAACACTCTATAAGAATCCCCTCTCTTAAACAACCGTAGTGCCAAACATTTCTTAAAAAAGTAGTTAACCTTGACAACGCCCAATAATAATTCTTTTGAAATAGTAGATATCTCGGGGAAAACTTTATCATTTTCTTATAACGCTTCATCCGAGAGAGTCTTTTAAAAAACATGGGTCTCCCAGAAGATAATCCTCAGCCGCAGTTACAGGAGATGGACTTTCTGTAAGCGAAAAGTTTACTAGTTGTTTTTAAGCTTCTAGTTTCTTAAGAGTGTTTTTACAGAACCCAAGTACCATTACTAAATACCCCAAATATACCTAAAGAAGAAGCATCGATAGGGTAAGTGATATTTTAATTTTAAAAAGTATAGTTAAGTAAAAATAGCTATGTATTTAGAATCTTCGAAACTTCTACTTCGAGATCCGTACCATGCTGTTATTGTAAAAGAAGAGAGGTATCGGCTATCGTTAAAAGTGATTCATGGGCCTTCTATTGCGCGATTCCATCCTGCCCCCGCTATTGAAAAATAGTCGGTTTTTACTTCCCCGCTATTCATAAATATTATCCCTGTCGCGGTCATCCCGAGGATCGTAATATGGAATGGGCGGACATTCTTCATTATCCTCTCTTTCATTATCCTTGACTCTTTTACAAAAAATATTAACTTTTTTCTAAATATATATACCTTTTATTATTATTAATGTAATTTGGTTTTTTTTACATGTTATTAAAAAGATTTTTAAAATTCAACTAAACAGTACGAAATCATTTGTTGAATGCTTAAAACACATTGAATATTTTGAGGATTACGTAAATTATTTTCGAATGATTTTAACAGATCGGTTAAATTTAACGTGCTGCAAAATGCGTGTAAGGTAGTTTTACTCTCGCGTTTAACATCCAATAGTTTTTTTTCAAAATCACCCAAAAGAATTCGAAAGGTGAGTAACATATTTTTTAAGAAAATTCTTTGATTAATAATAAAGTTAATATGTGTAGTAATAAACCCGTTTACGGGGTCTTGCATAATAAGCGTAAATACTTCGGGTTTAATTGTCACTGGAACGCTTTCGTCATACGTAAAGACAAGACCGTAACTCGTAATAGATATATAAATGTTCTGACAACAATAAAATTTAATTGACGATTTCAGCATACAGGCCGCGAATTCAGATTTATGTTTGTTCAAGAGTTGCCATATTTTATACGGTATTAAAATAAAGTTTTCACTTTCAACAATAACTGTTGGTTCTACGTCTCTTCCCCGCGGACAAACAGTTACCGTTACACCGCTTTTTGTTAGGTGTAAGTTCAAATCGCGAAACATAGCCATATTTTTATAAAAAAAAGTATTACTCACAACACATCACGGGTATTTTTATTTAGGAACGAGCAGTGCAGTTTCAAACATTTACTTTCGATTGACTTTCCTAACAAAAACTCGGGGTGTTTTTATAGTAAAATATCTCCACTTAAAAATTCCATAATATTACCCTTAAGCGATAGAAATTCTTATACCTGATAATTAGGAGAAAATAAAAACCTTGGGAGAATTCACGCGTGATTTTTGAAAGTATAATTTTTTTTTTTTTTTTTTTTTAAGTTTTTGACCCTTCGACCTTTTTCCAAAAATATCATCTTTCCATCTGTGTAGGACGTGTATTGGAAAGTTGAAGCGTCTTTAGCCTTCTACATAAACTCCACCCAGACCAATTTGATCGAAGCAAAAAATACTTCTCGGTAATTACACCCAGGTGCATCGTATAAAAAAGCAATTATTTTTTGATACAATGTAATTCAAAAAATATATTTTGTAACCTAGGGGAATTCAGGTGTTCCAATCGTATATCTAATATCATTAAAAAGTATACCCGCAGCCAGATAAAAAAGCAATTATTTTTGATACATTGTAAAAAATATATTTTACAACCTAAAAGTATCATTAAGTATAATTAACGACGAGAATTCTCGGTAAATTACTTTTTTAAAAAATATATTTAATAACCTAGGGGTATCCAGGTGTTTGAAATCGTATATCTACCCATCATTAAAAAGTATACCCGCAGCCAACAATTATTTTTGTTACATTGTATATACCTAGGGTATCATTAAGTATAATTAACGACGAGAATTCAAAATATATTTTATAACCAAGAGGTATCATTAAGTATCATTAACGACGAGAATTCAAAATATATTTTTATAACCAAGAGGTATCGTATAATTATCTACGAGAATTCTAACTTTTAAAAAATATATAGAGGTTATAATTATCTACGAGAATTCCTATCGTAATTATTGCTGGGAAAAAAATATTTTTAACCGTATAATTAAGCGTTCCCCGCGCGCCAGCGCGCGGGGACGCCGTGTGTCACCCCCCTCCCCCGGGGGCGGCGGGGACGGTGTATATAAGGTCTCGGGATTTTCGGATAATTCATTCGTTCTTCACTCGACGTTCGTTATGGCATCTTCATCTTCACTCGGTAAGCGAAAACTTAATATATCTGATGATGAGGAGGAAATAGATATTTTAGAGCAAATTAAAAACGTTAAAGAGGAAACTACTATCGAAAAAACCGGCATTGTCCCTCGATACGATATTAAACGAGGTTTAGCTAGTTACGTGACTTCATTACCAGCGTCGCGTGACGATTTTTATTTCGATATTCAAATATACAAGTACGAGGATATAAAAGATAGAGATAATAAAGATATTTGGCAATGCGATGGAAGAAGATTAAGATTTGTCGCGTCTAAAGATAGCGTCGAATGTAAACAAATTCGATCTATCGTGAACAAGATCGCCAAGCATATGATCGATAATCCCGACAAGATCACGAAAAATTATTCGTTTTTGTTAAAAAACGAATAATTAATCAATATGGAATCCCAATATCTATTACTCGTATATCTATTAACGTATCTATATATACTATATACCCAATATATCAATTATCACTACTATTTAATATAAAAAAGAAGACAATTATTACGTGGTTGATGGGATGGATATGAGACTCGAAGTTAACAGATTATCAACGTTCAAGATATGGTCTGTCGAAGGTATTAGCGTGGATGACATGGCAGCCAGCGGTTTTTATTGCATTAGTCCTAAAACCGTTCGTTGTTTTTCGTGCCTTACCGCCTTGACTGGATGGAGAGCCGACAATCATCCATTGGGTGTTCATTGGCTCGAACAACCGTTATGCAGATTTATTCGTGCGGACGAAAAGAGTTGTGGAAACGTCCCTATCATTGGACGTAATTTTTTCAAGGAAATTGAAAGGGACTTCTCGGGACCGGAAAATCATCCACCAGAGTACAACTATCACCTTACGCATCCATGTTACAACACAGAGTCGAAATCGATTTAAAAGAAAAAGAAGAAAAACGAAAAAAATATATAAAACTCTAAACAATTTGATAAACTTACTCATTTTAAGATGAGTAGTTCGAGCGATTCCGAAAATGAAGAACCGCTAAATTTAAGTGTTAAAGCTAATCCTAAACAATTTTATACTTGCGAAAAAATATTAGATAAAAAATCTCGAAAATACAAATGTAATCAAGTAGAATGTAAAATTAAATTTAAAAATTTAGAACGTATTAAATTAACCGAAGTAAACGAAACGTTTGTTAGTATAATTAATTCCATACTCTTTGAATTATTACGCAATCATCAAGGATATAATAGAGTTAGATTTTGTATTCGTTCGGATGAGTTGGATAGTCCGATAAATTTAAGGTTTATGAATATTAATGAATTAACGGCTGAAAGAGTAATAGGAGCTATAAGTCAAGTTGCCCAATCAAATCGAAATTTCCATTTACAAAGCTCTTTAGTTTTTGACGTTATTTTTTTACATTGCGACGTACCCGTTGGACGTCGATCAAAATCGTTAAAAAATAGAAATATAGTAATTTTGGATACGTTTATAAAAACGAGTTCAAATTATATTTACATTGACAATACCGATAACTTATGTTTTGGAAGAGCTTTGGTGATAGGAATTTATTTGGCTGATAAGAGATTCGAAAAGAATACGAATGAAAAGTATCAAACAACGAACGAGTCACTTTTTTATTTTAGAAAGATAAAAAATTGTAATCACCCCCTCCAAAAAGAAAAAGCGGAGCAATTATATAAAAACGCTAATATTTCTCCGGATACCGTTAATTTATTAGATATTCAAAATTTTCAAACTTACTTAAACGAATATCAAATTATTATATTCAGAGCTGATAATTTAGAAAAATATTTTGTCGGACCTTTCAAGGAAAAACAAATTTTTTTATTGTTAGTTAATGATCACGTGCATGTAATTAAGGAATTGCATACAATGTTTGGCGGTAAATCGTATTGTTCTAAATGTTTAAAAGTATTTCACGGATATAATCAAAAGAATAATCACTTTTGCGAAAATCGAGTTAAATGTAGTAGATGTAGAACTTTAAATGTATTCCACGAAGATAAACTAATTAAACCTGTTAAATGTCGAAAATGCCATCGTTATTTTAAAGGAGAAGAATGTTTGAATTTTCATATATCTAACGGAACGTGCGATAACTTTAAAAGGTGTTTAAAATGCGGACTAGAACTGAAAGAAAAACACTCTTGCTCGAAACCATGTAAAAACTGTTTACGCGTACACGAGAGGAACCGTTGTTACGTTATGCCTCTTTCGAGAACGTACGAAAAAACCAGATATTGTTATTTCGATACCGAATCAATCGTTAAAAATAACGAACACGTCCCTGTCTTACTCGTTAGTGCTATGCAAGAAAATGAAGGGAACAATTACGAGTACGAGATATTTCGGGGGTTCGACTGCGTCGATAAATTTCTTAATTATTTATTCGGGACGAAAGAAATGGTTATCCAACACGCGACAAAACGGCTTAAAGCAACTAAACCGGTTTTTGAAAATATTACGTTGTTAGCCCATAACAGTAAAGGTTTTCGTTCTTTATTCTTCGTGGGTTATTAAAATTGAACATCATACCGGATATTGTTTTTGACGGAAGCAAAA
Organism: Phalangium opilio; assembly: GCA_019434445.1. Classification (NCBI taxonomy): domain Eukaryota; kingdom Metazoa; phylum Arthropoda; class Arachnida; order Opiliones; family Phalangiidae; genus Phalangium; species Phalangium opilio. The sequence continues at coordinate 157,774 of JAEQBA010000968.1, read as the reverse complement.
TGTTGGCAATTTTTTTGAAAAATCAAAAAATGAAATTTATTGACTCTTTCAATTTCGTCTCGCAACCATTAAGATCGTTCCCCGCGACGTTTTCTTTGGGCGAAAATAGAAAAGAATTTTTCCCTTACATATTCCACACCGAAGAAACTTTGGATTATGTCGGTCCACTACCGCCGAAAGAGTATTTTCAACCGGAACATATGAAAGAAAAAGATTATAAAGATTTTCTCGAATGGTACGCGACGAAATCGAGACAATCGGTCTATAATTTACGCGAAGAACTGGAATATTATACTATCATGGATGTTAAGGTTTTACAACAGGGTATGGATAAATTTAGACAATTGTTCGAGAAGGAAACTGGTTTCGATGTTTTAAATATGAACGCTTTAACCATAGCGGGGGCCTGCACGAATATTTTCCTTCATAAATACTTGGAAGAATTTACGCTCGGAGTAGTACCGTGTAACGGCTACAGGAATAACTACAATCAAAGCAAATCTGCTTTAAAATGGTTGGCGTGGGAAGAAAAAGAACGCGGAATAAAAATTCAATCGGTTCTCTCGTTGGAAGGGAAAAAAAGATTGGACGATACCCGGTAGATGGTTATTCTTCTCAACCCGAAATAATATTTCAATTTGACGGAGATTTTATTCACGGATGTCCGAAACATACGAAAGGAGGCGAATGGAATCCGTTATTGCAAGATACGTTTAAAAATTTATACGAGAGAACTCTGGATCGAGATGATGATATCATGTGTAATGCACCGAACGCTGAATATGTTAGAATATGGAGTTGCGAGTTTGACGAAATGTTGAAAAACAGAATCGAGGTAAGAAAGTTTTGCGATTCGTTACACTTTCGAGATCCGATAGGACCAAGATCGGCATTATACGGTGGTCGTACTGAATGCTTCAGGCTGTATCATAAAACAAAACCAAACGAAAAAATTCTATATTACGATGTTTGTAGTTTGTACCCCTTTGTATGTAAAAACAGAGACTATCCTAAAAATCACCCGGAGATTATTACGAGAGATTTTTCATTCGATTTGAATCATTACTTTGGGGTAATGTCTTGTAAAATATTAGCTCCGAAAGACGCTTACATACCGGCATTACCAATTCGAACCAGAAAAAAAACTATTTTTCGCTTTGTGTCGTACTTGCGTGGAAAACGATATACAAACCGCCTGCGCGCCATAACGACTCCGAACGAGCTTTCGAAGGGATTTGGCCCACCCCAGAAATATACATGGCGGTCGAAACCGGTTACGTTATATTGGAAATCTTCGAGGTTCACCATTACCCCGAAAGGTACACCTATATCAAGGATAAAGATCCTGGTTTTTTCGGCAGTTACATTAATACATTTTTGAAACTAAAAATCCAAAACTCTGGCTGGCCTCGCAACGTTACCACCGACGAGGAAAAAACGGAATATTTAAGACTAATTAAAGAACGAGAAGATATCGAGATTAGACCCGAAGATGTAACAAACAATTCAGCTCTACGCGCGTTGGCGAAATTAGCTTTAAACTCGTTATGGGGTCGACATTGTTTAAACAACGATAAACCAAAATCGGTTTCGTCAAGGATTATCAAGATTTCATTAAAATTATAATGGATCCGACATTGGAATTAACGGATATGCGGCCAATTAACGACGATGACGTTTGTTTAATGACCTACAAATTCAAAAAAGATTTTTGCCCGACATATTACAAAGGATCGGCAGTGTTGGGGG